>CM068545.1:38116778-38579359 GCA_035048495.1 Euptelea pleiosperma
ATGAGATGGAAATAGATCCCGTCACGTAAGTCATTTGACCTCATCTGACCTTGCCGGGATAAGACGAAAATAGATCCCGTCAAGTAAGTCTGTTGACCTTGTCGGGATATATGCATCTAGCAAGTCATATGACCTTGCTGGGATGAGATGGAAATAGATCCCGTCAAGTAAGTCTGTTGACCTTGTCGGGATATATGCATCCAGCAAGTCATATGACCTTGCCGGGATGAGATGGAAATAGATCCCGTCAAGTAAGTCTATTGACATTGTCGGGATATATGCATCCAACCAGTCATATGATCTTGCCAGGAGAAGTTGAATATCAATCTCGCCAAGGAGATCAATAATTGATATGTCGGGCAAGATTGAATGCTTCCCGACATATTAAAGATTGAAGCGTTAATCCGTTCTGTTAGCACTGCCTCAATATGCTGATCATTCCGTCCTGACACGTGGCACTTCTAATTAATGGAAGTTGTGTGACACGATGGGGCGGTTTATGGCTCCTGATGATGCCTTCGGCGCATTCATTCTCGCGTGCTGTCTATCAACACGCGTCATCTTTTCACGACCGCACGTGCCAAGCCAGTGTCACGCGTCAATATTTGACTTGCTGGAAAATACGGCACCCACATCGCCCCCCTTTTTTAGAAGATTGAGAAGTTGCCATCGTATCTTCTGAAAAAGATCCTGACCTTTCACGTCCTACTATAATTTCCTGGCCGTTGGATCATCCATCAATCATTCAACCGTTGCCCTTCTCATTTAATACTGCGCCCATCGTTGTTGTATCCATGGGATGTGTCCATACTGGCGTGCTACCCAATGTACGATCGTCGAATGGAATGATTGACGGGTACAATACCCGAAGGAACAGGTAACCGAACCGTCGTGCGACAGCTTTTTGAATTTTGGCGCCAGGGGTTGGATATCGCCAGACTGTCGGTTTGCTATTACCAGATTTTCATCTATAAATAGCTCATTTCCCTTAATTTATTCATTTTCTTTCTTCGATCGGTGCTCTGCAACAGTTCAAGCTTCAAGCCCAGGCCGTTCTTCATTTTTGTTCTCCCCGCTTGCTGCCACTGGACTGTAACGGTACTCTTCTCTTACTTGTTATCTTCTTTCTTCTACCTTCATCTCCTTCTCATCTACTTCAAATGGCTAGGGGTAGAGTAGTGCTTGAGGACACCGAGGAAATGGTTCCCAGAGAACTAGTAGAAACTAACACCCCTGCAGAGGAACAGATATCCTCTGACTCATTAGATCGGGCCATAGATGCGTATAGGGAGGAACCGATAGTCCCTCAGGAGATCGTTAGGGTCCCTACTCATGGAAATGACCCGTATATAGTGGGTTTGAGGGGAGAATTTGCCATTCCTTCCTCTGTTTTCATCAAACTTGGTTCTCGTCACGGGGAAGATACCAACCCTGGCGAAATCAGTATCACTCAGCTTCAATTGAAGTTTGGGTTAACTCTCCCTCTGACTCCTCTAGTGAAGGAAGTACTCTGGTTCTATGATCGGGCTCCCGGCCAGATGCACGAAAATTTCTGGCATCTGATGAATAGGATAGAGTATTTCAACTCTATAAATGAATACCAAATCGGTCTCTCTGAGATCGATTATCTGTACTTCCTGAGGAGGTGCCCGGACTCATTTGATATAGATTTGTTCTGGTCCGTAGCTGCTCGGAAGAAAGAACAGAAGATCGTTGAGAGCCTGCTTGATAGTCATAAGGGATGGCACTCTGATCCTCTACTGGTGACTGGATCTTGGGAATTTGACAAACGTGTGGAGGGGAGCTCCAACAGCCATAGAGTCCGTACAAACTTTAACTTGTCGGGTAAGCTCCTCTTTGTGTCTCGTCAATCTCCTTTAGACCGACCTAATCAATCTACTGACTCGTCGCCTTTCTTCTCTACTGTAGACTACGTCAGACGTCCTTGGACATATCCTCAGGATATAACAGAGTCAAATATATTCTGAGGAAAATCCCCAAGGTAGTAAAGCAATGGTCCCTGGTGGGATTGATTGATAATAACAGAAGGTCCTCAACTGCTGGTCCCGTCGTCCCACGTGACTAACGGATAGCTGCCCCTGACTATTCACGTAAGCGTCCTGCTCCCGAGATCACTATGGGGGAGGCCACGTCCCGGGAAGAAGCGGATATAAGCCCTGAGGTCCCTCTAATAAAAAGACCTCGTCAAACTCGGAGGGCGCCAGTCCATATAGATCCTCCAATAAGCCGGGTCGAGTCTGCTCCTTATCCCGTAGCAGAATTTTTTAGACATCCAGATGGTCGTCAGGAACCTCTGAATGATTTTACCCGGGAACTCGTACGGTTGGAAGAGGTAGAGGTATCTTCCTTTATACCCGAGATGTTTATTTCATATTCTTTCTGATTGACTAACCCGTTATCTTCACTATAGATGGAGGGTAGAATGGCCGAAATGAAGAAGGACACTTTTGTTGCCCCTGCTCTGGTGCCAAGGAAGAAAAGAAGACTGGTCAAGGGATTAGCTCCCAGATTAGAAGCATCGCTTACTCGGGATGGTATGGTGACTGCTAAGGCCAATCTGGCTGGTGATTCTTCGTTGACTCAACCTTCTGAGGCCCCAGATTCTCCTTCAGTAGCCGCAATACCTACTGCTTCTCCCTCGATCGCCATTACGAGGTCTCCTCCTAGATTCCAACCTTCTCCAGGACTTCAACAAACGTCTACCCCTCCATCAACCTCTTATCCAACAGATGCTGCCGGGCCCAGTCATTCAATAAGTGAGCATATTCGTTCTCCATCATTCTCGTCTGGTACAATATTTGACTTGATTGATACATGGGTTACACTAGAAGAATTGTGGCGCCAAAATAACCCTATTGTAGGTCTACGGGATTTCAACGGCGAGGAGCCTTATATCATGAATGCTGGTTGCCTGCCTAATGGGAAGCCCATTTCAGAGCAAAGCTCCATTGCTGATGCCAGGGTGGCTACAACATTGATCGAACGAATCTGTCTCCCACGGGACAGATTACGTTATATTGACATGCCTTCCCCGAAAGTGCCATGTGAAGTCCTCAGTCGTTCTTTTCTTGAGGTAATTGTTCTTCGGAGTGCTTCTTCTGACGAACTCCTAGATCATAGACTAACATTTTTCTTCTCTCTACAGGGCGTCCATGCTTACGTAGGTCTGAGGGATTACCTCAGCAACCTCCTCCAAAATTACACCGCCCTTGTCGAGAAATCAAGCGCGTCTGAAGCTACACTTAAACTGGTCGAGGAACAAGTTCAAGCTGTCAACCTATCTGCGGAAATCTCGAAGACTAAGGCTGAGATGGAGAAAAAGTTGGCCCTCGAAGCCCTTGCCTCAAAGAAGAAAGCTGAAGATAACTTGATTAAGGTCAAGGCGGAATGTGCGAAATTCAAGGAGAGAGCCAGCCGCCTACAAGAGGATCTGGAGAAGATGACTGTTGAGAGGGATGAAACCAAACAAGCATCCGACGCCCTCCAACAGGAATCTTATGACAAAGGGTATCGGGAAGGCTTTGCCAAATGTGAAGCTATGATGGAAGATGGAGAAGAAGATGAAGATCCCATTCAAGAAATAGTTCTGACCGAACCAATTGTCGGGATGAGTATTCCCAAGGAAATATCCTGAGAACTTCCTCCAACCATCCAGGTTCCTGAAGTCACTCCGGATCCTTCTCAGATAGAGATGGTGACTCCAGGAGAAGATATCATGGTAAATCCTGTTATTCAGCCGGCTGGCGGGCAGGATGTGATGCCTTCTCTATGATTTTTGTAATCTGATTTGCCTAGGGGGCCTTCAAATGTAGATGACATTTATGGCTTTTGACATAATGGAAAATCTTTTATTCCGATATGAATTCGAAATTTGCTTTCTTTAGTTCATAGTTCAGCTGGGATTTTCACCCTGCCTGCTTGATTTATATACTTGAATCCTTATCAGGGCACAAAGCCATGATGTATAAGAATTCGAGGCTCCCGGCTAGGACTGTATAGTCGACGAGAATCTCGTAAATTCTTGTCGCATGACTTAGAATATTTAGATCATCCCGGCCTTCCGGTTTGCATACTTGAATTCTTATCAAGGCAAGAAGCCAAGATGTATAAGAATCCAAGGCTCCGGTTAGGACTTCATAGTAGACGGGAATCTCGTTAATTCTAGTCGCATGACTTAGAATATTTAGATCATCCCGGCCTTCCGGTTTGTATACTTGAATTCTTATCAAGGCAAGAAGCCAAGATGTGTAAGAATCCAAGGCTCCCGGCTAGGACTTCATAATCGACGGGAATCTCGTTAATTCTAGTCGCATGACTTAGAATACTTAGATCATCACAGCCTTCCGGTTTGTATACTTGAATTCTTATCAAGGCAAGAAGCCAAGATGTGTAAGAATCCAAGGCTCCCGACTAGGACTTCATAGTCGACGGGAATCTCGTTAATTCTAGTCGCATGACTTAGAATATGTAGATCATCCTGGCCTTCCGGTTTGTATACTTGAATTCTTATCAAGGCAAGAAGCCAAGATGTGTAAGAATCCAAGGCTCCCGACTAGGACTTCATAGTCAACGGGAATCTCGTTAATTCTAGTCGCATGACTTAGAATATGTAGATCATCCTGGCCTTCCGATTTGTATACTTGAATTCTTATCAAGGCAAGAAGCCAAGATGTGTAAGAATCCAAGGCTCCCGGCTAGGACTTCAAAGTTGATGATGATGCTTCTTGTATGAGAAATTTGGAGTCATCTTTATTGATAGAAGATGTGCATATTAAATGCGTTCCACAGCCTTTCTAATACATCTCCATCTTGTGTTTTCAAGTAATATGCCCCGTTCTGCCCAATCCTGTCAATAAGGTAAGGTCCTTCCCAATTGGCACCCAATTTGCCACTTCCAGGCTCTTTGGTTAAGTCAAATACTTTCTTTAATACCAAATCTCCAACTCTGAAGGTCCTGCGTCTGACACGGCGATCATATGATCGTTTGATGGTTTGCTGATAATTTGTCAATCTCACAACCGCTTGTTCGCGCCGTTCTTCTAGCAAATCATTATCCCGAGCCAGGATCTCCTCATTCTGTCCAGTATTGACAGCCTGAGTATGAGATGTCGGGACAACAACTTCTGTAGGGATGACTGCTTCTGACCCATAGGCCAGGGAAAATGGAGATTCTCCTGTAGTCCTTCTCGGGGTAGTTCGGTATGTCCATAGTACTCCCGACAACTCTTCTGCCCATTTTTCCTTTGCCTGATCCAGCCTCTTCTTCAAATTTTTGAGTATGACTCGATTTGCCCTTTCAGTGAGTCCATTACTCAGGGGGTATCTTGGGGCAGATAATCGCTTCTTTATATTCAAAGCCTGACACTGAGCTTTGACCTCATTGGAATCAAACTGGGTTCCATTGTCCATGACAATCTCCTGCGGAATGCCGAATCGACAAATGATATTCTCCCACAAGAACCTCTTAACATGTGAAGATTGCACCTGTACTAATGGAACTGCTTCGATCCACTTCGTGAAGTAATCTGTGGCTACTAGTAAGAACCTGACGTTCCCTAGGGCTGTCGGGAATGGTCCCATTATATCCAATCCCCATTTTATAAATGGCCACGGACTGAATACAGGATGTAACTCTTCGGCGGGGACTTTGATCAATGGAGAATATTTCTGGCACTTCTCACATTTCTTGACAAGCAACTTGGCATCTTTCTACATATAGGGCCAAAAATAACCTTGGCTGATGGCTTTATGTGCCAAGGTCCTCGCCCCCGAGTGATTTCCACATTCACCCGCGTGTATCTCATGGACAACTTGTTGAGATTCACTGGGGTAAGGCATTTGAGGAGGGGGCCTAATGCTGATTTTCTGTATAAATCCTGACCCACCATGGTGTATCTTCTCCCAAGCCTCTGAATTCTTTTCGCCGCATCTCTCCCGGATGGAAGGTCTCTATTCTGTAAATACCTTCAAAAATCATCCATCCAGCTTGGCTCATGATCAACCTCAATTAGGGCTAAGTACATCTCAACAGGCATATGAATACTCGAGAATTCTTGATAGTCCACGGGTATGGTTCTTGACTCAGTATCTCCCAACATAGTGGATAGATAGGCCAAGGCATCAGCATGTCGATTCTCCATTCGAGGTAACTGATGAACCTCTAGGTTGTCGAACCGTCCTGCCAATTGTTGGATGATATCCAAATAGGCTGCCATCCTCTCATCTCGGGCTAGATATGTCCTAGCATATTGGCTGACGACCAACTGAGAATCAGTATATATGGTAATATCCTTTATCTCGAGATCTAGCGTTGTCTGAAGCCCTGAAATCATTGCTTCATATTCTGCTTTGTTATTGGACGCCACGAACCCGAGTTTAACAGATTTCTCCAATCTAGTGTTCTCGAGTGTGACCAGGACAACTCCTATACCCGATCCACTCTCGCTGGCCGATCCATCAGTGAACAACCTCCACCCCGTCTTAGGATTCAACATTTCTGGTATCTCAAGAAGTGGAAGAACTTCTCTGTCCTCGCCCCCAGTGTCTGCCACATCTTGGACTGGGAAATCAGCTAAGAACCCGGCTAAGGCATGTCCCTTCTCAGACGTTCTTGGTGAAAATTGAATATCGTACTGAGCCAAATAAATGGCCCATTTTGCCATCCTTCCTGATAAATCAATCTTGCCGAGTATAGATCTCAAAGGATGCTCTGTGTAGACCGTGATAGTTCTTCATTCGAAGTACGGTTTAAGACGCCTAGAAGCATAAATCAAAGCAAGAGCAGCTTTCTCGATTGTGGCATATCTCGTTTCTGCTCCAATAAGAGTTTTACTGGTAAAATATACTGGCCGTTCTTCTCGGTCAGTAGTAGACAAATAGAAACCTAGATGCTCCCCTTGATCGGGTTTAGAAAGAATTGGAGGTTGCGAGAGATAGTGTTTAAGCTTTTGGAAGGCTTCATCACATTCCTCTGTCTAGTCAAACCTCCTATTTTTCTTCAAGAGCCTAAATAAAGGTCTGCATCTATCTGACGATCTCGCTATGAAGCGATTCAATGCAGCTATCTTCCCGGCTAACTTTTGGACATCTTTCTTGTTCTTCGGTGAAGGCATTTCCGTCAAGGCCCTGATCTGCTCGAGATTAGCTTCAATTCCTCGTCTTGTAATGAGATAACCTAGAAACTTCCCAGAGGTCACTCCGAAGATGCATTTGGCAGGATTGAGCTTCATTTGATACTCCCGTAGACGGTTGAATGTTTTCCCGAGATCTCTCAGATGAAGTTCCCGAGTTCGTGTTTTATCATCTATATAGACTTCCATTGTCACGCCAATCATGTCATGGAACATTTTGTTGACAAGGCGCTGATAAGTGGCTCCTGCGTTTTTGAGGCCAAAAGGCATCACTTTGTAACAAAAGACACCCCTATCAATCGTGAAGGCCATCATCTCCTGGTCTGGCTCATACAACGGAATCTGATTGTAGCCTGAGTATCCATCCAGGAAAGACAAGATTTCATATCCCGAGGTGGCGTCGACAAGTTGATCAATTCTCGACAAAGGATATGGATCTTTAGGGCAAGCCTTATTCAAATGGGTGAAGTCTATGCAAACTCTGATCTTCCCATTCTTCTTTGGTACAGCCACTATGTTGGCTAACCATTGAGCATTGTTGACTTCACAAGTAAATGCTTACTATTTACCTGCAAATGATGACAAGAGATGTCGGGAGGAATACCTGGCATATCGCTGAATGACCATGCGAAAACGTCCATGTAAGATTTCAGAAAATCAGTATAGGATATCTTTTCTTCGATAAATAGACCAGCCCTGATAAAGGTACACTTTGGATCTTCCTCGCTATCGAGGTTGATCTGGTCAGTTTCCTCCACCGTGGGAATAGTTCCTCGCTCAAATTTAACATTTTCATCTTCCCGGCTCGGCGCAGTCTGCTCCAGACTTACCAGGATGCGCTCTGATTGCTATTGCTCAGCAACCATAGATGAGGTTCCCTCTCCATGATGATCCTCTTGGCTTGGAACACTCTTTGGTCTGAGGGCAATAGCATAACATTTTGTCGAGATGACTTGATCTCCTTTAAGCTCCATGATCCCGTGATCAGTCGGGAATCGGAACAATTGATGATATGTGGATGGTACGCCCTTTACCTCATGTATCCATCCTCTTCCCAAAATGCCATTGTAGGGGGATGGCGTATCTAGAACAAGAAATTCCACCTTAGACATGATCGGTCCCGTCTTTACCGGCAGAATTACCTTTCCAAGAGCATACTCTTTCTGGCCATTAAAACTGACCAGGGGAATATTGCTCTTGATAAGATCTGATGGGTTAAAACCCATCCTCCTGTAAGCTTTTGCAAACAAGATCTCGGCTGAGCTACCGGGATCTATCAGCAGACGCTTCACCTCATAGTTGCCCACAGGCAAAGTGAGCACTAACGCATCCGAATGCTGATGATCCACTCCGACGAGATCTTTGTCAGAGAAGAAAATTGCTGCATCAGTGCTCTCCATCATTTCCACGGGGTCTGTCATTCTAAGACCCGTTGATAGGTGCAGGATCTCGTTCAGGTGTTCAACCTTCCTGATTTTGATCTTGTCTTCTCTCTTCGTTTCTCCACGGGAGAGTTGTCATCCTCCCCCGTGGATAACGTCAATCACCAACCCGCGCTCTTGCTGTTTAACGGGATTCTTGTCTTTCTTGGGGATCTGGGCTTCAGCTACTGCCCCAGTCGTGTAGGCAATAAACTACTACAAGTAGCCTTGGTTAATCAGATCCTCAATCTTGTGCCTCAGTGCCCATCATTTATCTGTTATGTGCCCAGCTTATTGGTGGAAGGCACAGAACTTCATCGTATCTCTATCTCCCTTCAAGTCTGGCCTCATTGGTCTGGGATATTGGAGATATTTCTCATTTTTAATCAGATCAAAGATCTGACTGTGAGTCTTGTTCAATGCTGTAAAAATCCTCTTCTCCCGACGAGGATATTGACCAGCACTTCCCGACTTTTCTGGTTTCTTCTCGGGAATCTCTGCTGTCATTACCTCAGTAGCAACCTTCTGCTTTCCCTTAGAGGTTTTGCTGGACGCTGGAGCCTTCTTCACTTCATTCACTGATACGACCACTCCTTGGCCACTTTGGAGTGTGTCATCTTCGAGTTTAGAATACTTTTCAACTCGAAGAAACAAGGCCTCCATACTTACCAGCCTGTTCTTGGTTAAGGACGTATATAGCACAGAACCTGTAGGCAATGCCTTCCGAAAGGCTATGACGGCATGTTTATCATCACAATCTTCCACTGTGGTCATCAGAGTACAAAATCTTTTTGTAAAATCCCGCAATGTCTCCTTCTGATCACAGTGTATATTAAACAACACGTCAACGTCATTCTTGTGCAATCGGTTGCATGAATAGCGAGTGATGAAGAGGGTGCTCAACTCGGTGAAATCAGTGGTTCAAGGAGCTATCTGGTTAAACCAGATGAGTGCATCATCACTCAAAGTAGAAGGGAACATTCTGCAAAGAAACTCGTCATGGAACTCCCACATCGTCATCACTTTTCTAAAGTGAAGTACATGGTTCACGGGATCTGTGGTTCCTGTGAATATTGAAAATTTAGGATATGAGAAAGATTTGGGGGCACGATATCCCTGTATCTCCTCTGTAAAAGGAGAATCTCTGGGAGCTCTCGTCGCCATCGCCGTCATCTTATTAGCCAATGTTTATTTCTTTCCCATCATCTCAACTACCAGATCAGCAATCTGCTTCCTGGTTTCAGGTTGAATATGATCTGAGCTTCGTTGACAGGAAGACTCGGTCTTATGACGCTTCTCTGGAGGTGGGATTTGGGAATCCCCATGTCTACTTCGTGGATTCCGTAGGACAGATTCCTCTGAATTTGACCTGTCCGATCGGAAATAACTCTTCTGATGATGACTATGTTTGGCAGTGCCAGATATATTGCCACAAGTATGTTGAACTGTCATCCGCTGCTTCAGCTCTTCATTCTCTTCTCGCAACTGGGCAATCATCTTCTGCTGATTGTCCAGTTCTCTCGTCCTTCTGCCCTCCGTGATAGCATCTCTGAGATCGCTGGGAGGATTTCTCTCTCTTCCACTCCTAAGGCTAGTGCGTATGGTATCCACCATTGCTCGAATCGAATCTCTCTTAGAACGGAAAACTTCTCTTCGTTCCCACAGACGGCGCCAAAAGATGTGGGGGAAAAATATCTGATCTAACCCACACAATTTTCGAGGTCAGACGATTCGTATTTTGCTGATGATCGGATGACTCTGATGCTCCAGGATGAAAACTACTTTCTCCTTTGCGAAGGATAGGATGATCTCCAGATGATAAGCGGTTGTACCTATTGACAATTCTCCAACGCTCATGTCAACTTAGGAATGGTAACAGGATTCAGAAAAAATAGTAAAATGTTTCAGAGTTTAGGCTATCTGGATCTGGAGAGCAAGATCCTTTTCTCAGTTATGAGGGTCTCATATTTATACCCTTAGAGCTGGCGTGACTCACCTTCGACATGTCCAGTCGTTATCAATCAGTGATGACTTGGACGGATTCTATTATAAAACAGAATCTTCTTGTTAGATCTTGACTTCTTTGATTCGGTTATACCGAAATAACTGAAGTGACACTGAGGTGGCATCCCTCGTGTCAGGTATTCGGACAAGGAGATGTCGAAATCGTGGTAGTTCAACTAGCTGCCATGTGGCCAATATTCATTGGTTAAGAAATTGATTGTGTTCAGAATACTTACCTCATACGTAGGAACCTGTAATATTATCGGGATAAGATTACGATTGATCCCATCACGTAAGTCATTTGACCTCATCTCATCTGACCTTGCCGGGGTAAAACAAAAATAGATCCCGTCAACTGTCGACCTTGTCGGGATATATGCATCCAGCAAGTCATATGACCTTGCCGGAATGAGATGAAAATAGATACCGTCAAGTAAGTCTGTCGACCTTGTTGGGATATATGCATCCAGCAAGTCATATGATCTTGCCGGGATGAGATGAAAATAGATACCGTCAAGTAAGTCTGTCGACCTTGTCGGGATATATGCATCCAGCAAGTCATATGACCTTGCCGGGATGAGATGAAAATAGATCCCGTCAAGTAAGTCTGTCGACCTTGTTGGATATATGCATCCAGCAAGTCATATGACCTTGCCGGGATGAGATGAAAATAGATACTGTCAAGTAAGTCTATCGACCTTGTCGGGATATATGCATCCAGCAAGTCATATGACCTTGCCGGGATGAGATGGAAATAGATCCCGTCAAGTAAGTCTATTGACCTTGTCGGGATATATGCATCCAACCAGTCATATGATCTTGTCGGGAGGAGTTGAATATCAATCTCGCCAAGGAGATCAATAATTGATATGTCGGGCAAGATTGAATACTTCCCGACATATTAAAGGTTGAAGCGTTAATGCGTTCTGTTAGCACTGCCTCAATATGCCGATCATTCCATCTTGGCACTTGGCACTTCCAATTAATGGAAGTTGTGTGACACAATGGGGCGGTTTATGGCTCCTGATGATGCCTTCGGCGCATTCATTCTTACGTGCTGTCTATCAACACGCGTCATCTTTTCACGACCGCACGTGCCAAGCCAGTGACACGCGTCATCTTTCCACGATCGCACGTGCCAAGCTAGTGACACGCGTCAATATTTGACTTGCTGAAAAATATGACACCCACATAAGCCAACCTAGATGTTTTAAGGCACTTTTAACAATATCGGGTTGAGAGCAAGTGACCATGCTATGGGTCACAGAGTTATTGGAAGGCTTAGTATCCATCCCAACGTCTATAGTAGGGGAGGGATGTTCTGAATCATTGCCAATAGCTGAACTGGTGATGGAGTGGTACGTGGCATATGCAATGCTGTGGCTATAGGTGGTGAAGCAATGGTAACATGATATGGTGGCATCATGGCAGCACTAACATGAGGCAGTGCAGAATGGGAGGCATCACTTGCAAGTAATGTAGGTGTTCGCGTCATGGCCTAACTATGTGCAGAATGTATGGCAGTAATTAAGTAGTGGAAGTGCAGGCGTCATGCTAATAGGATTGTTAATTGCATGATGCTCATCACGAGTGGGGAGATTTGCTACAACGTCACATGGGGTTATAGTTGTAGGTGATCCCATATTTGACATAGCAGCATGCACAAAGTCAGTCCGTGGGTCAATGGGTATCTCAACCTGATGAGGAAGTGGAGCACTACTCAAAGGAGAGGAAGAAGGTAGAGTAACTCCACCTGATAACCAATCATGAGAAGTTGTGATATCAACAATACCATCAAGAGGTGAAAAAAGTGAACCCAGAGTCTCTTGAATGGAAAGATATTCTCATTAAATACAACATGACGCGAAACAATCCTAATCATGGGAGGATAAAAGCAACGATATCCCTTGAAATGATGAATATATCTCATGAAGATGCAAGGCAAAGACTTGGATCAAACTTCATCTTGGCATAATCGCGAAGATAGGGAAATCATCGGCATCCAAAAACTCAAAGAGATGTATCAGGTATTTTTTCAAAGAGAAGCTCAAAAGGGTTATGCATGTCAAGTACTCGAGAGGGACAGTGATTAATTAACCAAACCATCAAAGGATTCAACCAAAACCATTTGGGAACATTGCCATGGAAAAGTATCATAAGTCCGAGTTCAATGACATTTCTAGGTTTGCGCTCTACTAAACCATTTTGTTTAGGTGTCCCAAGGTAAGACATTTGATGATGAATCACATTGTCAACAAAATAAGAAAGCAAGTGACCATCAAGAAATTCACCCCCACCATCACCAGAAAATTAGATTTTTGACGGAGAGGGAAGAACCAGGTGTATCGATAAAACTACATAATATCTGAAACACTGATGAGATAAAACTAGTGCAAGTCCCTATAGATCAGAGTGAAATTTAACTAGAGGTCATCAAAAAATGTCTCAGATAATAAAAACGAAAGGTGACATGACTTTGTCATTTGACAATTACTACAAACTACCTCAAGTTTATTTGGTGAATGATAAGAGATCCACTTATTTTGGTGAAGAAAATCAACAACCTGCATCTGTGGATGAACAAGTCGTTGATGCCAAATTTCTTTATTGGTGGATCGGAATCTAGTTGAGAAGAAAACCTTGTGCGTACGTGCTAGGTTGAAGTACGTAGAGATCACCACTCTTATGTCTTGATGCGATCACTGCTCGAGTTTCTCTATTCCTTATCACAAACCTGTCGAATGAGAATTCAAAGACATATGGACGGTTAAAAGTCATTTGGCTAACAGATAGGAGATTGTATATATTCTTCTTAATATCGGTTACAACTAACACATTATTTAATTTTAACTCCATGCTACCAACATCAATGGATGTCGATCCCATATGTGTGATATTTAGAGATCACAATTACCAACCATGATTTTTTTCTAGGCCAACATAAGGAGAAATAGATTGTAACTTACCAGAATTAAAAGTAATGTGTGCAGAGGCACCAGTATCTGAAAACCACCCAGAATCATGATTAAAATGGAGAGTCATGGCTGCCAACGCTTGAGGAATCTCATTAGGTTGGTAGGTCTAATTGAATCACTACCAACAACAAAGGGCAAAATGCTCGGGTTTCTTACAAATCTAGTAGACAACATATTTTTCACTATTGGATCGTGAATTGAAGAGTTCACGAGGTGTGGACGAAGCACCTTGTATGGTAAACCCACGACCTTTGGATAAAAAAGATCATGTAGGAGAATACGGATATCTTGAGTTGATGCCTTTATGTCCACCATTAATTATGTGGATGTTTCTTGTTACCAGTATCATTGCCATTGTGCCCTTGGGAACGTTGGCCAAAGAATGCAACATTGTGATCAAGACTTAGCTAGGTATGAAGGTTCTTCATCGTTTCATGAGTAAGAAGAAGTGGCACCAATTCGGAACAAGGAGGAATCGGTGGTTTCAGCATAATAGTCACAAAAGACTCATAGCTTTGACCGAGTCCCTTAAGAAGGTCAAAGACCTTTCTATAATCATCAAGGGGTTTACCAATAGCAGATAAATCATCACAAAATACCTTTGAATGAATGGCAGATAAATCATCACAAATACCTTTGAATGATCAATTATATTCTTGCATAAATGAATTACCTTTACGAAGAAATTATAATTGTCGAAGAAGACAAAACTCCATTTTTTGTGAACCTTGAGCAAAGTGGTTGAGGAGAGTAGCCCATACATTGGCTACGGTGTCAAGTCCGACCAGCAACCTAAGAATTTATTTAGACAATGTCCATGTGATCCATCCTCGTAGGAGACGATCTGAACGATGCCGTGTTGAATAATTAGGATTGTCGATCTCCTTCTTCTCATTTGCATCTTCAGCAGATGAGATGGTGATATGACAATCAGGCATCGAAAATTCATCCTTGAGAAAGCCAATCATATCTTGACTCTCAATGAGTCCCCATTATTTGGGTTTCCATAATAGAAAATTATTTTGGGTAAGCTCAATAGAAACAAAGTTTCCTACATTGAGAGTGGATGGTTGAAATTAGGGATTTTCCGCGTCGTTGGTTACGAAAACCCTAAAGTTCAACAATATTTGTAATTTCTCCGAATTAGTTCACTTAATCTGCAAATAAGCAGACTTGCACAGTGGCTCGTGTCGGATATCGTCTGCACTCGGGATTAGTTAGCACAATAAGAAACAAGAATAATCAGAAATGATCAGAATAAATGGAAGGGTGAGAATGGTGGAGGTTGATTTAAAATATACTTGAGATTGTTGTTAAAACTATTAGAATGAAAAAACATAAGAGAAACGAGAATGAAAAACACAACAAATGAAAACAACTTAAACTTGAATTTAAAACTTGTTCATTAAACTAAAAATAAATGCTTATAATGCTTGTTCAAATGCTTTACAACGGAAATAACATTAAACCAAATTAATCTAGAGAGCCATTAAAATATTATCCTAGAAAGCATGTAAAGGTAGAGAGGGAAAGAAGATTGAGAAAGAAGGTAGGAAGGTTAGAGAGATGAATTAGAGAGAAGCTTACCATTGAAGAGGTAGATGGTGCAACTTTGATTGGATAGACCTCAATAGGATTGAGGATTGTAGCCTTTGATTGTGGTGAATGGAATGGGCAGCAAGGAGACGTTGCTGTTTGAAGCTTGCACCTCGAGGTGGAGGCGTTAATGGTGAGCTCGCCGGAGAAGAAGGGTGAAGAAAAAGAGGAAGAGAAGGGGGAGGGAACCAACCCAAGAAGGAGAGATCGTAGATCTCTAATAGACTTTTTTTTCCTTTTTGCTTGTTGTAAAAATGATGACCGTTGGATCTAGAGAGATCCAACGGTTGGGAATGGGTTAGTTAGATGAGAGAAAGAATGACTAGGATAGAGAGATATGGGGGAGAGAAGAATCGGTCAAGTGAAACCAATTCTCTCTTCTTGTTGCAAATGGGCATGGGCATGGGCATGTGCATGGGTCATGGTCATGGGCATGGGTCATGGGTATGGGTATGGGCATGGGCATGGGTCATGGGCATGGGTATGGGTCATGGGTCATGGGCCTAGGTCATGGGCCAAGATAGATAGAGAGAGAAATAGGAGAGAGGTGAGAGAAAAATATAAAAATAAAAGTATTAGAGGGTCTTGAACCCTGGTCTTCTTTATTCTCTCTCATCCGCTTCACCAATTAGTCAAACTTATCATTTGATGTTAATTGGTGTGGCCTTTAACACCTAAGTCCTACTTTTGGTCTCCAACTATTATTCTCTCTCTTAGTCCTTGTTCCGATTCTACGATCTTCTAACTTTGCCCGTACGTGTCTTCTATCTTTTTATCCTAGCCTGTTGGCTCTTTAAGCTTTGATAGAAGTCTTTTGTGGTTGATTGTGGACCAGTAAGTCCTCGAGAATCGCCCGATAGGGTCTCTTGCAAATGAAAAAGCACGTAATGAGATTCAACTAAAACGGCTTGATACTGGACTATCTGAAATGCGTATATTTCATGCAAATAGTCGATTTTTATCTAAAGAATGCGTTCTACACAATGGAAGAAACTCTTACAAGGAAAAGTCGACGAAAAAATAAGTTTTACGTAGGAGAATGCGATAACGCTATAAGGATAATGGCTTAAAATAAGCACTTTTGAGCGAATATCAATGGTACGGGTAGGTGAGATTAGAAGAAGACGCCATTAGTAAGTTTGCAAAGAAAAAGATAGTATCTAGCTCTCAAAACCCAATGTTAGGCTCTGATACGATTTAAACAATTGAGATTCTAGATAAATATCTCCAACTCGAAGGTGAGTCTCGTGAGAGCTGTATATGGTATTCCTTCATAGATGAGAGTTTCTTTAGTTTATTATGATGAATGAGTTAGGTGTGTTTGGAACATATGCAAATTGGGTGTGTGTCATGCCTCAAATTTTGGCACCCGAACCCGACCTGAACGCCTTCGGATCAGCTCGTTTACCCGAAATTCAGGGTGTGATAAAAATAAATAAAAAATTTCATTCTGAAATATCTTTTTAAATCATCACAATTCCTCATAAATCAAAACAAGAAACTTTTGTAAAGACCATTTTGTTAATTCAACCGTTTAATATATTTTTCAAATTAAAGTTTCGCAATTTAACGATACTGTACCAAAAATAAAGGTTCAATTTATTTTTCACCAAAACTACTGGTTATGATCTTCTATAATTACCTATAATTTATATTAAACAATTTTTGTAAAAGGACTTAAGTCAAAACATTAATTTGATAGTGTTTTGAGAAATATTTTTTGCGATTCGGTAGAGAACGACTACTTTTTGGTCAAAATTCAAATAACATCGAAAAATTATTTTATTCAAAGGTTTTGTTCTATAAATAAAGATGAACAACTTTAATAAATGAACTTTTGTTAAAACATGATGTTTTATAATTGTTTTGATTATTTTACAACTATCCGCAGTTTGTATAAGTGACCGGTAAAACTTAATTGGTTAATTATTTTGATTTAATCGTATAATTCAGGAGTCAATTTAAAATTAAATATAATAAGTGATATATGCATTTCATAGTACTCAAAATTTATGATTTTTCTATCAATAATATAGTATAGGTTTTATTTTAAAAATTGAAGAAAAAAATTAAAACAAAATTAGAAATTGTTAAAAATTCATAACTAATAACCAGTCAGTAAAATGGGTCTACAATACAGGTCCGATTGAGTTAAGTGACCAACCATATATTTCTAGAAAGCTGACTCGAAGCCCTACGTGTTTTGTGTTTGGCCAAAAGATATATCTCCATTGTATACAGGTCAAAAACCCAGTCAAAATTGATTAATATGTGCTATTTGTACATGATAGCAACTATAATGTTAACTTGGTCGAGTTTCACAGAACATAAACTACCAAATTAAATTCTTAAAATATTCTGTAAAATATTAGAATCAGTTATAAAACAAACCCCTTTGAAATTGTATTATTTTAATATCGAGAAAATATTTGAAGAATATTCTCGTATTGGACATCGGGTAAATCCGAGTAACTAATTTTTTTGCAAGAATACCAAAACGTGAATTAAACTAATCTCATTAATCTCAATATGAACAATTAGTTTAAAACTCTATATTATAATAAATTATCTTAAAATAATATACTAGATTCCTTCATCAAGTTTCTTCCATCATTCGGCTCAACTTCATCTAATGTGTTCTCTCACCAGGATCAACAAAACCTGAAATGGTCGTTGTAGGAGTGAGCCAAATGCTCACTATATTTTTTTATCCCAAAACATGATTCAAACAATAAAGGATATACAGACATGTTCGCATAAATTAAATTGTCAAATACTAATATCATGGTTATAATGAATGCATGAACAATTAATTAAAAGTAATACACAACCCACACAGGGGGGTCTCCGTTTTCACCCACATATGGGGGTCTTCCCAGGGTTTTCGGGTCTTTTACCCTGGAGAACTCACTCCCAACTTGCTTTATCGCTTCTAAATTGAAAATACAATGCATGCCTTAACAATTAAATAATTATTCACTGAAACGATAATATCCACACAGGGGATCTCCAATACGAAATAAATAAAATCCACACATGCGATCTCTAATATAAAATCTGCTATCAATTATAGTTTAACAATAATTATATGCTTACGAATCAATGACTTGTATTAAAAGAATTATGAGAAAGGTACCTACCTCAAACCTTTGTTGATCCTTTGGAAATGTTCACCAAGTCCAAGAATGATTAATAGAGGAGATGGGAGAAATTTGAGGTGAAAGTTCTCTTTAACAAGTGAGGTGGCTAAGTTTTGGTGTAGGAGCCTCTTAAATAAATTGTGTGAGTAGATTTAAGAATAGGGTTTTTGTATAAATTTTTGGGAGATCAATTTTTAGCGATTAGATCTAAAGTTGATAAAGGGTTGAGATCAATTGGGTTTTTGGTTCATAATAGGGTTTAGGGATTTTGTTGAAAGAGTATTTCCCATCTTTTATGGAAATAAACTTCTATTTTATCTCAAATTAAAAGTAATTTTTGTAACTCTAAAATGGGTAAATTTTACAACACACTAAAATGTTAATTTCAAGTTGGATATGGGTCAGAAATTGGCCCAAAGTCTATATATATAAACTGGGCTTTAATTAAGGTTATTTTTAGGCCTACAAGGTCTCTAAATTATCTAAAAGGCCCACCATACTAATTTTTATTCAAACAACATGCAACCAATCATTAATATTTAATATTTATTAACAAATTATCATTAACATAATTAAAAATAATAATTTAAAATTTTAAAATATATTAAAAAATTTCAAGATAATATAGGTGTGCAAATAGGTTTACGCGTGCAATTATTTCCCATGCATGCTTGGAACACGTGTAATCGACGATTTGCACATTCACACGAGCAAATGAATGCTCGCCCTCTTTAGCAATTAAAAACCTATCTCACCCTTTAAGCAATCATTTACACAACCTCCTTGTGCAAACGATTTGCATAAGGTACAAAATCCAAAAATTTCTCAAATCAAGCCCTATCGTTCCCAAAATAATATAAATAATGGAGAGTGGTATTAAAATTCAAAATTTCAAATTTTAAATTTTATAAAAGAGAAAAATGAAAAAAAATAACGAAAAAATGATGGCACTTTTTTCACAAATTTTTTTCAAAAAATAATGGTCGTTATTTTTGGTTATAACATAAAATAAGGGCCTTTATTTTATGACCATTTTAATGATACATAACATAACTAGGGGGAATACTTGTTACGTTAGATACCGTTAAAATGCTGAAAAAAATAACGACCATTATTTTTTGAAAAAATAAAGCGTTTGTTATTGTCTGTTTGGGGGGGCGATACCCTTTACATTATATACCGTTAAAAGGCTGAAAAAATAACGACCGTTTTTCCGTTATAACGAAAATAGCGACCATTATTTTCTGAAAATATTTGTGAAAAAATAAAGCGTATGTTATTGTCCGTTTGGGGGGTGATACCCGTTACGTTATATACCATTAAAATGCTGAAAAAAAATCATTATAACGAAAATAATGACCATTATTTTCTAAATAAAAATTTTAAAAAATAAAGTGTTCGTTAGTCCGTTTGGGGTGTAGGCGATACCCGGTACTTTATATATTGTTAAAATGCTGAAAAAAAAAAGAAATGGCCATTATTAATTTTTCATTATAATGAAAATAACGACCATTATTTTTTTTAAAAATTTGTGAAAAAATAAGGCGTCTGTTATTGCCCGTTTGGGAGGGGGGGGAGGGGGTGATACCCGCTACGTTAAATACCGTTAAAATGCTGAAAAAAATAACGACCATTATTTTCTAAAAAAATTTGTGAAAAATAAAGCACCTGTTATTGTCCATTTGGGTTGGGGGGCGATACCCGTTACGTTTTATACCGTTAAAATGCTGAAACAAATAACAGTCGTTATTTTCTGTTATAACAAAAATAACAACCATTATTTTTTGAAAAAAAATTGTTAGAAAATAAAGTGTCCGTTATTGTCCGTTGGGGGGGGGGGTACCTGTTACGTTATATACCATTAAAATGTTGGAAAAAAAAAGAATGGCCGTATTTTTCCATTATAACGAAAATAACGACCATTACTTTCTGAAAAAATAAAGCGTCTATTATTGTCCGTTTGGAGAGGGGGATACCCGTTACATTATATACCGTTAAAATGTTGAAAAAAATAATGGTCGTTATTTTCGTTATTTTGAAAAAAAAATGTGAAAAAATAAAGTGTCCGTTATTGTCCTTCTTTTTATTTTTGAAAATTTAGAATTCATGTTCAAATATGTGGGGCCCACTTATTAAGGACGAAAAATTTATTTTTTCCGTACTTAATATGTGGGGGCCCACATTGAAATTCCACATGTCCGTTCTCTTTAACTCAATATACCTAGAAGGGGGTTGATTAGGTATTTAAAATTATTTATACCTACACAGTTTTACCGGTCTATGGTAAGGAATAAAATCGTATGCCTTAGTTGTTTGATAAAAGATTATCATAACCGACTCAAATCGAATATACCTCCGTGGTATTTTTTTTTCGTCGTTTGATCTAATTAGAATATATTGCGGAATAGAAACAACCAATCCCACAAGACAAGAGATTTTTATGTGGAAACCTTAACTAAGGAAAAATCACGGGACCACGTCCAGACGGAAAGTATAACTAACTGAAAAGTTAAACGAAACAAAGGTTACCTACGCAGCACCGTTGCAAATACAGCTTCCAACCTTAGCCAAGGCCTACTGCCGATGCATCCACGTCCTCTGAATCAACGCTACGAATCCACGCGCGCCCTTCCAGTCAAGAAGCTTTGTCCGCTTGTTTAGTTTGGTACACCCCAAACCTACCATGGATTGGCTCCTCCGATCTTAATCCTCAACACTCCCGCCTTTGCAGAAAGTGAAGGATTCAGTACACCCTGAACCCTAAGTTGCTCAAATGGTGTTGAGTCATACTGGTACACCCAGGCTACTAGGTCGAATATAGAAGTGGAAAACCTAAGCTGAGGAAATGATCAAGCTCTTGGCTTTGATCAAGAAGAGAATAAGCTCACAAGATGTGAATGAAAACAAGCTTCTTGCTCTTCGAATGGACACTCTAATAAATATAACATTTTCTTCTCTCTCTCTAAGATTGAGTCACTCTGTATCTCTGTATGTGTTTAGAAGGCATAGAAGGGTTCTATTTATAGAATTCCAAAACCCTGAGTCGTGTAGAACATGGGATGATGGAACCAAGAATTTCGGATCTGAGAAAGACCAATTCTGTGCATGGTCCAATCGATTATACACTGGGTCCGATCGATTGGGCCATGTCCAATCGATTGGGCTTAATAAGATTTCTGTTCCGAAGGCACCAATCGATTACACAGAGTCTCCAATCGATTTGACTTAGAAAAGTTTGTCCTGAAGGCTCCAATCGATTTCACAGAGTCTCCAATCGATTTGACTCAGATAGGTTTCTATCCCGAAGGCTCCAATCGATTCCACAGAGTCTCCAATCGATTGAGCTGAAATAAGTTTCTGCCTCATAGTTTCCAATCGATTATACAGAGTATCCAATCGATTGGGCTGTGTCAAATCGATTGAACTATCACATTAGTCAATTTAATTGACTTAGACTCGGGTTTGTCAAATGACTAAGTTTGACCATTATATTTTTGTTCATTTTAGCCAACTCCTATGGCCACTAAGTCATTTACCATTATAATCGAGCGTACACGATTGTTAACTGACAAAATGGCAGTTACTCATATGACTCATGTCGTCAACCCTCTGATTCTTGCTATCTCTATCTTTTAGTCTTCATGTAGTTGGCGAAATATGTGTATCACGACATCTTCACACTACACTAGTGCTTGTAGGAACGGTTACAAGAATATTTTTATGTCAAACAGAATCTTTGCCAAATTGAATATGAAAATATTCCTTAGACACATATTTTTTGCTTTCTTAAGTGAGCATGCGCGTGAACCAAATGGTGGTATATATGAACAATGTGTAAATTTTAGTTTAGTGCGAACCAAACGCAAGAAAATAGTATGGGTGCATACGTACCAAACAGCCCTTAGTTTCCTATTGTAAGGGAAACACTCACAGGGAAAGAATAATCAAGAGAATTTACAATTGTTTCCAAGTACAGAAAATCTCAACTAGACGCCTAACATAAGGCAATAGCCGCAATATAGATCTTAACCATATCGGGATGAAGATCTTCATCCGTACGTGACTGTTGTAGTCTGCACATGTGAGCCATGCGACCGTGTGGTCCGTGAGAGTCTTCAGCATGTGTGGGAGAGAGATTCTCAATAATTAGGAGGCTATAATCAGTAAATCTATCCCTAAGTGGCTCCTGAATGATTTGCTCCAATGGAGCACGTAGATCAGATATCGGAAAGGCTCTGAGATGCCCTTTGCGTTTTATCCAATGGCCGCGATGTAACAAGCTGTAACGCTTAAGCTAGCTAGCACCATTTTTGCTACTCACCATTTCCATCTGGGCCCACTGACCGCATGGATGTTTAGCCCACCCCTTCGTAGACATTCATACCAAAAATCAGCTTGTTTTATAACTTTTAGCCGTTGGTTTTAGTACTAAAAAAAAAAATGGTCGAATTCTACGGCTAGAATCAAGCCGTAAAAAGTACTAAAATCTGATGGTTAGAGATTACCAGTCATGGTGATTTTTGGTGTGTATATCCACCAAGGGTGGGCTAAACATCCATGCGGTCAGTGGGGACCAGTTGGCATCGTCGAGTAACAAAAATGGTGCTAGAAGGCGTAAGCTACAGCTTGTTACATTGCCAATCTTTATCCAAAACTCAATCCTTCTTCTGGATAAAACTCAAAAGGCATCTGACGCCCCCAAAAGAAGGATCGTCTGTCATGATATGGTGCTTCACTGCCGCACTTCACGGCCAAAACTAACCATTCTAATTAGCTGAATATCGATTGTAAGTTGGTCTATAAAATATGAGATTCGATAGATCTAGTAGTTCAGCCCAGATCAATTGATATCATGGTTGAAAATCTCCGGATCGGAGGCTGGATTGGTGGGCGCCAATCCCACCATTCAATAAGGATCACATCCAAGATCACCCAAATAAAAAACCAACATGAATGAAGATCACAATCGTTTGTTTTGTTCAGTTAGACAGTGAAGAAAAATCGTGCAAATGATCTAAACAGATCTACAGATTGTATGTGGTTTCGATTTTCAATCGTCTGATCGCATTGAACAAGTGGGTCCTGCCAAGCACACCCTCAAACTCTGTAATTTTTCACTCTTTTTCTCAAACTCCACAAGATGGCAACGGGCAAATACTATTTAAGCCCTGCTTGGCATCTGTATGTTGTTTCCAGGAAAATGTTTGAAATGAAAAACATTTGTTGGGAAAATATTCGTACAGTTTGGGAGGGGAGAGCTGTTGGGGAGACAAAAGGTCCATCTTTTGGGGTAAATGGTTGTTTAATTAACATGGTATCAAAGCCTTAAGGCCTAGGAGGTCGCAGGTTCAAGTCTCCAGCTGAGTATATTCCTGCTAAGAGGGCGTGTTAGCTGATGGTGTACATGTGTTCTCGCACATATATCCGTTGGTATACATAGTTGTTTCACAACCACTTTTAGGCAAAAAAAAAAAAGAGACATTAGACCACTTTTTGGCAAAAAATGATTGGGTCTAATGCAAATATTTGTTGGATGTTTGCTTCACCCAAGCACATGCAAAAATTTGTAGTGCTACCAAGCAAGGCCTTGGTTTCATCAAAACAAACAATTTTTCAAATGAAGAAACTTGGGAATGATCAAATGAGCCAAAGATAACACAGACCTCGTCCATTTCTCCTAATAAAAACACAAGTCGTTCATTAGAAAGTGGTAGAGATTACATGGCTTCAAGCCAAAAGTAGGGTCTCATATACAACCCTAAAACAAGAGCTACCACTAATTGTTTTATTCAATTCCTCCCTACATTCTCTAAAACACTACTCCTCCCATCTTATTCCAACTCCAAACTCCTTCAATGGATCCTGCAAAAATATAAAATTGAAATTAACATTACTTATACATGCAATTACTTAAAAAAAATCCTTAAATCTTGCCTTTTTTCTCTAAACAAAGTTCAACTCCAGCAGTCCAACAATGGCAGAAAGATAGACCATAGAGAATGCCATGATAGGTACAATACTTACGTTTCACAGTTGGTGCTGATGGAGACGGGGAACCCAACTTTGATGTTGCAAGAAGTTGGAATCTGGCTCAAGAACTTATCCTGCACACCTGCGAAGGATTTAACGCCGTTCTTCAAGCAACGGCAGATAGTCTTCTTATCATTAACGGATTTCACACTTTGAGCGAGCTCTTGCAGTCCACTGCAGCATGCTGGGGTTGGCTTTGGAGCCTTACCCGTCGCGAACATCACACATGACGCTGCCTTTATGTCAACGGTGCTGCACGATATGGTGGCCTCATTTACATTGGCAAGGAAGAAGAGGATAGAGAGGAGGAGGAAGAGAGTGAAGGAGATGTTCTTCATGATGGCTAACAAACTTATAACGTTATTAACTACCACGAGCTATTCTTCTTCTCTCTTGGAGGGGTTTGTGTTTGTGGAATTGTTTGGGTGTTGTGGGTTTATTATATAGAGGGATTTGCAGCATTGGGCTTTGGAAGTTTGATTTTTTCAATGCTATCTGGTCGAGAGTTGCAGACTTGCAGGTTTTTCTTCCATTGGGAATGGTGACCAATTTAAGCTTTTTAATGTTTTCTTTGGTAAATTCACGAGCAAAATTCAGAGTTTGGGTTCATGCATGAGCCAGTAGAACTTTGCTACGTGATTTGTGCCATCTAAGTCTTTTTGGTTTTGGAAAATTTGACTTCTCACGTGAAATTTGGAACCCCCCCCCGCAAATTCGTTATCACAATCACATCATCTAGGCCCTTCACGGATCCCGAGGCATAATTTATGGGATACATCGTGTGAAGTGAAACAAAACTTATAACATGGTGCAACGGAAATCCAAAATATTATATTGTACATTTTTGTAAATTTTTAAACTTTTTATATTTTTCTATAAACTTCAGTAATTAGTCTTTTAAATCACCCTATTTCGATTTGTAACGAGACTAATATGATTTTTATAAGTCGGGTTATTCTGATTTCTTTGTGCGGAAATTTGAATCTTGAACTTATTTAAATTCTTGTTTTTGGTAAAATGGACCCTAATGACTGAAGTTTGACTAAAATTAATTTAATGTTGACTTTTGTCTATTATATGTGTTTTCATCTAAATTGAACTTGTTTGATGAGGGATAGTAATATTATTCATGTACGTTCGATGTCTGTTTTGCCAACCCTTCAAAGATCCATTTTTCAGACATGGGTATGCATATATATAATCTGTTTTTATTGTTGATTTTTTATTGTTATGGTTAACAATGTACTGGATGATAGCGTTTACGTTTAGGGGGTTTGTTTTTCATGATTGGTTTTCTCAAATGGTCAGTTTTCATTGTGGGTTTCTCTTTTTTCTGTTGTTAATCTCTTAATTATCACTCTAAACAGGGTCGAATGGCAAAATAGGATTCATGTTGCCGACCCCAAACATTTGGGATAGAGTGGCGTAGAAGACGATGATGATAAATATCTTAATTATCAGTTTTGCCTAGTGGGTTGTCAATTTAAATGATTATTTTTGTCTAGAGAGATCGGGTTTCGATATAGATGGCGTTTTTTTGTGGTTAATGATTGGTTTTTTTTAGTGGGATTTTGCGATTCTCATGATTGATACGTTTATTTATCTGTTCTATTCAACGATTTTTAATGGTTTTCAAGTGCGTGTTTTCTAACTTTTTGGACTAATGTGTTTGGTTAATTTGGTCAGATACTTGAACTCATTTGTTGTAATCTCTTTCAGATACAGTGTTTAGTCTTTCTCTGTTAACATATTCATTCTTGAATTAATGCATCTGTCAAACTAATGCTTTAAAAGTACTGGGCTAATGGTTATTCTGACTAATTGTATACAACTTACATTTGTTGCATCTGCGACTTAATCAGTCGTTTAGATCGGCTTCTTTTCTTGATTGTGTTCTTTATTTTTGACATTCAAATTTTCAATTTGCTGAATAATCCATAATGCAAGGTCTGGTTTTTTCTTTTTTCCACCCAGATCATTAAACTTTACAGTTTATTTGGTGAAGAAAAATTAGCTTGTGATAATTGAAGCCGTGGTATATGCTTTCACAAAGTTTTGGCTACTTCATGCCATTCATGTGGTTTCTTTTCCTTCTTCCATTTTTGTGGCCGAGTTCCCTTCATTTACAGAGGAAATCATTTCAGACAGGTTGGTCCTGCCTCTTTGGTGTCTACAACCTCTGGTTTGGTTCGTTGTGCTACAGATTCTTCAGAAAGTGGAGCAAAAGCTACTTTTGCAACTCAATCTATGTCTACTAATGAACCTGTTGTTTTTGTTGATTGGCTGTATATACTAATCTCAGGAAGCCTGATGTTAAGGTGCCTTCTCATTACTACTGTATCTTTCATTCTGAATCTCCTTGTGCTCAAGCGATTTAATTCTTTCGATCATCTTCTAAACTTAGTTCTTTTTTAGAGCATGGAAGAACTTATTGGCTTTTCTTTATTATATCCAGATGAAGAGATAGAAAATGCACCAAATATCATGAATCCTACTTTAATTATATATAGCTTGCTGCTTGATGGAGAAACTGAGTATGTGTTGCAACTATAAGGGAGGAAATATAAAGTAGATATTTGAATGAGGTTGGTATAAACAATAGAAATTCAACAGATTTTTAGCTTTTTTTTTTTAAGGAATTCTAAAATCATATAAGATACTTCAAATTTGAAATTTGAAATTTGAAGTGCGACTTCTTTTCAGAGAAAGATAAGGAAACTCATCTTTCGGTTCTGTTTACTAGAAAATACAAAGGGAGTGTTTGGGCATGATTCCAAAGTGGAGGGTCCATTAATTTAAAAGAAACTAATTGAATCTTTCAATTTGTTGAAATCAAGTGTTAAGGATGTTGCTTTTATTACGTTTCATGGGTTCTTCTCAACAAGCAAAGTAGTTATATCACATGTTTTGGGTTATGCTATTGCAGGGATTGGGTGCAGTGATTTTGGAGTTATTTTCTCAGTGGGAGTGGTGATGATTCTTTGCATTGTGTATAACATCTTTATTAGCCATATGTTTTGTGATAACTCAATAGAAGGTCATTATACATCTTTTTTTTTTTCTAGGTTGGGTGTTTTGATGTAGGATGGGCCCAAATCTTCCAAAACTAAGTTGTTGGTTTGTTGTACAAGAACTATTAAGGTTCAAAAATCCTCCAAATTGAAAGAATAGGTTGTAGTAGCATCTATATAACCAGGACACTGCACTTTTAGGGTTTTTGCTGTGTCGGACACCCGGACACTCGTGTCGACATTTCCCGACACACGTCTAGACACTTACGGCCGTGTCACCCCTTGCTTTAATAATTTCTAATATAAAATTGATTTCTAAAAGCGGGTAGGCATGCGTTCCATCCTCCATACAATAATAAACTAATAGATATTTTCTGCTTTATTTTTTATTTTTTATTATTTTGTTAATAATTTTAAGCATTCATATATATTAATATATTTTAATAAATATATGCACGGGCGTGTCTCCGTATCGGATTTTTTTAGATTGCCGTGTTGGACACCTCGTATCCGTATCAGTGTAGAGCAGCAAAAAGAAGGACAAGACAGGAATAAGAGTAACAGAAGGTTGTATGGTCTACTAAAAACCCAAAAAGAACTCAATTCTTAGTAATAGTATCAAAACCCTTCACACATAACACTTCATATATAGACCTTTAATAAACTCCAAAGTGACTTAAAATACAATTTCCCTAATCCTATTTCAATTACAAACTAATTAACTTCTACACTAGACAACCCCAATTATACTAAGACTTTGAAAATTCTAATTAAGACTTCTATAAACCTCATTAAAAATTCTAGGTTGACAAAATGTAGACTTTGGAAAACCACCTTGAGCCTTACACTTCATTTTGTTGGTGATTGGGTTGAATATCAACTCCAATCATACCAAAGTTAAGGCTGTAGTTAGTGTAGGAACATCCACCTTAACAATTGCTTTGTTCATCAATGCAAGATTCTCCAGTTGCTTGAACCATAATTTTCCATGGTTTTGGGGGAAATTCCTTATGTCTCAATAGTTTGTGCATATACCTTTCGAAAACTATTGTCAACCTTGCTGAGCTTGTTGTGCTTGTTCTATATCCTGCATTTGTTGTTTTACCACTATTCCACACTTTGAAATTTGCCTAAAATTTAGTTAAGTTCTTCTTCACCATGGCTGTTGTTGTGGCTTTCTGTTTGGGAGATTACAAGAGTGAGCTTTCAACTTCATAGATCCACAAATCGGCTCTCCGGGTGCCCACTGTTTTTCGACCATAAACACCTTCCGATGAGAAGGGGGATCCCGGGTAGGAGTGATCATGGCCGTTTACTCCATGTGATCTGTGCAACAACTTAAAGTAAGAAAACATTAATAAAATAGTGCCCATCATCACATCTTTAAACCATTCATGAGATAAAAGGAAAGAAACAGAAAGAACACAACGGTTTTATGTAGTTCACTGCCAAGAAGGAAGTTGCTTCCATAGTTCAATGGGAACCAATTCACTATTCAGAAATGTCTATGTGGACTATCCATCAAAAGGACTCGACTTACGACTCTCAAGATGTGGAAACCAATTGGAAAGTTTCACATTATAAAACAAACATTGAACTCAACTTAGGGATAACTTGAGGCAACTTAGAAAGATATGGATATCCCAAGCGAATATGCCATTAAAGAGGAGAAACACTTGTATTCAACGCAAATGTTGGAGTTAGTTCACCCAAATCCAAATAATAGAGGCCGTTCCTTTAATGGCTCGAACTAATCACATTCTTCGTCGTGAGATCTTGAAACACACAAGATGGAGAAATGGTTAAGGAACACTGCAAAGACTTAATAAGTTGACTAACATAAAAAAAATTGAAAAGAAAATCTGGAAGGTACAATATAGAGGCTAAAAGAGTAGCTTGAGCAATGTGAATATCATTTTTTTCAAGTATTGTAGGAGTAGAGCCATCAACTAACACAATTATGAGATTCAGACAATTGAAAATTAGAAAAGATTGTATACCCAACTTATGAGCATTATTGGATCCCGAATCCATGATCCAAGATGATGGAGATTTGGAAACTAAGGATTACATGTATTAGCCAAAGTGGTCGTAGACGGAGAGGAACCATTTATAAGAGAGTTCAACTTCTAGAGGAGTTGGTTAAGTTAAGCAATATACTCATCACGAGACATGGGATTAAAAAGTACACCACTAGAGAGGAATTGGGAAGAAGCTTCTGTCGGAGGCTGAGAAGATTCATCGGATGCCTGATTTGCCCGAGTAGCTTACCCAGTCCCAACAATAATCCTCTGTATGGCCAGTCAGAGCACAAAGTGAGAGGAACGAATTAGTGTGGTTCGGCCTCCTCTGTTCTTATTTATATTTTTTGCGCACAAAGTGAGTGTTAGGACCACTTACATAAATAAAACTTAAGTGAATTGTGGATCCCACACACTAAACATAATAAAGACATAAATAAATTTACGTTGTGGGAATTTTATTTTTCTTCTCATGAAATAAAGTAGATCTTTGGTTCACATTCAAACTGAACTGCCTAAACTGCTTGTTAGAGTTTGTGTTTGTGCAAATTCCCCAAGGAAATGCTTGCATCGCATGCGTACCTCTTCCGAAAGGGGGAACAATGTACTCGAGCTTCCGGATTGGAGCGTGAACTACTGATCTCAGGTTATTATTATCCCTTTTTTTTCCTTTTATAAGGTGGACTGGAATCAGCAGGTTAGGCAGTTCAGTTTGAATGTGAACCCTAACCCCTTTATTTCAAGAGAAATAAGGGAAAGAAAAAGTGACCATCCAAACAATCAGTTTAAGAGGTGACTTATCAAGTTGATCTTAAAAATGATGAGATGGTCCACCCCTTGGACAAACAAGATGTGAGGATGTGTAGAGCAAGATTTAAAAAACGGCCGTTATAACGGATTCGGACCTCCCCCGTTACGTTATGGACCGTTAAAACGTCCAAAAAATAACGGCCGTTATTTTCCGTTATAACAAAAATAACGACCGTTATTTTTTGAAAAAAATTGTGAAAAAAACAGCCGTTATTTTCCGTTTTTGAAATTTTGAAATTCAAATAAATCAGCACCATTTTTTTCATTATTTTCCATTTTTCTTGTTTTTTCCCTTGAGTGTTTTTTTCATTATAACGGAAAAAACGGTAACGCCCCCAGTACGTTATACCGTTATAACTGTACCCTTTAAACCTTGGTGTAGAGTTTGTCGTGCAATCCAAGGATCATTTGCTTTTGTCCGCACAATATGACACAATGGATCTTCTCTGACTTCGAAGGCCTCAATAGAAAAGATTCAAAAAAATTGCAAGGAATTACAGAATAGCACATAAGTTATGGGATATAATCACACTAGAACCATATACATGGTTAACGTAAAATAACGACTGTTATAATGGATTCGGACCTCCACCATTACGTTATGTGCCGTTTTCACACCCAGAAAAAAAAAATTAACCGTTACTTTTTCCGTCATAACGTAAAATAACAACCACTAGTTTCTGAAAAAAAAATTGTGAAAATAACGTCCGTTATTTTCTGTTATTTTCCATCATTTTCAGTTATAAATTTTATTAAAATTTTGAATTTTGGTGCCGTTTTTTCTCCCTGGTATTTTCCATATTTTCTGTTTTTGCCCGTGCTTACAATCCGTTAGAACGGAAAAAATGGTAACGCCCCCAGTCCGTTATACCGTTATAACATGCACTTTTAAACCTTGCTTTGTATCATGGGGCTACATGCACAATATGAGGCCATTTTAAACCTTGCTTTTTTTGTCGAAGCATCAGATCTTGCTGTGCTTGGAGCCAGTGGATTTCTGGTAACAGTTTTTAGTAGGGTATATAGTGAAAGGAGACAAACTCTTGATCCCTTTTTAACCATTGATGAGCACCTTGTGTGATGTGTGCACTGATTAGATCTCAAATGTTGGATCATAGAACCAGCTAGATGTGTTGTGTTAGGAACTAGCACTTGGGTATTCGATCTGGGTCTTGGGTTCTTAGGCTGACCTTGTTGGGAATTGATGACCCAGTCAACCTTGAAACCTAGAAAATCTTGGCTAATGAGCTTGACCAGTTGGAAGCTGGAGTTAATTCAATGAGAGTTGACTATTGGACTTGTGGTCAATCAATCCCATTTAACCCTAGTTGGAGCTAAAGGAGGTGGTGAAATAAATGGGCTTGCTCCAACTTGGACCAGACCCAACTCTACAAGTGGTAGAGGATGCTGAAGATCTGCTTCAGAACTAGAACCTGCAAGAGAGAACAGAAGAAGAAGGTGGATTGGTCCAGTTTTAAGCCCAGCTTGTCCAACTCAAAGATCAAGGTATATAGAAGCCCAAACGAGTTGAGCAGTTTTAAAGTCTGATTTGCAGGATCACAATTGGCAAACACAAAGTCCTGAACAAAGCCCACAATTCTATCCATTTGTGGCATGTACGGGCTTTGTTGTTTAAGCCAAGGTTTCAAAGATGCCGTTTTAACGGTCGTTACAACGAATTGTAACGGACAGGCAAAAATGAAAAAAAGAAAACAGAAAAAATGGAATTTAACGGATTTTAACGATAAAAAATGGCGCTGAAATTCAAAATTCATATATTGAAATTTGAATTTCAAATTTTCAAAAGCGGAAAATAATGGAAATAATGGCTGTTTTTCAGAAAATAACAGCCATTAAACTGGAAAAAAAAAACAGCCGTTATTTTTTAAGCATCAAAACGGTTCTTAACGTAATGGGCTTGGGGCGTTACCGTTCTAACGGCCGTTAAAACCGTTTAACGGGCTTTATTTTAAACCATGGTATAAGCCTATAAAGCTCTGTTCAAGTCCTTGAGGAGAGAAAAATTTAAGATGCATATCCACCGTGTCAGTCCAGAATTTCTGGCTCTTGGTCAACATATTTTTTCACTCTCAATTAGCACTCGGCTCCTAATTTTCTAAGTCTTTTATAGGACCTATTGTGGGATGTTTTTGGCTAAGTATAGACTTTACTAAGTGTGCGAGACAAACCCTTGCATTGTCCTCTTAAGAAAGTGCCACGTGGCTCATATTGGCTGCAGTCAGCGGCGTCGCTGACTGCAGGTGTCATCGAAGGTTTACTCATTCATCTCGAGGGCCAAGAAATTGAGTTTATATAAGCTTGTGTTGTCATAAAGGCATTTCCGGCTATCACTGTTTACAAATGGCAAATGAGCTTACAGATTTATTGACAAAAGATAGAATGGAACTGCAGAATAGGATTTGCAGCCCGAAATAGTTCGACAAGAGTAGAGTGATGATGCCGGATTATCTGCTTGCAACTCGGGTCATTCATCCTTAAAACTGTCCAAACAAAATGTCAGAAGTACATAAATGGAGTTTTTGCACAGGATTGAAAAGGAGAACTGTACCTGCTGCAGATCAAATCTTTAACAAATAAGGAGAACTTCATTGAAAATTGATAAAAAAAAAGTAAGGTTAAATGAGAGGTTGTGTCCCAATGCGCCTGTATCATACATCCAATTGATCTGAGCTATGCCTAATGTCATAACTATGCCAGCAGGTCTTCAAGGGCACACACTCTTTCTCAAGGCCAGTCTAGTGTATCAAGAGATTTCCCTTCCAAGTTCCAAGATGAAAGAACCTCTCATTATACATAGGATTTGGAATAATACTGGAGCTCTAATTTCCGCTTCCCATGGATTGTTGGACCCAATTGGACCTGAAAAGACCATCTTGCAAATTCCCTTCTCATCTCTAAATTTTCTAACAAGCTACCATTGGAACTAAGCTTTTAGAGAATTTCTCCTTTGTTCCCCCCATATCTTTTGCCAAGCCACTCTTCAGCATGCTAGAAAGCTCCTAGGTGCAGTTATCAAGATAAAAGTACCCAGGGGGCAACAACTGCCAATTTCCCAAAGCAACTCTTTACCCAAAAAAGAGAGAAGCGCCCACCTCGGACTGAAACTATCAAGCCTAGACATCTCTAGTCAAACTTGGCAGTGCCAATTTAAAGCTTTCAGTCTCATTGATTTCGTTGGTCCCTCGTAAAGCTGTAATCCAGATCTCAAGAGTTTCGCGGTTCCTCGTCATAAATATGGAACTTTCAAATCTCATCTAGGCAGCCTCTATAATCCACATTGTTTGAATCCTTCAAGTTGACGTGTGCACCAAAAAGTTGTGTTCATATTATGGTTTCCAGGTCCGACAAATTGGACCTTTCATGTCCCCGTCAAATTATCATCAGATTACACAAGAAAGCTGCCTATGACCAAGAGCCAGATCTATGTTTTACAATGGACCAAGTATAGAGAAATGCAATATCCCATCTTGACAATCCCAGACCAAGATCAAGACTTACCAGATCAGGTTCAGAGTCAGCAGTATCATGCTGAATAGAGATAGGTGTTCATCAAGCAGTGCAAGTTTCACCTCGAGGCATTTTTTACCATCGGGAAAGAAAGATGGGACCCATAATTTACTGATCTAACTTCATCATCAACCATCCTAAGATCATCATCCACCAAAAAAGCTTGCACCCCATCCTTATAATCAATCCAGCTATAACCTGGATCCTTTACCACCCCTCTGTCACACATCAGTGCCCTAACAGCCAATGCATCATCCCATCTTCCTAAAGCGGCATATATGTTGGATAGAAGCACATATGGGGTTGGGTTTTGTGGGTCCAGGCAGAAAAGTTGTTCTGCCGCTCGTCTGCCTAAGCTGACATTAGCATGAACTCTGCAAGCACTAAGCAAAACCTCCCATATTATGGGATCATCTTTATACGGCATCTTCTCTATAAGCACTTCAGCTTCTCCAAGCCGACCGGCTCGGCCTAGGGAATCAATGATGCACGTGTAGTGGTCTGCCAGTGGATCAACCATATGCTCTTGTTCCATGGAATCGAAGATTCTTATCCCTGTATCAACCAACCCAGAGTGGCTACAAGCGGTCAGAACAGCAATGAAGGTTATGCCATCGGGTTTCTCCCCCAATTGAATCATGTCTTCAAAGAGTTCAACAGCCTTATCTCCACATCCATTCTGTGCATACCCATGTATCATCTCATTCCAAGATACAATATTTTTAACATGCATGCTATCGAAAAACTGACGTGCTCCATCCACATCGCCACACTTTGAATACAAATCAATAAGAGCACTTCCCACAAAAACATCATTTGTGTATCCATCTTTTGCTATCTGAGCATGTATTTGCTTCCCTTGAGACAAAGAAGTTAGTCTAGCACAAGAGCTGAGTACACTACCATAAGAGAACTGAGTGGGTTCCATGCCCTTCTCTCGCATCTGCTTAAAGAAAGTAAAAGCTTCCCGGTTTAGAGAGTGGAGAGCGAAACCTGTGATCATTGAATTCCAACAGACAATATCCCTTTCGGGCATTCTATCAAAGATACGCCTTGCTGTGTCAATGTTTCCACATTTAGAATACATGTCGACCAGTCCACTGGCAACAAACATGTCAGTGTGAAGACCTTCCTTGGTTGAAGCAGCATGGACCTGTTTTCCGCAGCTCAGGAGTCCCATTCCTGCACACGAGCTGAGGATAACAGCCGCAGTAGTTCGATCAGGTCGGACACTTAGAAACTGCATTTTCCTAAAGAAGTCTACTGCTTCCCCATGGTTTCCTTTCTGGGAGTAACCAGAAAGTACAGCATTCCATGAACTTACACTTGGGCATGATATCCTATCAAACATTTGACGGCCAGTTTCGACGTCCCCAGACTTGACACAGGCCCCAAGCATACTGACATAGGTGACCTCATCGGGTTCAAAACCAAGCCAGTTCATCCTTTGCAGCAGCTCTAAGGCCTTCTCACACTGGCCTTCCTGTCCATACCCAGCTATCAAAACATTCCAACTAACAACATTGACCTCAGGCAAATTTGCAAAAACCATCTCAGCCCTGTCCATATTTCCATGCTTTGCATACATATCAAGCAATGAATTACCTACGTGAAGATCTGTTTCAAAACCATGTTTAATTGTGAGGCAATGCACTTGTTGGCCATATGCAGTACATGACAACCCACAGTTTTGATTAGAAGCACCCGATTCACCAGCTTCTCCTCTGGCACATACACCAAGAACGCCTGAAACAGCGAGAGCATCAATCCGAATTCCATTCCTATGCATCTTTCCAAACACTTTCAAAGCCTCACCAATACGATCAGTCAGTGCTAACCCACCCATCATTGCTGTGAATGAAACCTCATTTGGTCTAGACATCTGATCAAAAGCTTGCATTGCATCCCCAATACTCCCACACTTGGCATACATACCCAACAAAGCATTTTCCACATACACGTTTCCATTAAGACCTACTTTAATAACAAGACCATGACATCCCCTACCGTTTTCTACATCAACCATAGTACCATAGGCACTTAGAACACTGGCAAAAGTGAAATGGGTGGGCTTGTAACCTTCCCTATTCATCATATAATACAAGTGCAAGGCTTTTTCTTCAGACCCACTTCGTACTAATGCGCTAATTATGGTGTTCCATGAAACAGTATTTCTCTCGGGCATTTGTACGAACAGATGGTGTGCATCTTCTACGTTACCTCTTTTAGCACACGCGCTAACAATAGCGTTCCATGAATACACATTCTTTCCAGGCATTCTATCGAACACTTTGAGAGAACAATCGAGATTACCACAAATGGAGTAAAACTCAATGAGCCTATTGCCTAAAAAGATGTCAGAAAAGAAACCATTCCTGAGGATTTGAGCATGGAGGAGCTTACCTGCTATAAGGGCTTTCTTGTCTATACAAGACTGCAAGAGATTGGCAAGATGGGTGACCTTGCTTTCCATTTTTAGCGCGGCAACGAGGGCGGGGATTTGAATAAATGGAGACGATGAACATTACTCGCCAAATATGCGTCAGTTGCTAGTCCCTCTCTAGACTCTAGAATAGCGATTGAGTCAGCCGTGGGCGGGGATCTAACTAGGCCCCGCACTAGGTTCACCGCGTGTTCCAATAAGCCACGTGGCAAGTAGAAATTGGAATACTCACTTGGGAGAAAATTTTTGAAGCAGTGGCCAATCAAAAGGCGCCACAATCCGCTATTCTAAAGGGTCGTGATGTAACAAGGCATACCTGAGATCTTTTCAAGTGGGGAAGGGGAAGTCTTGGTAGTCACCACTGCCATCTGGGCCCACTGACCGCATGTATGTTTAACCCACCCCTTAGTAGACATTGTACCAAAAATCAGCTTGTTTGATGATTTTTAGCTGTTGGTTTTAGTACTAAACAATTGTTGCATTCAACGGCTACAAGGACGCTTTAGAAAGTGCTAAAATCTAATGGTTATAGATTACCAATCAGGGTGATTTTTTATATTTATCCATCAAGGTTTGGGATAAACATCCATGCGGTCAGTGGGCCCAGATGACAGTGGTGAGTAACAAAAATCATGCTTCTGCATTTGAAAAAAATTTAGGCATACCTTGTTATATCTATTTCCTTTGTTCAAACACATCAGCTGGACAGACGGGTCGGGCTTGGTTTCAAGAAAAGCTTTAAAAATAAATAAATAAACGACTGTTGGGCAAGTAAATAAACGACTGTTGGTCATTTTACCACGGTTAGAAATTTGAAATGTGAAGGAGAGGACAACTTTCACAAATTTCAAAAGGGTCGGGCACCAGGGACCGGCTCTCGTTACAAGACACAAAATGAGCCACGTGGAACACTCTTATACGACTCTGACCGTATGGATGTTTCGCCAATCCCTAGGTGAAGCTACAAACCAAAAATTATCTTGACTAGTGATTTCAAACCTTGGGATCTTTGTACCTCAATTGATGCTCAAATTCCCACAGATGAGATCAACCCATGAAAAAAAGTCCAATCCAACGCCTAGAAATTACTAATCAGGCAAATTTTTGGTTTGTAGGTCCACCTAGGGATTGGCCACTTCCATACGGTCAGAGTCCTCTAAGAGTGTTCCACATGGCTCATTTTATGTCCTCTAACAGGAGCCGGTAAAAAAAGGCCGGTCCTGGAGCCCGACCCATTTTAAAATGGGAGGGTGGTATGTGCCAAGTGTCTTCAGCCTTTTGTCTTGTCATCTTTTAAATGCTACTTTTGTGCATATGCATGTATTGGTATGTACCAAATCATGTTGGACCTTATTAACATATGGCAAGTGGGCCCATTGACAAACAGAGCCCACATGATATGTTGATCACATGACATGTCGGCCCACGTGGCATGCACATGATATTTGAACCATATAACATGTAAGGCCCACATGACACGTGGGACCTTAATATGCTAACACCTAGCATGTGGGGGCCCAGTTGGCATGTAGGGCCCACTTAATAGTAAATTACGTGATACGTGGGACAACATGGCATATGGAATGTTGTTCTAGGTATGCTTGAACAATAAATAAATAGAAGATCTGATTCGGTACCTTTTTTGCTTTCCAAAATTAAATGCGGAGAACTCACTGTATTTCTGCAAAATTGAACAAATGTGGAGATCGGGAATGAGGCACAGATCAGGTCGTTCTTTTTAAGGCGTTTCGCAACTCTATAGAAAATTTTTCAGATGCAACAATTTATCGATGCAAAGCCCTCAGGATACAACAGCCCAGTCTCCGATTATTGTTAATCTTAAACTTCTGCACTAAGTATGAGAGCTCTTTGCCCAAGAACAGAAAATTAAAAGAAGAAAGAAAAGGGTAAGAGTGCTTAGAAGAAACAGTTATGTTTCTATACGTATTACTTCTGTATTTTACTGAGATGAAACAGCAGTACATAAAGACTTCAAAAATAGAAACCGTATAAGCTACGTGGGCAAATACGTGCCCAAGTTACGGAGAAAAAGTCTCCTACGGTTTTACTCATAACGGCTAGCAAATAAGTCAAAATAAAGGAAAAGAAAACTAGTAAATAATTAAATTAATTAATTAAATAAAATTTTGCGTAAAAATATAGGCAGGCGTATGTCGCACGCAAGACACGGCGAGGCGGACAAGCAACGCGAGCGCGTGTGTGTTTTTAGGGATGCATAGTTGTGCCCAATGGGCACAAAACTTGGATACCCAAGGGCTTCAACCACTAGAGCCAACCCTATCCTATATAAACTCGTAACAATCTCTTGTATTCCTCCGATATGGGATTATTCATAGAGATAGAGATAAGAGAATAAAGAGAAAAACGGCAAAAGGCTGCTACTAAAAGACAAAACTTTTAGTAAAAGAAATGTATAAAGCTAAAAGATAAGAAATGGTAGGTTGTTGATTAAAATTACCAACAATCCTCACTAATTTTAATAATAAACAAAAGAAAAACATGCTCGGGCAAAGAGAACAGTACCACGCTTAAGTGGATGTGTCTCTCAACTTGAACTATTCACATAGTAAATATGTATTCAAGGTATAAGAGTCATAGTGACTAAGTCTTGAACGAAGGTCTAATGGTATGTGAGCCTCCACAATTTCTAGAGATAAAAGGAAACTTGTCCTCATAGAACTCTACATTTACATACTCTATAATAACATTATTTATTGAATCTAAAAATCTATAGGCTTTGCTATTTATAGTGTAACCTAAGAAAATACATTTAGTGGTTCTATTTCCTAACTTGGATCTTTTAGGGTCAGGTAGTTTAACATAGGCTAAATAACCCCAAGTTTTAAGGTAATTCACATTAGGTTTTCTATTTTTCTATAATTCAAAAGGAGTCTTATTTATTTTCGAATGTGGGATTTAAAACATAACATACAGTTAAAAAAGCTTATCCCTATAAGTTAGATGAAGCTCTTGAGTTAATAAGTAAATCATTCACTAATTCTATTACAATTCTATATACAAACTCTAACAATCTCTTGTATTCCTCCAATGTGGGATTATTCCCAAAGAAGGAGATAAGATAATAAAGTGGAAAAAGACAAAAAGCTGCCACTAAAGACAAGACTTTTAGTAAAAGAAATGCATAAAGCTAAAAGACAAGAAAAGGTAGGTTGTTGATTAAAATAACCAACAATCCTCACTAATTTTAATAATAAACAAAAGAAAAATATGCTCGGGCAAAGAGAACAGTATCACGCTTAAGTGAATGTATCTTTTGACTTGAACTATTCAAGTAGTGAATATGTATTAAAGGTATAAGAGTCATAGTGACTAAGTTTTGAACCAAGGTCTAATGGTACATGAGCCTCCACAATTTCTAAAGATAAAAGGAAACTTGTCCTCGTAGAAGTCTGCATTTACATACTCTATAACAGTGTTTTAAAACTCATCGAGTCAACTCAAAACTCGACTAAGTTGACTTGACTCAACTGATTTTTGAGTCAACTCATCAGAAACACGATTAAAAACCAACTCGATCGAGTTTTGGAGTGACTCGTCAAGTTTCTCGAAAAATTGACTCAACTCGACTCGATCGAGTCTTAAATAGAAAAAAAAAATTAGGTTTTAGATTTAGAATTTACTCTTTAGAAAAAAGAAAACAGGAAGTTAAAACGGTGAACTTAGAACTTTAGAACTTAGAAACCCCTACCTGATTTCTTCCATTGTTGTCGGTCGCCATCTCCGTAGCCATATTCGTCCGTAGTTGCAGTTTCCATTGCTGCTCAACATCTCCGCCATTATCAAGGTGTGCCCTCTCCCTTTCTCTCTTTTTCTCTTTTTTTTTCTCTCTCTCCCTAATGATTCATAATCTTACATTAATAGATGTGTGAAATTTTACCGGTCCGTTCTTTTTAACTTAGTATACCTAGAAGGGGGGGGGGGGGTTGATTAGGTATTTAAAATTAATTATACTTACACAGTTTTACTGGACGATGGTAAGGGAATAAAATCGCATGCCTTAGTTGTTTGATAAAAGATTATCGCAACCGACTGAAATTGAATATAACTCCGTGGTATATTTTCTTTTTGTCATTTGATCTAATAAGAATATATTACGGAATACAAACAAATAATCACACTGAACAAGAGATTTTTACGTGAAAACCTTAGTCAAGGAAAAACCATGGGACCACGTCCAGACGGAAAGTATCACTAACTGAAAAGTTAAACGAAACAAAGGTTACCTACGCAGCACCGTTGTAAATACAGCTTCCAACCTTAGCCAAGGCCTACTGCCAATGCGTCCACGTCCTCTGAATCAATGCTACAAATTCATGCGCGCCCTTTTAGCCAAGAAGCCTTACTGCTTGCTCAGTTTGGTACACCCTGAAAGTAGGGTTTTTCCGCGTCGTTGGTTACGAAAACCCTAACTTCAACACATTTGTAATTTTTATCCGATTATCCTGCAAAATTGACAGATTTGTATAGGGATTCGTGTCGGATGTCGATCCGCACTCGGGATTAGTCTGATTAGCGCAAATAAGAACACAAAATGACAGATAATATACAAGAGAAACGTGGAAAGATGAGAATGGCGAGTCGAGATTAAAAACACATCCAAGAGATCCAGAGAAGACTAAAATCATCAAACTCAAATTGCATTAATTAAACTGTTGCTTACATGAAATAAATTACAGAAATAAATAAAGCGGTAAATCGATTCTAGAAAGCATGTAAAAAGAGATTTTAGAGAGAGAGAAAGAAGGTAGATAGAGATTTTTCACACCTCAGTTGTTTACCGGCCGACAAGGTAGAGGTGAGAGAAAAACTCACCCTCTTGCATTCACCGAACGGAGTCGGCTGTGCAAAAAGGCGATCAGCCTAGGGATTACTCTTGAGAGAGAAAGTTACTAACCCATGAGCAAGAATGGAGATCAATGGTCGGATCAAATTCGGCCATGAGAATAGCCTAGTGATTGGTTTGGCCCGGGTGATCGACCATTGATGGAGAGTTCGGTCACGACTGACTTTGGGAGGAGAGTTGCTGGTTGGCCGGTCATGCAGTAGTGGAGACGATGATGGAACTTGAAAGGGGGGTGGTGCAGGCGGTGTAGCAGGGACAAATCTGGTGGTGATGAAGGTAACGCCTGACAGCAAGTGGGAGAGCACGATGTTGGAGTTGCAGGCTTGCAACTCCAGCAAGTTTCAATGAAGCCAACAAGGATGTGGTCCAGATCAACCGTTGAGAGGAGTCCACGGTTGTGGAACCTGCAAGTGACAGACCCATTAGGTGAGCCTGCAACTCCGGTGGAAAGTGACGAAAGGAGTGGTGGTGCTTTGGTGGAGAAAGCACCGGCAATGAGGGCGAAGACGGTGGTGCAATGGCTGGATGTGCAGGCGGAGAAGGACTGGTGGAAGAGGAGGATCAGGGAGGAAGAAGTGGGGGCAGGCGTAGCAGGTGGAGAAGGAGGGGGCGTTGCCGGAGAGAAGAGGAGGCGTTGTTGCAGGCGGAGGAGACGGAGGCGAACCAGTCCGGTGGAGACACGCTGGTGCTGTTTCTAACGGAGTTGCAAGTTCAGCCAAGGGTTGAATGGCAGACCTGCAACTCGGTTTGCAAGTGGAGGACGTATAGGGGTGGTTCGCTAGTGGATGGAGGCGCTGTTGGTGCCCAAAAAGGGAGGAAGACAGTGGAGGAGGCGGAGGCGAACCAGTCCGGTGGAGAAACGGTGGTGGTGTTGCAAGTTTTGCAGGCGGGGCTGCGTCGCAGCACGCAGGTGAGTGCTGCGTTGATGAGCAACGGAGCTGTGGTGGCTGGTTGCTGCGAGGAAGAAGGCCAGGAGCTTCTAGCATTATCGGCCGGAGTTGCAGCCTGCAACTCCGGTGAAAACGTGAAGATGAAGACGGTGAAGAAGATGAAGAAGAAGGTGATACTCGGGCCAAAAGAGAGGGAAAGAAGGAGAAGGGGAAGAAGGAGAAGCCGTTGGGGGAAGGAGAGGCGGAGAGGGGTTTGAAAGTTAAGGGAGATGAGATAGAGCCGATGGGCAAGAGTTCTGGGGTTAGGTCAGTAGATTCGAGGACCGAGAGATGAAGAGAGAGAGAGAATAAGGAGAGATGAGAGAGAAAGTATCAGAAAATAGAGAGAAAAGCACTGGCGGAGGGTCTGGAACCCTAGTCTTCACTGTGACCATCCTCACGCTTCTCCAGTAGAGTCGACTATCATTCTTTGCTGACTCATGTGGCTTTAAACGCTTTGGTCCGTCTCTTGGTCATTGGCTCTCCTGCTCTCTTCGTTCTTTGGGCCGGCTTTTTGGTCCTCTTATTCAGCCCATATTTGGCCCATATCTTCTAGTCATAGCATGTGGGCTCTTTAAGCTTTGATAATGGGCTTTCATGATCGATTTGGGCCCACAAGTCTCGAGAATCGTCCCATTGGGGTTTCCTGCGACAGAAGAAGCGCGTAATGAGATTTTATCAGAACGGCTTAATATCTAGACTTTCGAAAATGTGTTTAATGCATGTAAATATACCATTTCGTCCAGAAAAGTGTGTTCTACGCAACAGAAGATACTATTACGTAGAAAAGTAGATAAATAGAGCATTTTACGTAGGAGAATGCAATAACGTTAAAATGATAATTGCTTAAAATAAGCACTTTTGAGCGAATATCACAACCCCCAACCAGCATATTGCCAATCCTTGGCAATTAGTGCGAAATAAATGAGCTTAAAAGGGTTCTGCACATGCTGCACACTTTCACATTAGCTCCAGGAAAACACCATTCGTAAAATCATTGAATGGATGCAAAAATAGTTACATGCTAGCGAAGAGTTTGAAAGTTTTGGCAAGACTACAAACTGATAATCATGACCCAGAATAGTCAGACTCTGCGTGTGTGTGTGCTCAACGTTCTCATCATCCGACAGTAAAGATTTCCAAATCACCTCTAAGTTTTTATGCCTCGACCTCAAATCTCACATGTTTAGCACTCAGAATAGAATCACACAAGAAGGGTTTTCTTTTTTTCTCTCAATTTATATGTGAGGAGATGTATTTAATATAAAGAGGCAAAAGATCTCACATATGTTTTATTTGAAGGAAGGACATCTTTAACAGAAGAAGATCTCATGATTGGAATACCACTTCACTCGGGAACGTCAAATCAAACTCTATAGCTTCTCTTTCTCCAATCTCCACATTTTATGATCGTACTATCCTAGAATCAAGTAGGACTTTCCTGGGTTGTAATGAGGCTTAGGTCAGGTGTAGAGAGATAAAGGGATACAGGATTTCAAAGATCTTGAGAGGATATTGCCATTTTCTTGCATTTTTCCTACGGCATAACACCATTATCTGGTTCTTTTTCCTTTTTTTTTTGTATTTTTGTATTTTTCTTGATATTTCTGAGACTGCTCAATTTCTTTTCAGCTCTTTTCATACTTTCTTTCCATATTTTGTTTTCAGCTTGAACCACTTTCTTTTCCTTTTGATTCTTCTTCTTTACTTTTCTTTTCACGGTACACCCATATCAGTTATTCTTTTGTCCATCTCAAAATAAAGGTAGCCAGTCATGCTTCATAGCTAGATTGGATTTTAGGTTGATGGGTTTACAAAGAAAATACTTTTATAGAAGGGTTCAAGGGGTTTCTAGTGAAGTATAATTCAGGTGAGTAAAAAGGCTGAATGGTTCAGAAAAATGGCCTAAATCATTTTCTAGGGTTTGCACTATCATGTATACTGTCTTGACTGGATATAGAGAAGGTTCTGTCGTAGTAATCCAATGTTGATGTCGTTCCGAGTTTTATGATCGAAGCAAAAGATAATGAGATCTCTCAACGAATATTGTGGACATGAAGAATATTAAGTCATCTGGTGACTCAGATTACTGTATAACTCTCTGACATGAATAAAGGCTCGAAAGCTCACTAGGTTAGGTCTCCACAATTATTCTCGCAGGATCTCTAGAATTTCTAAACTTAGGATGACTCTGATATTGATAGTGTACAATTGTGCCGAATATGAGTTTTTCTGAGTTTTCAAACCTGCTGTAGTCACGCTTGAATTGACTCAACGCTAACTTTAAACAAAATTTGACATCCTCAATACTAACTTAACGGAGGTTTTCAGCTAATCAAAGTCAGGGTATTTGATACATTTTTGAAATTCTAGAAAACTTTTGGAGAACATCGGAAATCACCCCAAAAACAAGAATTTTTTTTTATTTATATATATATATATATATATTTATCAAAAGGAATACATGAGTTTTGGTAAATACCCACCCCCAACCAAAATATAGCACCGTCCTCGGTGCTCATGAGCGGGACAAAAATGGATGAAATAATGATAATGATGCAAGGAATAGGGAGGATGTTACCAATGGAGCATGAAATGAATGCTGTCTGGGATTAGGAGATTATCTGTAGTGAGTGTACCTGTATGACAGAGAGATATAACAATGCATGCGACTCATGTAACTTAGAAATCGGAATTGCCTTTCCGAAAGCGCTAAGTTTTACGACTTCAGCCAGACACAACGGGGGTGATAAGCACCCCCAACCAATTTGAAGCACAGGGAGACTGAGTGAGTCATCAGTCATCCAGCTCATCAGTTGGAGCAGGAACGCTTCCAATCGAGCTAACCCAACCCAGCAGTAGTACGGGTAGGTTCTTTCTCAATGAAGACTGAGAGGGTTCTCTGGCCGTTGTTAGCAGAGCCGCAAACTCATAAAGAGGAGCGGGTATGGGAGAACAGTAGTGGGTCTCTCATCAGTAAGAGACCTAGCAAGGGATTCTCTGACCATGGTTAGCAGAGCCGAAGACACAATGTGTATCGGGGATGGATTTAGTGGAGCAGACTCCAGTGGGGTTGATAGTAAGCACCCCTATCCAGTATAAAATGCAGTGAGACTGAAATGATCATCAGTCGTAAGAGATTGGATCGATGAGATCCGTCTGCCTAGTCTCTCATCAGTAAGAGACCAATGGCAAAGGAAGGGTGGTGAAGATTGAAGGACTCTCAGATCGAGTCAAACAATGAGGCAGTTGAACCCATATAAATAAGCTTCAGACTAGGTTACAAAGAGACACTGGGGTAGGGATCCTAAATGATGCACATAGAGCAAGCAAGATAATCCTATGCCTAAAACAAATCAGGATAAGTTTGAGGATTTATCTTGTTAGTTTCTAGGGTATGGTAGATTATGACAGTGGGCGGACTACTGGTTTATTTTGTTAACCATCGGACTAACTTTGTCGCTCTTAGGTTCTCACCAGGCTACACTCTTCAAAGCGAATCCTTTAGTACTGACTCTAGTCAACAACAAGGCAATCCGAAGCCTAGACAGACGTGCGGCACAATGGCTGTCTTAAGTACGTCCCAGACTAACTGGATTGGTCAAGTGTTTAAGAAGAGTGTTCCCTCGGGTTAAGCTAGGGTTGGTACGTGTTCCTAGTCCACATGTAACTAACCGCCGAATAGTCCAAGATGCCACGTCGAGCTCAGTGTACTTGAGTAGCAGGGACTTATGGGTGTGTTAGACAACAGGGACCCGCGCTCGTGGTCTTATTTCGATTGGATGTTAAGCGGGTTCGCTTTGTGTGGATTTTTCCTCGAACACCGGGCTAATTGGCTCTACTTCTTCATTCTTTTTAATTAATGGAGCCTTGGGATCAAATCAGATGGAATGATGAGGTGGGTGATGAAATCCCACCAGTTGTAAAAGAGCTGGGGCTGCTCGATTAATGTTCAATTATTAACGGCCACGCCACGCAAGTCGAATAATATATATGCGAAAGCAAATAGACAAGCGGCAATGATTCACCCAAATTGCTCTGTATCGCACTCAAGGCGATGATAGAGACTTACCTCCCGTGGGCCACGCCACGGGGTCGCCTCCTTGGGGTAGGGAGGGGTATCCTTTATGAGCATGGGCCCGACTCCTCCTAAGTGAGCTTTCGCTCCCTACCCGCAGTTAGATTCGCAATCCTGCATACGAATTAGTATATGATATGGGTCTAGGGTGTAGGAATATTTTTTGGAATGTCCCTACCTTGGGTGGGTAAGCAATCAATCAATCAATTAGGCAGGGTAAATTAGAAAGTTACTATTCATGAGAGTTGACTAAACAACTATCAACCCCCTAATAGACCTTTCCAATTTAAGAGTTTCTCCAAGTTAGGAAAATTCTCTAAAAGTAGAAGTTTCCTAAATCTGAAAACTTGCTAAAATTAGGGTTTCTTCCTGTGTTGGAAACCTTCCAAAAAGGGGACCTTTCATAGTTAGAAATCCTCTAAAAATAAGAATTGCTAATTCTGGAATTTCGTCCGATTTGGAAACTTTCCAAATAAGCTTAATTCCAATTTGAAATTTCCCAGGAATGGAAACCATGCAAAAATGGAAATTTCCCGATTCGAAAAGTATCCAAAAATACAATCTTCCCATATGCGAATATCCTAAAATATGCAGAAATGGAAACTAGCAATTTTTAATTTTTTTTTTTTTTATTTTTTTGGTATTTTTCACTTAATCTAGGGTTTCTAGAAAACCCTAGAACAAGATCTAGCAGTTTAAATGGAAAGTAGAAAAATTCCTAAATTATTACAACTTTGCACTCGGCCTTCCGAGACATTAAAAATAGTAATTTAAAAGACTGCTAAAAATCACTAAAAACAAAAAATAGAAAGTTTTCCGAAAAGGTCAGGCTGTCCAAATTGAGTAGCTTTTCGCTTCAGCAACTTTCCAATTCCGTCTTTACATCCTTTTTCGCACTCCCGAACACACGAGCGGCAACGGCGCCATTTGAAAGTAGGGTTTTTCTGCGTCGTTGGTTACGGAAACCCTAACTTCAACACATTTGTAATTTTTATCCGATTATCTTACAAAATTGACAGATTTGTATAGGGATTCGTGTCGGATGTCGATCCGCACTCGGGATTAGTCGGATTAGCGCAAATAAGAACACAAAATGACAGATAATATACAAGAGAAACATGGAAAGATGAGAATGACGAGTCGAGATTAAAAACACATCCAAGAGATCCAGAGAAGACTAAAATCATCAAACTCAAATTGCATTAATTAAACTGTTGCTTACATGAAATAAATTACAGAAATAAATAAAGAGGTAAATCTATTCTAGAAAGCACGTAAGAAAGCATGTAAAAAGAGATTTTAGAGAGAGAGGAAGAAGGTAGAGAGAGATTTTTCATACCTCAGTTGTTTACCGGCCGACAAGGTAGAGGTGAGAGAAAAACTCACCCTCTTGCATTCACCGAACGGAGTCGGCTGTGCAAAAAGGCGATCAGCTTGGGGATTACTCTAGAGAGAGAAAGTTACTAACCCATGAACAAGAATGGAGATCAATGGTCGGATCGAATTCGGCCATGAGAATAGCCTAGTGATTGGTTTGGCCCGGGTGATCGACCATTGATGGAGAGTTCGGTCACGACTGGCTTTGGGAGGAGAGTTGCTGGTTGGCCGGTCATGCAGTAGTGGAGATAATGATGGAACTTGAAAGGGGGGTGGTGCAGGCGGTGTAGCAGGGACAAATCTGGTGGTGATGAAGGTAACGCCTGACAGCAAGTGGGAGAGCACGATGTTGTAGTTGCAGGCTTGCAACTCCAGCAAGTTTCGATGAAGCCAACAAGGATGTGGTCCAGATCAACCGTTGAGAGGAGTCCACGGTTGTGGAACCTGCAGGTGACAGACCCATTAGGTGAGCCTGCAACTCCGGTGGAAAGTGACGAAAGGAGTGGTGGTGCTTTGGTGGAGAAAGCACCGGCAATGAGGGCGAAGACGGTGGTGCAATGGCTGGATGTGCAGGCGGAGAAGGACTGGTGGAAGAGGAGGATCAGGGAGGAAGAAGTGGGGGCAAGCGTAGCAGGTGGAGAAGGAGGGGGCGTTGCCGGAGAGAAGAGGAGGCGCTGTTGCAGGCGGAGGAGACGGAGGCGAACCAGTTCGGTGGAGACACGCTGGTGCTGTTTCTAACGGAGTTGCAGGTTCGGCCAAGGGTTGAATGGCAGACCTGCAACTCGGTTTGCAAGTGGAGGACGTATAGGGGTGGTTCGCTAGTGGATGGAGGCGCTGTTGGTGCCCGGAAAGGGAGGACGACAGTGGAGGAGGCGGAGGCGAACCAGTCCGGTGGAGAAACGGTGGTGGTGTTGCAAGTTTTGCAGGCGGGGCTGCATCGCAGCACGCAGGTGAGTGCTGCGTTGATGAGCAACGGAGATGTGGTGGCTGGTTGCTGCGAGGAAGAAGGCCAGGAGCTTCTAGCATTGTCGGCCGGAGTTGCAGCCTGCAACTCCCGTGAAAACGTGAAGATGAAGACGGTGAAGAAGATGAAGAAGAAGGTGATACTCGGGCCAAAAGAGAGGGAAAGAAGGAGAAGGGGAAGAAGGAGAAGCCGTTGGGGGAAGGAGAGGAGGAGAGGGGTTTGAAAATTAGGGTTCGTCCCCCTCCTTCCCCCTTTATATAAGCTCCTAATTTCCATTAATGGAAATTAGGATTTTTAGGAAATAAAAAAAAATATTAATTTTTTTTTTTAAGTAAAATACTACTTTTCTTTGGGGAATGTCCCCATTTAGTGGACCCCCCATTTTTTAAAATTTAATTAAAATTATTTTAAAATTCACGGGGTCCACTAACTAGTCGGACAGCGGGTCGATGATGATGGGCCCGGCTACTGGCCCACATGGATTGATGATGTCCATCGTCTCACAAGATGATGTGACAGACAGTCTGATGGCGATCGGATGGATGGTGACTTGATTGGGACCCAGATTGGTAGATCGACGGATCTAGAGAGATCCAACGGTCCGATTGAAGATCCAACGGTCCGATGGAATATCCAACGGTCAGAAAGCTAAGGGAGATGAGATAGAGCCGATGGGCAGGAGTTCTGGGGTTAGGTCAGTAGATTCGATGACCGAGAGATGAAGAGAGAGAGAGAGAATAAGGAGAGATGAGAGAGAAAGTATCAGAAAATAGAGAGAAAAGCACTGGCGGAGGGTCTGGAACCCTGGTCTTCACTGTAACCATCCTCACGCTTCTCCAGTAGAGTCGACTATCATTCTTTGCTGACTCATGTGGCTTTAAACGCTTTGGTCTGTCTCTTGGTCATTGGCTCTCCTGTTCTCTTCGTTCTTTGGACCGGCTTTTTGGTCCTCTTATTCAGCCCATATTTGGCCCATATCTTCTAGTCATAGCATGTGGGCTCTTTAAGCTTTGATAATGGGCTTTCATGATCGATTTGGGCCCACAAGTCTCGAGAATCGTCCCATCGGGGTTTCCTGCGACAGAAGAAGCGCGTAATGAGATTTTATTAGAACGGCTTAATATCTAGACTTCCGAAAATGTGTTTAATGCATGCAAATATACCATTTCGTCCAGAAAAGTGTGTTCTACGCAACAGAAGAGACTATTACGTAGAAAAGTAGATAAATAGAGTATTTTACGTAGGAGAATGCAATAACGCTAAAAGGATAATTGCTTAAAATAAGCACTTTTGAGCGAATATCACAACCCCAAACCTACCGTCGATCGACTCATCCGATCTTAATTCTCAGCACTCCCACTTTTGCAAAAGGTGAAGGATTCAGTACACCCTGAACCCTAAGTTGCTCAAATGGTGTTGAGTCACACTAGTACGCTCAGGGCTAGGTCGAATATAAAAGTGGAAGACCTAAACTGAGAAAAGGATCAAGCTCTTGGCTTTGATCAAAAAGAGAACAAGCTCACAAGATGTGAATGGAAAACAAGTTTCTTGCTCTTCGAATGGACACTCTAATATATATAGCATTTTCTTCTCTCTCTTAAAGATTGAGTCACTTTGTGTCTCTATGTGTATTTAAAGAAGACATAGAAGGGTTTTATTTATAGAATTCTAAGACCCTGAGTCGTGTAGAATGTTGGATGATGGAACCAAGAATTTTGGATCTAAGAAAGACCAATTCTGTGCATGGTCCAATCGATTGGGCCATGTCCAATCGATTGGGGATAAGTGTCCAATCGATCGGGCTCAATAAGATTTCTGTTCCGAAGGCACTAATTGATTACACAGAGTCTCCAATCGATTTGACTTAAAAAAGTTTCTATCCCGAAGACTTCAATCAATTTCACAGTCTCCAATTGATTTGACTCAGATAGGTTTCTATCTCGAAGGCTCTAATCGATTCCACAGAGTTTCCAATCGATTGGGCTGAAATAAGTTTCTGCCTCATAGTTTCCAATTGATTACACAGAGTCTCCAATCGATTGGGTTGTGTCTAATCGATTGGGAATTAGTGTCCAATCGATTGGACTATCTTATTAGTCAATTTAATTGACTTAGACTCGGGTCTGTCCAATGACTAAGTTTGACCATTATATTTTTATTTATTTTAACCAACTCCTATGGCCACTAAGTCACTTATCTTCCTAATCGAGCGTACACGATCGTTAACTGACAAAACGGCAGTTACTCAGATGACTCCTATCGTCAACCGTCTGATTCTTGCTGTCTCTGTCTTTTAGTCTTCACGTAGTTGGCGAAGTATGCGTACCATGACATCTTCATACTTCACTAGTGCTCGTAGGAACTGTTACAAAAATGCTTTTATGTTAAACAGAATCTTTGCCAACTTAAATATGAAAATATTCCTTACAATGTGAGGAAGAAATCCCCTCCATTTGTGTTTGATCATCTTTCGGGTTCCATGGTTTCCATGGCTCCGTGAAAAAAAGCCCAAATCTGTCAAAACCCACACTTTAAGGTTTTGTTTTAAAATTTTAAACTATAAAGCTTCTTTTTTTTTTGTAAAAGAAAGTTAACACACTCTGTTGTTTTTTTTTAAGCAAAAGGTCAACAACTTCCACCCTTTCATCCACGACAACACTTTTTTTAAGCAAAAGTTAAAAGAGAAACTTCTGTCACAGCGTTTTGACAGGTGCTTCTGTCACAACACAAAACATAGGCCATGTGGCACACTCTTACTAGACTCTTACCGTTTGGATGTTTGGCCAGTCCTTCGGTGGACCTCTGAACCAAAAATCAACCTGATTAGTGATTTAAAACCTTTGGATCTTTGCATCCTAATAACGTTAAAAATGCTCAAATTTCTACCGTTAAAGTCAACCTAGGAATTAGTTACATAATAGTATTATATATATATTTCGAGTTTTTGAACACTGCTCTATAATAACATTATTTGTTGAATCTAAAAATCTATAGGCTTTGCTATTTATAGTGTAACCCAAGAAAACACATTTAGTAGTTCTATTTCTTAACTTAGATCTTTTAGGGTCAGGTAGTTTAACATAGGTCAAACAACCCCAAGTTTTAAGGTAACTCACATTAGGTTTTCTATTTTTCTATAATTTAAAAGAAGTCTTCTTTATTTTCGAATGTGGGACTCTATTTAAAACATAACATATAGTTAAAAGAGCTTCTCCCTATAAGTTGGAGAGAGCTCCTGAGCTAATAAGTAAAGCATTCACTGATTCTATTACAATGCTATTTTTGCGTTTAGTAACTTCATTCATTTATGGTAAATATGATGTTGTGGTTTCATGTATAATACCTAAGGATTCTACATGTTTACCAAATTATAAAAAACAATATTCCATTCATCTATCGCATCTTAATCTCTTAAGTTTCTTATTTAATTGGTTTTCAACTTCTGTCAAATATATTTTAAACATGCTAAGTGTCTCACTGTTATTTTTCATTAAGTATATATATGTGAACCTAGAGCGGTTATCTATTAAAGTAATGAAATATATTTTTCCTCCATGAGTTAGAATCCCATCTAACTCACAAATATCAGTGTGAACTAGTTCTAATAGTTTAGCTCTCATTTCCATAGTTTTATGTAGTTTTTTAGTCATTTTTGCTTGACTACAGATTCACATTTTTAAAAATTATTGTGTTTAAGGTTTGGAATATAACCTAAGTTACTCATATTTTTTACATATTTTTTTAATTCACATGACAGTCTAGAATGTCAAATATTAAAGGAAGATAGAACATAAGCAGAAAAAATAAAAGCTTTATTGATGTTCTCAACATTAAGTTTAAACATACCCTCACATGCATAACCCTTTCCAACAAACAAACTATTTTTGGTTATTACATATTGGTCAGCCCTAATGGTCTGATTGAACCCAACCTTGTTCAACAGATAGCCCAAAATCAAATTCTTTCAGATCTCTAGAGTGTGCAGAACGTCCTTTAAGATAAGGATTCTGCCTGAGGTAAACCTCAGTTCTACATCTCCAAATCTAAGGACATAGGTAGTATGGGAGTCTCCAAAAAGTACTTTATTGTCCTCAGCTGACGAGTATGTCTTGAACCAGTTCCTGTCATGGCAGACTCGTCGAGATGCTCTGGTGCCTATCCACCACCCATCGCACCCACTGAGTATTTTAACCTTATTATCGCCACAAGTGGGTCATCGGTAACATTAGCATGTGGAGCAAGCTTTCGTAGTTTGCATACACGTGCTGTGTGCCCAAGTTTATTGCACACATAACAAACAACTTTAGAGAAGTCTCATATCTGTCCCTAAGGTGGTGGACCATTTCTCTGGTTCTCACCCTAAAATTGGTTCTAGACCTTAAAATTCTTACGGTTCTAGTTATGACCTTAAAACTAATTTTGTCCCTGAAAGTGTTTCCGATTTAAAAATTGGTTCTGGCTCTTTTTGTTCTTCAAATTCTTCTTGTTTGATTTTAGATGAAAATGTGACTTGAAAAGTTTGTCAGTCAGTGCATTCACCTTCCATGACTGTTGGTATTCATCTTTATGGTCTTGAAAGCGAGCTTCTTCTTCAATTCAGAGTCGGACGATTAGACTCTCCATCGTGATCATTCGATCTATGTCGAAGAGTGTTACTAAATTCCTTCCAAGAGGGAGGCAATTTGTTAATTAAGACTGCCACTTGAAATTACTCGTTAATGAGCATTCCCTTTGAAAGTATTTCATGAATAATCTTTCGGAGTTCAAGAGCTTGAGAGATGATGGGTTTTTCATCTACCATCATGTACCTACTGACAGCGTATTTCTTGGATCTGGGCTTCCTCAATATCATACTTCTTTTGTAATGCCTCCCAAACGTCTTTGGCTGCGTGGTATGTCCCATAGTAGTCACACAAGTCATCAGCCATGACGATTAGGATGTAGTTCTTATACACAAAGTCATCATCTATAAATTTCTGGGTATGTATGATTTGGAGGGTTTATGTCCCTCGATCTCGATTTTGGTTGTTGCCCTATCAGACAGGACGTAAGCTACCTTCATCGTGATTAGGTAGAAAAACACTTTGTCTCTATCTCTTAAAGTGTAACCCTTCGAACTTGAAGGGTTTGTTGTTATCAGATGGGACAAGAATACGTACTTCTGAATCGGCCATGAAGAGATTACGAAAATTGCCTTAAAATTGTTGTTCTAGGTATGCTTGAAAAATAAATAAATAGAAGATCTGATTCGGTACCTTTTTCGCTTTTCAAAATTAACTACGGAGAACTCACTATATTTTTGGTTGGGGTACAAACACTAATGGTAGTCATGTATGATCATAAATGGTAGGAGTATCTATAGTGTTGGTTGGGGTACGAACACTTAGATATATCATTGGGAATGATTCGTTCAACCCTAAATTGAGGGCGCCTCGAGTGACAGTTCGTTCAAGCTCCAAGTCACCCCTCGGGTGTAGATACCCACTATTAGTTACGTGCAATATTTTGAAAGTTAGGCTATGAGTCAGTACATGCCAGTCTATGTATCTATCATCATCACAGTGTACGATTAATTAAAATATTCATTCTTATTCATGTTCGGAGATTTACTTGTATATCGGTATAAGATAATTGTTGTAGATGTCATTTGTTGATCTTCTTAGCGTATATTTTTCGTAGATCCGTTCTTTGATATTTCGTACATCTCTTATGCCATGTTCATATATTAGTTATATTTGAAAAAATATTGAGCATGTTGTTATGAACACCTACACACGTGCACTAGGAGGGTTTAATGTAGTTGTTACTTGTTAGTCGGTTGGACTCACCCTTCGTAGGCACTCTCTTTTCAGGTCAGCACAGACGGTAGGATTGCACGCAAGATCTTTTAGATGCGCTTAGATTTTTAGAAAGTTTACTTGTAGAGAATTTATGTAGTGAGGACTGGGTTGTATTACTTAAAGCCATTTGGTTACCTTTTTCATGTTTTAAATTTCTCTTATTTAATTCTTTGGATGGCTCGTATTTAATCAGCTTGCACTATATATTTATGGCGTGTGTTGGAGATTCGTTCCCGATCGCACCTCAGGGTCTGTGTTGGCATTAGATATGCTGGACCCAAGTCGAGGGGCGTGACAGATTGGTATCAGAGCTTGATATTCGCTTAAAAGTGCATATTTTCCACTGTTATCTTTTAAGCGTTATCACATTTTCCTACGTAAAACTGCTCTAATTATCCACTTTTCTACGTAAGAGTCTATTTCATTGCGCAAAACACACTTTTCTGGACGAAATGGTATATTTGCATGCATTAAACGCATTTCTGGAAGTCCAGGTATAAAGACGTTATGATCAAGTCTCATTACATGCTTTTCTCTTGCAGAAAACTCGATCGGGCTATTCTCGAGACTTGCGGGCCCACGATCAACCACAGAAGCCTAATATCAAAGCTTGAAGAGCAACAGGCTATGACTAGAAGATATGGGCCAAATATGGGCTGAATAAGATGACCAAAGAGCCGGCCCAAAGAACGAAGAGAGTAGGAGAGCCAATGACCAAGAGACAGACCAAAGCGTTTAAAGCCACATGAGTCAGCAAGGAATGATGGTCTACTCTACTAGAGAAGTGTGAGGATGGTCACAGTGAAGACCAGGGTTCCAGACCCTCTGCCAATACTTTTATCTCCATTTTCTGATATTTTCTCTCTTCTCCCCCTAATTTTTTATCTCATTTATCCTTATTCTCTCTCTCTTCATCTCTCGGTCCTCGGATCTACTGACCTAACCCCAAAATTCCTGTCCATTGGCTCTGTCTCATCTCCCTTAGCTTTCTGACCGTTGGATCTTCAATCGGACCGTTGGATCTCTCTAGATCCGTCGATCTACCAATCTGGATCCCAATCAAGTCACCATCCATCCGATTGTCATTAAATTGTCTGTCACATCATCTTGTGAGACGATGAACATCATCAATCCTTGTGGACCAGTAGCCGGGCCCATCATCATCGACCCGTGGCCCGACCATTTAGTGGACCTCGCAATTTTCAAAAGCTTTAAATTAATTATTTTTAAATAAAAAAGGGGGGTCCACTAAATGGGGAAATTCCCCAAAGAAAAGTAAGGTTTTACTTTAAATATATATATACAAAAAAATCCCTAATTTCCATTAATGGAAACTAGGGAGCTTTAAAAGAGGAGAAGAGAGGGTTCTTTGGAACCCTAATCTCTCTCCCATCTCCATCTCTCCTTCCCCCTATCCCTTCCCTTCTTCCCCCCACTTTCTTCTCCTCTTCTTCCTCCTTTCTTCTTCGTCTCCTTCCCCATCCTTCGCCGGAGTTGCAGGTTTGCAACTCCGGCCGTTCTTCTTCTTCTTCTTCTTTCCACCTGCGTGCTTGTTTGCTGGCGCATTCTCCCTATTCTCCGCCGCAGCAGCAACGCACCACCGCCCTACAACTTTCGGCGGACTGGTTCTCTTCATAACCGGTGCTCTTCCACTGTCTTGCACCCCTCTCAACGGTACCACCCCTCACCATCACCAGCAGGAACACCGTCCTGCTCCTCCACCTACCTCTCTTTGGCAGAAAATCGAGGCTTGAGAGTTGCTGGCCAAAAAAAGGGGGCCTGCAATGGCGATCTCCTTCTTCTTCTTCTCCTCCTCCACTCCTTCCTTACCGGCGAGCCACCACCGAACTGGTTCGCCGGCTCCACCACCCTCTTCTTCTTCTCGTCTTCTTCTTCTTTTGTGCTGCTCCTTTGTGCAGCACCACTGCTGCTGCTCCGCCCACAGCAATAAATCATCTGTCCCCTTGCTGGTACACCGGCGCACCACCTCTGCCATTAACAATTCCACCACCACTTCGCCGGCGCTCATCTCTTCTTCTTCGTCTAATCTCTCCTAGGCCATTTGAAACTAGAAAATAAAGAAAAGAAAAAAAGGAGGAAATGGAAAAGAGGGAAAGGAAAGAAGAAGAAGAAAAGGGGAGAAAGAGGTCCGCCTCTCCACTTGAACCTGCATCTCCACCACCAATCTACTGGCCATGAGCACCACGCTGTGCAGACCAGTCCACCACAACGACCTGCAGTCCATCTTCCTCCACCTGTTATGCTTTTGGGCTCCCCTTTAAAGTCGTTGCTTGTTGTTGCTGCCCACCTCTATGCAACACGCCTTCAACCATGCAACAACACCACGTGGTACACCTTCAACCCCGCCTCCATCTTCTCTTCCACGTGAGCACCTCCATCAACCCTCCCACATGACATGTGGGATGTTTCACCACCACTACAAGCTACGGTTTGCCATCCTCTACTTATCTAACTTCTTCTATTTTATCTCTTTCCCCTTTTTCTCTTTCTCTCTCTAAAAATTCTTGCTTTCTTTCATTTTTTCTCTCTATTTTCTAGTCTCTCTCTAAGTCATTTCTTTCTCTCTCTAGAATAGTTCTTTATTTTTCTCTCCCTAGGTCATTTTAGACTCTCTACTTTCTCTCTCTTATTTCTCTCTCTAGTATAATTTAAAAGACTTCAATTAGTTTTGTTTTGAAAGGCACTGTATTTCCATTGACGATTAATGAAAGTTATTTTGTTATAGGATTCTCTCATTTCAGTTTAATAGATAATTGTCTGGCACTATTTTTATTTCCGTGGATGTGTTATTAATGCCTTGTAAAAATCCTTCAAAATAATATTTTAACATTCACCGTATCCACCACTCTCACCTCTCCACCATCTCCAGCAAAAGTCCATCATTTCATGTTCCTTATTTGCGCTAACTAACCCCGAGTGCGGATCGACATCCGACACGAGCCACTGTGCAAAATTGCTCATTTTCCAGGTTAAATGTCTCGGATAAATTAAAAATGTGTTGATTCTAGGGTTTTCGTAATCAACGACGCGGAAAAACCCTACTTTCAAATGGCGCCGTTACCGCTCGGGTGTATGGGAGTGCGAAAAAGGACGTAAAGACAGAATTAGAAAGTTGCTGAAGCGGAAAGCTGCTCAATTTGGATAACCCGACCTTTTCGGGAAACTTTCTATTTTTTTTTAATTTTTAGTGATATTTAGTAGTTTTTAAATTACTATTTTTAATGCCTCGGAAGGCCGAGTGCAATTTGTAATAATTTAGGAATTTTACTGCTTTCCAAATAACTGCTAGATCTTGTTCTAGGGTTTTTTAGAAACCCTAGATTAAGTGCAAAATACCAAAAAAATCAAAATTAAAAAAATTAGGGTTTTATATTCTACAGATTTTTAGAAATCACCAATCAATGATTTACGATTTTTGAAAAGATTCCAAAATCTTGAAACTCTGCTTAATTAGGGTTTCCCCTCTTAGAAGTTTCCTCTTTAGAAGAATTTCTATTTTTAGAAATCTTCCGAATTTGGAAAAGTCTGCAAAAGGAAACACCCCAAATCTAGCAGAATTTCAATTTTGGGAAATTTCCCAAAATTGTAAAGGATCTCTCAATCAAATCTTTCTTGGAAGATCTCCATAGTTTGGGAAACTTTTCAATCTAGGTATTTTCCAATCTGAGAATTCCTAAATTTTAACCCATCTCGAACTTGGAAATTAATTCAAAAACTTGCCTAAATCCAATACGTGCTCTGTGATCCCTAAAAAGGCAAGGATCTTCCAAATAGAATCCCAAATACCTAGACTGTGCGATCTAACATTTCTGCAGGAACACGATCCAGTGTGGGTAGGGAGCGAAAGCTCAAAGAGGTGGAGTCGGGCCCAAGCCCATTAGGATACCCATGGAGGAGACCTCGTGGTATGGCCCACGGGAGATAAGTCCCTATCCTCGCCTTGAGTGCGATACAGAGCAATTTGGGTGAATCATTGCCGCGTGTCTATTTGCTTGCGCATACATATTATTCGACTTGCGTGGCGTGGCCATTAATCAATCCACTCTAAGAGAGCAGACTCAGCTCCAAAATTGAAACTGGTGGGATTTCATCACCCACCTCATCATTTCAACTGATTTGATCCCAAGGCTCCATTTAATTAAAAAGAATCAAAAAGTAGAGCCAATTAGCCCGGTGTTCGAGGAAAATCCACACAAAGCAAACCCGCTTAACATCCAATTGAAATAAGACCACAAGCGCGGGTCCCTGTTGTCTAACACACCCATAAGTCCCTGCTACTCAAGTACACTGAGCTCGACGTGGCATCTTGGACTATTCGGCGGATAGATGCGTGTGGACTAGGAACATGCACCAACCCTAGCTTAACCCGATGGAAGACTCTTCTTATACACTTGACCAATCCGGTTAGTCTAGGACGTACTTAAGACAGCCATTGTGCCGCACGTCTGTCTAGGCTTCGAATTGTCTTGTTGTTGACTAAAGTTAGTACTAAAGGATTCGCTCTGAAGAGTGTAGCCTGGTGAGAACCTCTGAGTGCAAACAATTAGTCCGGCGGCTAAAAGATAAACTAGTGGTCCGTCCACTATCATAATCTACTCTAGTCCCAAAACTAACAAGATAATGCCTAAAATATATCCTGATTGTTTAGAATAGGATTATCTGTGCTTGGTGTGCATCATTTAGGAGTGTCTCCTTTTGGCAACTTTTTGCCAAATCTTGGGCTTGCTTTTTCAAGTAGAAGCCTGGTTGGACTTGTCCTAACCTTTGACTGACTTGATCTGAGAGTTAGTCCACCGCACCCCTTTATCTCCTCTAATGGCAGATGAACGACCTCTGTATGAGACCTACTATAGTTTCTGTGAAAATCTAGGTGATCACTCTCAACAATGGTATGACAATTCTGCGTATCATCATGATACTCCAGTCTCGCACACTTCTATAGGGTATGACAATTACAGAGATCCGGAGTACAACTCTGTACTCCGAGAGCTTAAAAACTCAGTCGCTACCCTTCGTGCCGCGGACCAGCAACCTATGCACAATTCCCAATCTGTAGGATATTACCCTCCTATCCCGCAAGATGTCTGTACCTTTCCATCTCCAATGCAGACCTCCTATAACAACACTTATTATCCGGATAATAGGAGTCACCATAACTTTGGTTGGGAACAGTCTGCCCTCCTGCAGCAACTGCCGTAGGATAATTATCCTTCCGGGTTCTATCAACCCAATGGAGAGTATGACTGGCAATACTCGGAGTCACAGTACCCATCATATCCACAGAATAACTATTCTGATCAACAATGGGCCCCTTAGGATTTCCTGAGTCAGCAACTAGTCCCAAACTCCACTTTGCCTTACAACTTTCATACCCAGTCGGACTACAATCAAGAGTTGGCACCTCAACTCCCCTTGGCTGAACCACCTCCGTTGGCTACTAAACCCTGTCTAGAGGACCTTCTCTCTCAGTACATTGCCCAGCAACAACAATATTTCCAAGATCTAGAGCACCAAGAACAGCAATCTATGGAGAGCTTGGAGTAACATCTAGTTCAATTAGAAAATGAGAGAGAGGAAGTCAACTTTACTAGCCCACCAATAGCCTATCATGATGAGAGTGACAGGGCCACTGTCTATAATGAGGAGCCGCACAATTGGACCCAGTACCAGCATTGCGAGGAAGAAATAGAAGTTGTACCCACCCCTAGATCGAGCCAGACTATTGAGGAGCCAGTGTATCCCTCTTCGGTGCTTTTAAAAGCACCACATCCTGAACCTACCTCAGAGCAACCTATTTCTCACTCTACCACTGCTGCTTCTAACCCAGACCCTGAAGATGATCTTCATGACACTGAGTTTTGTCTCGATCGTAGGATCCCAACTGTCCTAGATCTACTGTGCCTGACCTCAACTGGAGTGTGCACCACGGGTGATGAACCCGTCTCTCAATCTTTGGTGCCCTTAACAGAACCAACTTCTGGACCGAGCACAGAGGAACTCAGTTCCATCTCTATCTCTGATAATTCTTTCTCTACCCTGGATGCAGACATTCCTACTAATGAGCCGTGTCTAGTACATGGGATTCTTGTTGTCCTGGACCTACCGTTCCCTACCAAGGATGAACATATTGAGTGTAGGGATTGGAACATCCCTATCAAATTAGGAAACCTTGAGGGGAAAGCCAACAATTTTCACCCGCTACCCTACGTCGATATTATCAATGACCCGTGTACCGTAGAGAGTCTAATTCAAGACTCTCTCGAAGATAAATTATCCAAGTGTTGAGAACACTTTGAGTCTGACTTCATCTTGGAGTCAAACAATTCTGGTATTACTAATCTGCAGGAGTCTGCTCCATTCAGATACCTTCCCGCTAAACTCTATGAGTTTGTGGCTCTGCTAACCACGGCCAGAGAACACCCTTCTACCCTCCTATTCACTCTTACTGAGCAAATACGATCCCTCATCGTTGCACTCAATGCTCTTTCACATCTGCTCAGAGCACTTACTGCCCTTCTCTCAGTCTACATTGAGAAAGACCTGTTCTACACAGGTATACCTAGACAAGGAATAGGATAGTTGTTTCCGTTCCACCTTAGGTGTCAGGAAGACTGCAGATCCACTCAGTCTCCTTGAGTTTCAACCTGGTTTGGGGTACTTGATATACCCCCGTCATATCTGGCTAAAGACGTAAAACTTAGCGCTTTCAGAAAGGCAATTCATGAGTCTCATGCATTTGTTATTACTGTTATATCTCTGGAAATGCAGGTACATTCATTCTTCCGATCATCAGGTACCACACACTGTTGAGTTTCTGCCGACTTGGTAACATCCTCCCTGAACCTTTGCTTCATCATCACTGATTTTTTATCATTTTATGTCCCGGTCATGAGCACCGAGGACGGTGTTGTATTTTGGTTGGGGGTGGGTATTTACCAAAACTCATGTCTTCATTTTGATAAAAAAAAAATGTTGTTTTTGGGATGATTTCCGATGTTCTCCAAAAATTTTCTAGAATTTCAAAAATGTGTCAAATACCATTAGCTGAAAACCTCCGTTGAGTCAGTATTGAGGATGTCGATTTTTGTTTCAAGTTAGCTTTGAGTCAAGTCAAGCATGACTACAGTAGGTTTGAAAACTCAGAAAAACTCAGATTTGGCACAATTTTACATTATCAACATCAGAGTCATCCTAAGTTTAGAAATTCTGGAGATCCTGTGAGAATAATTGTGGAGACCTAACTCAGTGAGCTTTCTAGCCTTTAATCAATTCAGAGGGTTATACAACAATTCTGAGTCACAAGATGACTCACTATTCTTTTTGCCCGCAATATTCGTTGAGAGATCTCATTACCCTTTTATTTGATCATGGAACTCGGAATGATATCAAAATTGGATTACTACAACAGAACCTTCTCTGTATCCAGTCAAGACAGTATAATGATAGTGCAAACCCTAGAAAATGATTTAGGCCATTTTTCTGAACCATTCAGCCTTTTTACTCACCTGAATTATACTTCACTAGAAACCCCTTGAGCCATTCTATAAAAGCCTTTTCTTTGTAAACCCATCAACCTAAAACCCAGTCCAGCTACGAAGCATGATTGGCTATCCTTATTTTGAGATGGACAAAAGAATAACTGATGTGTGTATACCGTGAAAAGAAAAGTAAAGAAGAAAAATCAAAAGAAAAAAAAGGGGTTCAAGCTGAAAATAAAATATGGAAAGAAAGTATGAAAAAGAGCTGAAAAGAAATTGAGTAGTCTCAGAAATATCTAGAAAAAGAGAAAGATATGAAAAAAAAGGAAAAAAAACCAGATAATGGTGCTACATCGTAGAAAAAATACAAGAAAATAGAGATATCCTCTCAAGATCTTTGAAATCCTGTATCCCTTTATTTTTCTACACCGGACCTAAGCCTCATTATAACCCAGGAAAGTCTTATTTGATTCTAGGATAGCACGATCATAAAATGTGGAGATTGGAGAAGGAGAAGCTATAGAGTTTGATCTGACGTTCCCGAGTGAAGTGGTATTCCAATCATGAAATCTTCTTCTGTTAAAGATGTCCTTCCTTTAAATAATACATATGTGAGATCTTTGCTTTCATATATCAACACATCCTTCACATATAAATTAAGAGAAAAGAAGAAAACCCTTCTTGTGTGATTCTATTCTGAGTGTTAAACATGTGAGATTTGAGGTCGAGGCATAAAAACTTAGAGGTGATCTGGAAATCTTTACTGTCGGATGATGAGAATGTTGAGCACACACACACGCAGAGTCTGACTATTCTGGGTCATGATTATCAGTCTGTAGTCTTGCCAAAACTTTCCAACTCTTCGCTAGCATGTAACTGTTTTTGCATCCATTCAATGATTTGACGAACAGTGTTTTTCCTGAGCTAATATGAAAAAGTGTGCAGCATGTGCAGAGCCCTTTTAAGCTCATTTATTTCGCACTAATTCCCAAGGATTGGCAATATGCTGGTTGGGGGTTGTGATATTCGCTTAAAAGTGCATATTTTCTACTGTTATCTTTTAAGCGTTATCATACTCTCCTACGTAAAACTACTTTAATTATCCACTTTTCTACGTAAGAGTCTATTTCATTGCGCAGAACACACTTTTCTGGACGAAATGGTATATTTGCATGTATTAAACGCATTTCTAGAAGTCTAGGTATAAAGACGTTATGATCAAGTCTCATTACGTGCTTTTCTCTTGCAGAAAACTCGATCGGGCTATTCTCGAGACTTGCGGGCCCACGATCAACCACAGAAGCCTAATATCAAAGCTTGAAGAGCCACAAGCTATGACTAGAAGATATGGGCCAAATATGGGCTGAATAAGAGGACCAAAAAGCTGGCCCAAAGAATGAAGAGAGCAAGAGAGCCAATGACCAAGAGATGGACCAAAGCGTTTAAAGCCACATGAGTCAGCAAGGAACGATGGTCTACTCTACTAGAGAAGTGTAAGGATGGTCACAGTGAAGACCAGGGTTCCAGACCCTCTGCCAATACTTTTATCTCCATTTTCTGATATTTTCTCTCTCTTCCCCCTAATTTTCTATCTCATCTCTCCTTATTCTCTCTCTCTTCATCTCTCGGTCCTCGGATCTACTGACCTAACCCCAGAACTCCTGCCCATTGGCTCTGTCTCATCTCCATTAGCTTTCTGACCGTTGGATCTTCAATCGGACCGTTGGATCTTCCACCGGACCATTGGATCTCTCTAGATCCGTCGATCTACCAATCTGGATCCCAATCAAGTCACCATCCATCCGATCGTCATCAAATTGTCTGTCACATCATCTTGTGAGACGATGGACATCATCAATCCTTGTGGACCAGTAGACGGGCCCATCATCATCGACCCGTGGCTCGACCATTTAGTGGACCTCACGATTTTCAAATGCTTTAAATTAATTATTTTTAAATAAAAAAGGGGGGTCCACTAAATGGGGAAATTCCCCAAAGAAAAGTAAGGTTTTACTTAAAAAAAAAATATATATATATATATATATATATAATTTTTATTTCAAAAAAATCCCTAATTTCCATTAATGGAAACTAGGGAGCTTTAAAAGGGGAGAAGAGAGGGTTCTTTGGAACCCTAATCTCTCTCCCAGCTCCATCTCTCCTTCCCCCTAACCTTTCCCTTCTTCCCCCCACTTTCTTCTCCTCTTCTTCCTCCTTTCTTCTTCGTCTCCTTCCCCATCCTTCACCGGAGTTGCAGGTTTGCAACTCCGGCCGTTCTTCTTCTTCTTCTTCTTCCCACTTGCGTGCTTGTTTGCTGACGCATTCTCCCTGTTCTCCGTCGCAGCAGCAACGCACCACCGCCCTGCAACTTCCGGCGAACTGGTTCTCTTCATAACCGGTGCTCTTCCACCATCTTGCAGCCCTCTCAACGGTTCCGCCCCTCACCATCACCAGCAGGAACACCGTTCTGCTCCTCCACCTACCTCTCTTTGGCAGAAAATCGGGGCTTGAGAGTTGCTGGCCAAAAAAAGGGGGCCTGCAATGGCGATCTCCTTCTTCTTCTCCTCCTCCTCCACTCCTTCCTTACCGGCGAGCCACCACCGGACTGGTTCGCCGGCTCCACCACCCTCTTCTTCTGCTCCTTCTGTGTAGCACCACTGCTGCTGCTCCGCCCACAACAACAGATCATCTGCCCCCTTGCTGGTACACCGGCGCACCACCTCTGCCATTAACGATTCCGCCACCACTTCGCCGACACTCATCTCTTCTTCTTCGTCAAATCTCTCCCAAGCCATTTGAAACTAGAAAATAAAGAAATGAAAAAAAGGAGGAAAAGGAAAAGAGGAAAAGGAAAGAAGAAGAAGAAAAGGGGAGAAAGAGGTCCGCCTCTCCACTTGAACCTGCATCTCCACCACCAATCTACTGGCCATGAGCACCACGCTGTGCAGACCAATCCACCACAACGACCTGCAGTCCATCTTCCTCCACCTGCTATGCTTTTGGGCTCCCCTCTAAAGTCGTTGCTTGCTGTTGCTGCCCACTTCTATGCAACACGCCTTCAACCATGCAACAACACCACGTGGTACACCTTCAACCCCGCCTCCATCTTCTCTTCCACGTGAACACCTCCATCAACCCTCCCACATGACATGTGGGATGTTTCACCACCACTACAAGCTACGGTTTGCCATCCTCTACTTATCTAACTTCTTCTATTTTATCTCTTTCCCCTTTTTCTCTTTCTCTCTCTAAAAATTCTTGCTTTCTTTCATTTTCTCTCTCTATTTTCTAGTCTCTCTCTAAGTCATTTCTTTCTCTCTCTAGAATAGTTCTTTATTTTTCTCTCCCTAGGTCATTTTAGACTCTCTACTTTCTCTCTCTTATTTCTCTCTCTAGTATAATTTAAAAGACTTCAATTAGTTTTGTTTTGAAAGGCACTGTATTTCCATTGACGATTAATGAAAGTTATTTTGTTATAGGATTCTCTCATTTCAGTTTAATAGATAATTGTCTGGCATTATTTTTATTTCCGTGGATGTGTTACTAATGCCTTGTAAAAATCCTTCAAAAGAATATTTTAACATCCACCAGTCTCACCTCTCCACCATCTCCAGCAAAAGTCCATCATTTCATGTTCCTTATTTGCGCTAACTAACCCCGAGTGCGGATCGACATCCGACACGAGCCACTGTACAAAATTACTCATTTTACAGGTTAAATGTCTCGGATAAATTAAAAATGTGTTGATTCTAGGGTTTCCGTAATCAACGACGTGGAAAAACCCTACTATCAGAGCTCTAGGTTATGAACCTTTTAAGGGACTGTGAGTATAACCTAGGATTTTGGGGACAACTAGAACACTCGTTGGTACACTTAGAGATGAATAGGAAACTTAAATACATCGTGCTTTATTTTGTCAATTGTTTGTTGCTGGTCCTGTGACTAATCTTCTCTTGTTCTTGACTTAAGGTCATGGCCAACGGAAGAGGAAAGCATACAGTTGCCACCGCACCAATACAGAGAGATGATCCTGACCTAACCGGAGTTTACCAGGCTCTGGGAGAGACTGCCAGGCTACTAGAGCAGACTGTGTAGCGAGACAGAGCTAGAGAGGAAGCTGCAGCAGCGGGACGGACTCGAATGTTTGGTTTGATTTGAGAGTTCAAACTCTTGAAACCGCCTACCTTCGTAGGTACTTCAGATCCTATGGAAGCCGAGACAGATGGCTTATGGATCTAGAGAAGACCTTTGAGGTGTTGGATTGTGATGACATGCAGAAGAGACGCCTTGCAATATTTACATTATCTGGAGAGGTAGAGCATTGGTGGCTTCAGGTCACCAGGACGGAGAATGCAACAGAGATGTCTTGGGATACTTTTTAGCGAAAGTTTACTGAGAAGTATTTCACTGAGACAGTGTGAGATCATTATGCTTGTAGAGTTCATTGGCTTGGTTCAGGGAGCTTTGACTATTAGTCCATATGAGGCTAGATTTACGGAGCTTTTTAGGTTTGCGCCATACACGGTAGCAGAGGAGATTCATCGGGCTCGTAAGTTTGAACAGGGTCTTACTCCGTCTATTCGGAAGATTGTAGTGGGGCACAGATTGAAGACATATGCCGAGGTTCTTGATCGCACATTGGTTATCGAGCAGGATAATCTTATCTTTCAGAGATCTAGGGAGCAACGAACGGAGCAAAAAGGGAAGGCTAAAGCTTTTCCTCAGCAAGGCCAAGATCAGAGGCAACAGTGGAAGCGACAGAGGACTACTGCCACGACAGCCCATCCGACAGCTATGGTACCAACGCAGGCAGTACATACAAATCCCAGGAACTTTGTAGGGCAATGCTACAACTGTAAGGAGAGGGGGCATTTGTCTAGGAATTGTCCTAAGCCTCAGGTGGAGCGACAACTCCCACAATAGGGTAGGGCTTTTGCTGTGATGCAAGGTGATGCAGGAGTAGCTGGAGTAGTGGTGCAAGGTACATTGATTGTTTACCATTCTCCTGCTAGTGTTTTATTTGACTCTGGAGCTACCCATTCGTTTGTATCATCTGCTTTCGTGATTTCTTTGGGAATAAAGCCAGAGCATTTGAATTGTAGTTTGTCTGTGGTCACACCTTTGGGGAGATCGGTAACCCTTGACCGGATATGTCGTGAATGTCCAATCAGGATAGGAGAGTTTGTTTTACTAGCTAACTTGATTGTCTTAGAGATGTGAGAGTTTGATGTCATCTTAGGCATGGAGTGGCTGGCGGCTTACCACACCAGGTTAGACTATTTTGAGAGGACAGTTACGTTCTCTATTCTGGGGCAGTCTTTTGTTTGTTTCGTGTGTTCCAAGAATGATTCTTTGGTAGAAAGTTTTCTTGCCCATGTGGAAGTTAAAGAGCTAGGTGCTAGACTGGAGCAGTTACCGGTAGTCTCTGGTTTCGTTGATGTGTTCCAAAAGATATCGAGTTTACCTCCAAGGAGGGTAGTAGAGTTCGGTATTGATGTTGTGCCTAGCACATCACCGATATCGAAGGCACCTTATAGAATGGCACCGACTGAGCTGAAAGAACTGAAGAGTCAGATTCAGGAGCTCAAAGACCAGGGATTCATACAACCGAGTACTTCACCCTGGGGTTCACCAGTGTTGTTTGTTAAGAAGAAGGATGGGTATTTCCATTTTTGCATTGACTATCGCCAGTTGAACAAGGTCACTATCAATAATAAATATCCTTTGCCTAGGATAGATAATCTGTTTGATCAGCTTCAGGATGCCCAGTGGTTCTCTAAAATTGACCTGAGATCAAGATATTACCAGTTGAGGATTAAAGAAAAGACATTCTGAAGACAGCCTTTTGGACTAGGTATGGGCATTATGAGTTCCTGGTTATGCTTTTTTGGGCTGACCAATGCCCTAGCCGCTTTTATGGACCTGATGAATCGAGTATTCAGACCATTCTTGGATCGGTTTGTTGTTATGTTCGTGGATGACGTACTGATTTATTCCAATTTGAGAGATGAGTATGATGAGCACCTCAAGATTGTCTTACGGACGTTGAGAGAGCACCGACTCTATGCCAAACTTGAGAAGTGTGAGTTCTGGCTGGAGCAGGTAAAGTTCTTAGGGCATGTCATCTCGAGAGATTGAGTCTCTGTTGATCCGACTAAGGTAGAGGCAGTGTTGGACTAGGGACAGCCTACCTCGGTTACGGAGGTGCGTAGTTTCCTGGGTTTGGCTGGGTATTACAGGAGATTCATTGAGAGGTTTTCACTAATAGCCGCACCGTTGACTCAGCTAACTCGCAAGGACGTTAAGTTCATCTGGGACGTTGATTGTGAGCGAGCTTTTCGGGACTTGAAGATCAGACTGACATCGGCACCAGTACTTACTATTCCATCTGGTAGTGGGGGACTTGTCATTTACACTGATGCTTCTCATTTGGGTTTGGGATGTGTGTTGATGCAGGAGGGTAAGGTGGTGGCTTACACCTCTCGACAGCTTAAGGCCCATGAACGTAATTATCCAACTCATGACCTAGAGCTAGCCGTTGTTATTTTTGCATTGAAGGTGTGGAGATACTACCTTTATAGAGAGAAGTTCGAGCTCTTTTCTGACCATAAGAGCTTGAAATATTTGTTTAGCCAGAAGGAGCTGAACATGAGGCAACGTCGGTGGATGGAGTTTTTAAAAGATTACGACTTTACTTTCCAGTACCATCCGGGGAAGGTGAATGTTGTGGCTGATGCTTTGAGTAGGAAGTCAAGGGGTTTAGTTGCACACCTGATGGTTCAGGAGTGGCGGATGTTAGAGACGGTAACCGATTTTGATATTCATCCTGTGCAGCAGAGAGTAGAGAGATTTTTGTGTAGTCTTGTGGTTCAGCCAACCTTAATCAGTAGAGTTATCCAGGCTCAGACTCAGGATGAGTGGTCATAGGCCAGAGTAGCTGAGATAGCTAAGGGTACTCGACCAGAGTGGACAGTGGGTACTGATGGCGGTTTGAGGTTTTGTGGGAGACTATGTGTTCCTGACTTGGCAGACTTGAGACAGGAAATTCTGGATAAGGCACATCGTTCGAGGTATACGATCTATCCGGGCGGTACTAAGATGTATAGAGACCTGCATAGACATTTTTGGTGGGATGGCATGAAGCGTGAGGTCGCAGGTTATGTTTCGCGATGTCTTACTTGTCAGCAAGTGAAGGCCGAGCATTAGAGACCTGGGGGAACCTTGCAGTCGTTGCCTATAGCTGAGTGGAAGTGGGAGCACATGACTATGGATTTTGTTGTGGGTCTGCCGAAGTCGAGACAGGGCCATGATTCGGTGTGGGTTGTGGTAGATCGCTTGACTAAGACGGCTCATTTCATTCCAGTACACGTTGCATACTCCATGGATGAGTTGAGCAAGCTTTATATAAGGAATGTAGTTAAACTCCACGGAGTTCCTATGTCCATTGTATCTGATCGGGACTCATGTTTTACATTGAAGTTTTGGCGGAGCTTTCAGAAGGCTTTGGGGACGTCATTAGATTACAGTACAGCTTTCCATCCCCAAACCGATGGGCAGACCGAGCATGTTAACCAGGTGATGGAAGACATGTTACGGGCTTGTATTTTGGACTTCAAGAGTAGTTGGGAGGACCATCTACCGCTTATTGAGTTTGCATATAACAATAGCTATCATGCCAGCATTGGGATGGCACCGGTTGAGGCTCTTTATGGAAGGCCTTGCCAGTCCCCGCTTTGTTGGGCAGAGGTTGGAGATGGTGGTTTGCTTGGACCCGATTTGGTTCGAGAAACTACTGAGAGGATTGTTGTGGTTCAAGGGCATTTGCGTACGGCTCAGAGTCGTCAAAAGAGCTACACAGACAGGCGTAGGAGGAATTTGGAATTCGTCGATGGTGATCATGTGCTCCTTAAGGTCTCACCTATGAGAGGAGTTATGAGATTCGGGAAGAAGAAGGCAAAGTTATCACTGTGGTATATTGGACCTTTCCAGATCTTAGAGAGGATTGTGACAGTCACCTATCGTCTTGCTTTGCCACTTCAGTTAACTAGTGTGCATGACGTGTTCCATGTTTTGATGTCGAAGAAGTATGTTAGGGACGCTTCTCATGCTATTAACTTTCAGGATTTGAGACTGAAGCCAGATGCATCATATGTTGAGGAGCCGGTGAAAATCTTTGATAGAAGGAGCAGGTACTCCGCACCAAGGTCATCCCGTTGGTGAAGGTCCAATGGAACCATCACAACGTGGAAGAGGCCTCATGGGAGTTAGAGTCGGAGATGAGGACCAACTATCTGAAATTAAGGTTTTTCCACGTCGTTGGTTACGGAAACCCTAAAGTTTCAACAATATTTGTAATTTCTCCGAATTGGTTCACTTAATCTGCAAAAATGCAGACTTGCACAGTGGCTCGTGTCGGATATCGTCCGCACTCGGGGTTAGGGTAATTAAAGAACAATAATTATGGAAACTGCTTAGAATGGTGGAGAGATGAGAGAGATGGCGATCTATTTTAAAACATGAATTTTTTTTGTGAGAGATTAATCAGACGAAGCATCAATTAAAGAAAACTCAAGAAAAGCATAACTTTTAAAATCAAACTTTATTCAATTATAAACCAACTTACAATACTTGAATAAAAATAAGCAATAAATAAAACTAAAGCAAATAAAATTAACTAAAGAAAATAGAGAGAGAAGGTAGAGAGAGAAAGTAGTAGAAATAGTTAGAGAGAGAAAATAAGGGTAGAGAGAGAAAACTAGAGGGATAAGATAGGTTTTAGAAAGAGAAATTAGAGAGAAAAATAAAGAACTATCCTAGAGAGAGAAAATGCTAGAATCTAGAGAGAGAAAGAATGTTTGTTAGAGAAAGAAGATGCCATTTACTCACTTTGCAATTGAAGAGGACTTCCAACAAGTTGAGGACAGCTTTAGGAGTGGAACACAAACCAATGGAATAGGAGAGATGAGCAGGTTGTGCTTGAGATCGCCCAAACGAAGGAGAAGATGCTTGCAATGGTGTGGATTTGCTGTTGCTGTGCGTGGTGGCAGACGCCAAGCTCAAAAGATGGAGGAGACGTTCTAGATCTGATGCTGGCCTTGGAGACGGGGAGAGTTGTGAAACACAGTGGCAGCAACAATGGATAATACTGGAAAGAAGGGAGTTGCAGGTCCGCCTTGTAGATAGAAGAAGATGACTGAGCTGCTGGCTGGAATTTGCAGGTCCGGTGAATATGCAATGGTGATGAAGAGTGCAACAGCAAGAAAGAGAAGAAGATGTCCGTGAAGCATAAGAGAGACACAAACACTTCCAAGGGGAGCAAGTAGGTGAGGAGATGGTGATCTCCTTGGTGATGCCGCTGAATGCAACTGCCGAAGTTGCAGGTTTGGTGGCCGGAGTTGCAGGTTTGCAACTCCGGTAATGGGTTAAGAAGAAGAGGCGTTGAACTAGGTGAAGCTTGTGGGGAGCAAAAGGTGGTTCAGTCTGCAACATTGCACTAGCAGCAACGTTGAACTAGCTACAAGTTTTCGAGAGAGGGAGGAAAAACGGAGGTGGAGGCGCTGGCTGTGTGTGCACAGCAGCGTGGAGGGATATAGAAGAAGACGGACCTGCCTGAATTGTAGGTCCGTAGGTGAAGAAGAAGAAGAACTCACCGGTGGTTCTTGCTGGAGGTGCTAGCTAAGTGCTGGTGCACTATGGTGTAATGGTGGTGAGCACTACAATGAAGATCGCCGGTGCACAGGTGGGTGAAATGTGGAGGAGGATGACAGATTTGCTGAGTTGCATGTCTGCAACGGCCTAAGAGGGAAGAGCAGGCTTCAAGGGAGCAGCAACATGCTGTTTCAAATCAAATCATGGATGAGATTCAGGCGTGATGGAGAGAGAGGATGTGCTGGTCGTTGGTGGACAGCAAGGTGGAGATCTTGGGGAGATCACCATCCAAACGAGAAGGAGCACCGGCTGGATCTGTTGATAATGGTGTTGCTGTGCAACACGTGGCTGCTAGGAATGGGAGGACGTGATCCACAGAAGAAACACCAGCAGGTGCTGTAGCGGGGATGCTGAGGTGCTGGCTGGTGACGTGCTTGTTGGGGTGTTGCTGTGTGCAACCCTGACAATGGTGGTGATCTGCTGGATAAGAAGAAGAAGAAGAAGAAGAAGAAGAAGAAGAAGAAGAAAAAGAAAAAGAAGAAGGTGTTCTTGAACAATTTCGGCGAGCTTTCGCCGGAATCAATGGAGGATGGTGGTATGATTTTCGCCGGAGAAGGCGAAAAGAATGAGCAAAACAATGATCAGGGAAGAGAGGGGAAAGAAGAGAGAGTTTTAGAGGGGGAGAGAACCAAACTTCTAAGGGAACCGTGGGTTCCTCTTATAGTTTTTAGGAGAGGAGTAGTGACTAGGAGAGAGAATTGTGGAATTAGTTGGAGAGGTTGAGGGAGAATTGGTCTTGTGAAGACCATTTCTCTCTCAAGCAAAGGTGGTGTGGGCTTCTAAGGAATGGGCTTTGGGCCATGAGGTTATTGGGTTATGAATCCATAGGCCTTGGGCTATTAAATGGGTAGGTCCAAGGCCATAGAGTTGGGCCAAGGAAATTGCCACATGTCGGCCAGTGGGCCACAGGGATAATGGACCGAAGGATTGGGTATGGGTCATGGGCATGGGCATGGGCTCAAGGATAAGCGCCCCTAATGGGCCAAATGGATATGGGCCTCTTGTGAGGCCATGGGTTAGGGTGCGTTTGGCCGGCAGGGGAAAAAATGGTAAATGAGCCCAAAACACCATGGGCTCTAGGACGGGTTACAAGGCCGTGGGCTTCCAATTTGCTTGTGGGCCAGTTGGCCATGGGGGCTTGTTAGATGATGGAACTATGATAATTGGATGAGATGAGGTGGTGGTTTGACTCGGTCCACAATTGGCGGACCGTAGGATCTGGAGAGATCCAACGGTCAGATGAATGATCTAACGGTCGAATTGAAGATCTAACGGTAGAAGAACTATGAGAGATGGAATAAAGCTAAAGGAGAGAAGATCTAAGGTTAGATGATGGAGATCGGAGGGTTAGGATGATCGATCTAAGGATCGGATGGTGAGATATAAGCAATTCGATCATGGAGAGGGGGATCGAATGGTAGATCTGAGGATCTAATTGTACGATGAGATAATCTACGGGTTATATATTAGAGTCTAGAGAGATGGAGAGAGAATTAAGAGAGAGGAGAGAGAAAATAATACAAAATAATGGCAAAAGAGCTGGCGGAGGGTCATGAATCCTGATCTTCAATGTAATCTTCCGTCGGCTTTACCAATTACGTAAGCCGTCATTTTATGTCATTTGGTGCGGCTTTGAATCACTTTAGCTCGTCTCTTGGTCTTCAGCTTTTCCTCTCTCTTGGTTCTTTATCTGGCTCTACGATCCTCTGACTTGACTCATACTTGGCCGGTATCTTCTTGTCATAGCTTGTTGACTCCTTAAGCTTTAATATTAGGCTTCTATGGTTGATCGTGGGCCCGTAAGTCTCTAAAATCGCCCGATCGGGTTTCCTGCGAGAGAAAAGCGCGTAATGAGACTTAATCAAAACAGCTTCATATCTAGACTATCTAAAATGCGTATATTTCATGCAAAAAGTCAATTTTCGTCTAAAAAATGCGCTCTACGCATTGGAAGAAACTCTTACGTGAAAAAGTCGACGAAAAGACAAGTTTTATGTAGGAGAATGCGACATCGCTATAAGGATAATGGCTTAAAATAAGCACTTTTGAGCGAATATCACAACCCCCAACTAGCATATTGACAATCATTGGCAATTATTGCGAAATAAGTGAGCTAAAAAGGGCTTGGCAGAACATGCTAGAAAACTTATTTGCATTACTCAGAAAAAATTTCGTTTTGTCCGATTATTTGAAGGATGTAAGAAATCATTCACAAATTAGAACTAATCAGCAAAATACAACACTTCTACAAATGGACCTTCAAACAAAAGATTACTCAGACTCAGTGTGTGTGTGTGTTCAACATCATCCTTATCTGGTAGTAGAGATATTTGGATCTCCTTAGAGACTCTATGCCTCGACCTCAATCCTCACTTGTATACCACTCAGAAGTGAATCCCTCAAAAGTGGTTTTATATTTTTCTCTCAAACTATATGTGAGGAGATGAATATAAAAACTAGCAAACGTCTCACATATATAGTTCTTGAATGGAGGATATAAGAAGATTTAAGATCTCATGATTGGAATGTCATATCACTTAAGAACGTCGGATCAAACTCTATAATTTCTCTTTTCTCCATTCTCCACACTTGATGATGGTACAAATCTAAAATCAAATAGAACTTATATAGGTTATATTAAGGCTTAGGATAGGTTCAGAAAATAAGGATATTCTGGTATTCAAAAATTCTGAGAGGGTATCTCACTATTCTTTGCAATTTTTCCCAAGGGTAATATTTTTCTTCTTTCCTTTTTCCAATTTTTTTGTCTTTTTGGATATTCTTCAACCTTTTTCAAATTCTTTTTCCTTTCATTCTTTCTTTTTGATCATGTTTCTTTTCAGCACAAACCATTTGTTTTCTTTTCTTTTCTTGGTGTAATCATACCAAATACTCTTTGATCCCTCTCAGAAGTAGGTTATTGTATTGAACTCTTTTTGGGATTGGGTTTTTGGTTGATGGGTTTAACAAGAAAAGGTTTTCATCAAAAGGCTCAAAATTAGTTTCTAACGGTATAGATGTTAGGGAAGCTAAAAAGTCTAATTGGTTAGAAAGATGGCCTATATCATTTTCTAGAGTTTGTACTTTCATCTTCGATGTCTCGAATGGATATAGAGAAGATTCTTTCTGTAATAATCCGAATTTGATGTCGTTCTGAGTTCCATGACCAAAGCAAGGGTTAATGAGATCATTCAATGGAAATATTTGAGAAGTAGAAGAATTGTGAGTCATCTTGTGACTCAGAATAATTTTATTACCCTCAGAAATAATGAAAAGATCAAAAGCTCACTGGGTTTGGTCTCCACAATTGTTCTTCTTGGATCTCTGGATAATCTAAACTTCGGATAATTCTGACGTTGATATGTGAACATTTTTGCTGAATCTGAGTTTTCAAAGATTTTTCAATCCACTGTAGTAATGTTTGCTTTCAAACTGAATGAAGAGCTAATAAGTGATTTTTCAAAACAGACATCCTTTTCAATAAATAGACTTTCCGAAAATTTTGTACTCATCATTGTAAAGGATTTGAAAAGCTTTTCGAAAGTACTCAGAAAACTTTGTAAAACACAGGTTATCACCCCAAAATACGTCTTTTTCTCATTTTTCTCAAGTTTTTTTTTAATTTTTTTATTTTTATTTTTATTTTATTTTTATTTTATTTTTTATTTTTTATTATTATTATTTTTTTTTTTTTAATGAAGACATGAGTTTTGATAAATCCCCACCCCCAACTGAAATACAGCACCGTCCTCGGTGCTCAGACCGGGACAAAAATATATGAAAACTCTGAATGTGATGCATGTTAGAGGAAGAGTTATACCATTATGGCTGATATTTGGTGATACCTGATGGTAGTGAGAGGAATTGTACCTGTATAGCCATAATAATATATGAAATATAAGAATTATGCATGTGACTCAATGACTTCTAGGAATACCGGAATTGCCTTTCCGAAAGCGCTAAGTTTTATGTCTTCAGCCAGACACAACGGGGGTGCAATTCACCCCCAACTAAGTTGGAGCTCAGAGAGACTGACAGAAACATCAGTCTTCATATATTGGATCAATAAAATCTATCTCGAAGGTTTGAATAGATGACACGTCTAATTCTTGAAAAGGTTTGAGACGCTGTCCATTGACCTGGAAGGTTGAATTATCCTTCGGATCCTCAACTGTTATAGCCCCATAGGGCTTGACTTCAGTAACAACAAATGGGCCTGACCATCGGGACTTTAATTTTCCAGGGAAGATGTGAAGTCTAGAATTGTAAAGTAAGACCTTCTGTCCCTGGTGGAAATCCTTCCTAAGAATGCTCTTGTCATGTATCCATTTTATTTTACCTTTATACTTTTTTGACAAGGCATAAGAATCATGTCTCAGTTCATCCAATTCATTGAGTTGTAAATTTCTTTCTTCTCCTGCTGCGTCTAAGTTGAAATTGAGTTTTTTGATCGCCCATAGGGCGCGATGCTCAATCTCAACAGGGAGATGACAAGGTTTACCATAAACCAACCGGTATGGAGACATATTCAAGGGAGTTTTATAAGCTGTTCGGTAAGCCCATAGAGCATCTGAGAGGCGTGTAGACTAGTCTTTACGAGTTGTATTGACTGTCTTCTCCAGTATCTGCTTGATTTGCCGATTGGAGACCTCGACCTGACCGCTGGTCTGCGGATGGTAAGCAAGGGCAACCTTATGAGTTACACCGTACTTTTTCATTAACTTTTCAAAAACTCTATTGCAGAAATGGCTACCCCCATCACTTATAATGGCTTTGGGGGCTCCGAATCTTGTGAAAATGTACTCCCTCAAAAATCTCACCACAACTTAATGGTCATTGGTTCTTGTAGGAATTGCCTCAATCCACTTAGAGACATAGTCCACAGCTAGGAGGATGAATTGGAAACCATTGGATGTAGGAAAGGGCCCCATGAAATCAATACCCCACATATCGAATATCTCATTGACTTGAATAGGGTTCAAGGGCATCATATTTCTCTGAGAAATTCTGCCAAGGTTTTGACAATTAGGGCAGGCCTTGCAGTAGATATGTGTTTCTCGAAACAGAGAAGGCCAGTAGAATCCACATTGTAGGATTTTCTCAGCCGTCTTTTTGGAACTAAAGTGACCACCACATGGTTGGTCATTACAAGAGGACAAGATGTTTAATTGCTGAGATTCAGGGACACAGAGACGAATAATCTGGTCAGGACAGTATATATATAAATAAGGCTCGTCCCAAGAGTAATACTTAACTCTTGCCAGGAATTGATTTTTGTCCTGTTTTGACCAATGAGATGGTATTTCCTCCGTCACTAGGTAATTGACAATGTCAGCATACCATGGGGTGACGGAGATAGCGAACAGTTGTTCGTCAGGAAAAGTTTCGAGAATGGGCTGAGATTCAAAATTAGACTCTAAAGTCAGCCTTGACAAGTGATCAGCCACAACATTCTCAGTTCCTTTCTTGTCCCTGATTTCTAGATCGAATTCCTATAATAGAAGGATCCATCTTATCAATCTCGGCTTCGTCTCCTTTTTGGACATTAGATATCTCAGAGCCGCATGATCCGTATAAACTATGACTTTTGTGGCCAATAAGTATGGTCTAAATTTATCCAGAGCAAAAACAACGGCCAGAAGCTCTTTTTCAGTAGTGGAGTAGTTTAACTGAGTCGAGTTTAAAGTCTTACTCGCATAGTATATCACATGTGGCATTTTGTTGACTCTTTGTCCCAAAACTGCTCCAAGAGCATAGTCAGATGCGTCACACATCACTTCAAAAGGTATGGTCCAATCAGGAGGGCGGATGATGGGCGCAGAAGTAAGCTCAGATTTAAGTCGCTCGAATGCTTTCACACAGTCAGCATTGAAGTCAAAAGTGCTATCCTTGGCCAGAAGACTACATAGGGGTTGAGCTATCTGGGAGAAATCCTTAATGAATCTCCTGTAGAATCCTCCATGTCCAAGAAAAGATCGAATATCACGCACAGATTTAGGAATTGGTAGGGTCGAGATAATATCAATCTTAGCTTTGTCGACCTCAATACCCTTGTCAGAAATGACATGTCCTAGCACGATTCCTTTCTTTACCATGAAGTTGCATTTTTCCCAATTTAGGACAAGTCGCTTATCCTGACATCTTGCGAGTACCAGACTTAGATGTTGGAGACAGTCATCGAAAGAGGATCCAAAGATGGAGAAGTCATCCATGAAAACTTCTAAGAACCATTCGACCAGGTCCGAAAATATACTCATCATACACCTTTGAAAAGTCGCAGGTGCATTGCAGAGGCCAAAAGGCATGCGACTGTAGGCAAAAGTGCCAAAGGGACAGGTGAACGTGGTCTTCTCATGGTCCTCGGGTGCAATGGAAATCTGATTATATCCCGAGTAACCATCTAGGAAGCAATAGTAGGAATGACCTGCAAGACGTTCCAACATCTGATCAATGAATGGGAGAGGGAAATGGTCTTTCCGAGTGTTGGTATTTAGCCGTCTGTAGTCAATACAGACTCTCCATCCTTTCTTTAAGCGCTGGGTCACCATTTCTCCTTGATCATTTTCTACAACAGTGAATCCCGCCTTCGTAGGTACGACATGGATTGGACTCACCCATTTGCTATCAGAGATGGGGTAAATGATACCCGCATCTAGCAATTTTAGAATTTCATCCCGAACTACTTTTTTTAGGACTGGATTTAACCTCCACTAGTGCTCTCTAGACGTCTTAGAGTTGTCTTCAAGATAAATGTGATGTTGACACACAGAAGGGTCTATCCCACGAATGTCGTCAATGGTCCATCCTATTGCTGCTTTGTGCTTTTTTAGCAACATAATTAGTTTCTCTTTTTGGGACGTAGATAGGGCAGAAGAAATGATGATAGGATAAGTCTCTTCAGGACCAAGATAAGCATAAGATAGTTCAGAGGGTAGAGGCTTAAGCTCAAGTTTCTGATCAGTGGAGCTTGATTCTTCCTCCTCTACCGAGATAGAGTTGACAGTAGTAGGATCTCTGATCATGGTTAGCAAAGGCTCGTACTCAACAATAGGAGGAGGAGTAGAAATCAGTGTAGCTGACTCTTGGATAGTATTATCTTCAAAAATTGTTGACTCTCATTGGAAGTCAGTATCAAAGTGCTCTTGGCACTGTTTCAAGATATCTTCGGTGGAGTCCTGAATTACACTCTCAACGGCACACATTTCATCTGTCACATCGCGATCGGCATCCTGTCGCATAAGTCGAAAGATGTTAACCTCAGCCTTTAGGTTGCCGAAGGCAATTGACATATTCCCGTCCCTACACCCGATGTGTGCATTCGCGGTAGCAAGGAACGGTCGGCCTAGAATGACCGGGATCCGATTATCCTGACACAGTTCTGTGTCGAGGATGATGAAATCTACAGGGTAGTAAAAGTCAGCTACTTTCACTAGGACATCTTCAATAACTCCCCGTGGAATTTTTATGGACTGGTCGGCCAGCTTCAGAGTGATTTTTGTTGGCTTCATATCCTTGAGGCCTAACTGCTGGTATACCGAAAATGGTATGAGATTGACACTAGCTCCTAAGTCCAACAAAGCTGTGCAACTAAAGTTATCACCGATTTCACACTGCACAGTAGGACTTCCCGGATCCTTATGCTTAATTACACTATTGCGTTGGATGAACGCTGTAGCTTTTTCTGCCAAAAAGGCATCTTTGGGTACATGCGTACGCCGTTTGATAGTGCATAATTCTTTCAGGAATTTGGCATAGGAAGGGATCTGTTTGATAGCAGATAGGAAAGGAATATTGATCTGGACGTCTTTGAAAACGTCTAAGATCTCTGAAAATTGCTGATCTCTTTTGTCTTGGACAAGCCTGTCCGGGAAGGGAGGCTTAATCCGACAAATAGATTTGTCCTGCGCCTGATATCTCTGCACTGGGATTGTAGATTTTGGTGCAGGCTTCACAGCATCAGAGGTGGATTTTGAAATGTGTTCCTCTGTGCTGGGTTTAGGAATAGGATCGAGAGATGGCTCTGTCGGTTCTTTTACTCCCATATCCACAGTCTTTCCAGATCGGAGTGTGGTTACGGCTTGTACTTCTCCTTGATAGTTTGGATTCTGTGACTGGGAACCGACCTCATAAACTGTGCCCTTGGCATTCCCTTTAGGATTTGCAATAGGTTGGCTAGGGAAGATGCCTTTGGCTTTCTCAGCTTCTAAATTCCCAAGACGCTGCTCTAGGCGCTGCATGGACTGGGTTTGCTGCACAATAAATTGTGATAGGAGGTCTTCTAACCCTGGTTTAGGAGCAGCTTGAGCAACCAGTTCACGATTTGAGCTCATAGGGGCAGAATAATTGTAAGATTGAGGTGCAGTTTGACTTAACTGCAGATTTTGGGGATTCTTATTAGGTGCTTGTTGACCAGAGTATTGTCCTTGCTGGAATGATCGATTCTGATTAGATGGGTATTGACTCGTCTGGTTCTGACTCTGTTGGTACTGTCCCTGTTGGTATTGTCCCTGTTGGTATTGCCTGTTGGGTTGATTAAACCCTGGAGGATATGTGCTCTGCGCAGGTCTTTGCTGTGGAGCAGACTGCTGCCTCTAGGAGAAGTTAGGATGATTTCTTGTATCAGGATGGTATGTTTGGCTATACGAGTTCTGGGTAGGTGGTTTAAAGGTATTAAATGCACAAACTTCTTCTTGGAGTGGAGGGGCACATCCGTCATTTAAAGGACAATTTTCAGTAGAGTGGGAGGGCTGTAAACAGATATTACAGGGTTCCATTAGGTTCTCTTGACCTATATTCATGATTGTGGCAGAATGGTGAACAGGCTTGTGTACAGACACAGCCAGGGCAGAGACTGACTTGGTCAACTCTTGAATGAGGGATTTGAGTTCAGGGTCAACCTTTGCTTCATTTCCCATATTAGTTTTCAGGACCAGAGTATTTCGACTGAACTCATTGTCAATCGTCCAATGCTGGGAATTTTCACTTAATTCTCCCAGAAATTTGTACGCTTCGGTAGGAGTATTATGCATGAATTTTCCTTGGCACATTGACTCAACCATAGTGCGGGACTCATCAGTAAGTCCTTTGTAGAAAATGTGAACCAGACTGCCTTTGTCGATACTGTGATGTGGACACTTGGTCAAATGATCCTGGAATCGTTCCCAGGCTTCATAAAATTTCTCATTGGACTTTTGTCGGAAGTCCTGTATGAGTTGTTTCATTTGATTAGTACGAGTCATGGGGTAAAATTTGGACATAAATTTTCCTACAAGTTCTTTCCAACTTGTGATAAAATCTGCAGGAAGAGAGTAATGCCAGTCCGAGGCTCTATCCTTTAGAGAGAAAGGAAAACTCTCAGTCTAACATTGTCATCATCAAGATTCTGATTTCTAAAGAGCAGAATGACATGTTGAAATTCCCTGATATGGGAATAGGGGTCTTCTCTGGGGAGACCTCTAAAAGTTGGCAGCATTTGAATAGTTTGCGGCCTAATCTCGAATTGCACCGCCACAGTAGGTGGAAGAACAATGCATGATGGCGGGTTGGCCGAGATCGGCGCATACGTCTCGATGAGGGGACGTTCGTTTGCCATGACGATAAAGGTATTTTCTCTGGAAGAGGGGGGAGGAAAGGAGGATGGGTGATGAATAGTGGAAGACTCCATTGTAAGAGAATGATTCTCAGATCGAATCAATCTTCGATTGGATCTAGTCCAAGCGGGCATGTGCTGAAAGAGCAAGCCTCTAGAGTCGGCAAGAGGTGTATGAAACCGAATGAGCCTAGATGATGCATACGGAGCAACAGATATTCTTAACCTAAACAATCAGGATAGTATTATGAATTATCTTGTTAGTGTAGGGATAGTGTAGATTATGACAGTGGGCGGACCACTGGTTTATCTTCAAATACCCGCCGGACTAACTTTTCACTCTGTAGGTTCTCACTAGGATACACTCTTCAAAGCAAATCCGCTAGTACTAACTCAAGTTGACTGCAAGATAATCAGAAGCCTAGACAGACGTGCGGCACATCGGCTGACTTAAGTACGCCCCAAACTAACCGGATTTGTCAAGCGTGAAGATGAGTTTTCCCAGAAGAGGAGCTAGGATTGGTTCGTGTTCCTAATCCGACACTAGCTAATCCGACAGACAATCAAGGATGCCACTTACGAGCTCGGTATACTTGAGTAGTAGGGACCTATGGGTGTGTTAGATAACAGGGACCCGCACTCATGGACTTAATCGACTTGATCTTTGAAGGGGTCGCTTTGTGTGGAGTTTTCCTCAAACACCGATCTAAGTGGGCTCTATTCTTGATTGATTTTAATTCTTGGCTGTGGTTGCACAAAAGCTGGAATGACGAGGTGAGTGATGAAATCCCACCAGATTCAAGTTAGAGCTGGGTTTGCTCTTTAATGTATTTTATTACGGCCAAACCAAGCAGTTTCGATAATTTTTGCGAAAGCAAATAGACAATCGGCACAGTATTTTGCACAATGAGCAAGATCGCACTCAAGGCGAGGTGTAGAAACTTACCTACCCGTTGGCTACGCACGGGGTCTCCTCCGTGAGATAGGGAGGGGTATCCAAATGGGCTTGGGCCCGACTCCACCTCTTTGAGCTTTCGCTCCCTACTCACTTGGTAAACGCAATCCGCAATCACGTTAGTCCACAATGGTCTATGGTATGTAATTGGAAGGTATACCGCCTTTGGGGTTTCAAGAAACACACAATGATTTAGGGCAGGTATTGTGAATTAGTTCCAATTAGGGTTTGAAATTCAACTTTTGCTATTCCCAAATTAGGATTCGGAAATATCTACTTTTGAATTACCCGGAGTTGGAAATCTTCCAATTTGAATCAAGTAACCAATGGTGATCTAACTAGAAATAGCAGAATTGAAATCTGACCCTAATATTTTTGGTATTTTAATTAGTTAATTATCTAGCAGTAATTCTAAAAGCAGAGAAAATAAAGTCCTAAGTTATTACAACTTTGCACTCGGCCGTCCAAGGCATTAAAATAATAAGTAAAAAAATGTGAAAAATAAAGTGGAAAGTTTCCGATTTGGATCGGATCTTGAAGATTAAGCAGCTTTCCGAATTCCTGTTCGTCTTTTTGCAATCTCATCAACCGAGCGGCAACGGCGCCATTTGAAATTAAGGTTTTTCCGCGTCGTTGGTTACGGAAACCCTAAAGTTTCAACAATATTTGTAATTTCTCCGAATTGGTTCACTTAATCTGCAAAAATGCAGACTTGCACAGTGGCTCGTGTCGGATATCGTCCGCACTCGGGGTTAGGGTAATTAAAGAACAATAATTATGAAAACTGCTTAGAATGGTGGAGAGATGAGAGAGATGGCGATCTATTTTAAAACATGAATTTTTTTGTGAGAGATTAATCAGACGAAGCATCAATTAAAGAAAACTCAAGAAAAGCATAACTTTCAAAATCAAACTTTATTCAATTATAAACCAACTTACAATACTTGAATAAAAATAAGCAATAAATAAAACTAAAGCAAATAAAATTAATTAAAGAAAATAGAGAGAGAAGGTAGAGAGAGAAAGTGGTAAAAATAGTTAGAGAGAGAAAATAAGGGTAGAGAGAGAAAACTAGAGGGATAAGATAGGTTTTAGAAAGAGAAATTAGAGAGAAAAATAAAGAACTATCCTAGAGAGAGAAAATACTAGAATCTAGAGAGAGAAAGAATGTTTGCTAGAGAAAGAAGATGCCATTTACTCACTTTGCAATTGAAGAGGACTTCCAACAAGTTGAGGACAGCTTTAGGAGTGGAACACAAACCAATGGAATAGGAGAGATGAGTAGGTTGTGCTTGAGATCGCCCAAACGGAGGAGAAGATGCTTGCAGTGGTGTGGATTTGCTGTTGCTATGCGTGGTGGCAGACGCCAAGCTCAAAAGATGGAGGAGACGTTCCAGATCTGATGCTGGCCTTGGAGACGGGGAGAGTTGTGAAACACAGTGGCAGCAACAATGGATAATACTGGAAAGAAGGGAGTTGCAGGTCCGCCTTGTAGATAGAAGAAGATGACTGAGCTGCTGGCTGGAATTTGCAGGTCCGGTGAATATGCAATGGTGATGAAGAGTGCAACAGCAAGAAAGTGAAGAAGATGTCCGTGAAGCACAAGAGAGAGACAAACACTTCCAAGGGGAGCAAGTAGGTGAGGAGATGGTGATCTCCTTGGTGATGCCGCTGAATGCAACTGCCGGAGTTGCAGGTTTGGTGGCCGGAGTTGCAGGTTTGCAACTCTGGTAATGGGTTAAGAAGAAGAGGCGTTGAACTAGGTGAAGCTTGTGGGGAGCAAAAGGTGGTTCAGTCTGCAACGTTGCACTAGCAGCAACGTTGAACTAGCTACAAGTTTTCGAGAGAGGGAGGAAAAACGGAGGTGGAGGCGCTGGCTGTGTGTGCACAGCAGCGTGGAGGGATATAGAAGAAGACGGACCCGCCTGAATTGTAGGTCCGTAGGTGAAGAAGAAGAAGAACTCACCGGTGGTTCTTGCTGGAGGTGCTAGCTAAGTGCTGGTGCACTATGGTGTAATGGTGGTGAGCACTACAATGAAGATCGCCGGTGCACAGGTGGGTGAAATGTGGAGGAGGATGACAGATCTGCTGAGTTGCATGTCTGCAACGGCCTAAGAGGGAAGAGCAGGCTTCAAGGGAGCAGCAACATGCTGTTTCAAATCAAATCATGGATGAGATTCAGGCGTGATGGAGAGAGAGGATGTGCTGGTCGTTGGTGGACAGCAAGGTGGAGATCTTGGGGAGATCACCATCCAAACGAGAAGGAGCACCGGCTGGAGCTGTTGATAATGGTGTTGCTGTGCAACACGTGGCTGCTAGGAATGGGAGGACGTGATCCACAGAAGAAACACCAGCAGGTGCTGTAGCGGGGATGCTGAGGTGCTGGCTGGTGACGTGCTTGTTGGGGTGTTGCTGTGTGCAACCCTGACAATGGTGGTGATCTGCTGGATAAGAAGAAGAAGAAGAAGAAGAAGAAGAAGAAGAAGAAGAAGAAGAAGAAAAAGAAAAAGAAGAAGGTGTTCTTGAACAATTCCGGCGAGCTTTCGCCGGAATCAATGGAGGATGGTGGTATGATTTTCGCCGGAGAAGGCGAAAAGAATGAGCAAAACAATGATCAGGGAAGAGAGGGGAAAGAAGAGAGAGTTTTAGAGGGGGAGAGAACCAAACTTCTAAGGGGACCGTGGGTTCCTCTTATAGTTTTTAGGAGAGGAGTAGTGACTAGGAGAGAGAATTGTGGAATTAGTTGGAGAGGTTGAGGGAGAATTGGTCTTGTGAAGACCATTTCTCTCTCAAGCAAAGGTGGTGTGGGCTTCTAAGGAATGGGCTTTGGGCCATGAGGTTATTGGGTTATGAATCCATAGGCCTTGGGCTATTAAATGGGTAGGTCCAAGGCCATAGAGTTGGGCCAAGGAAATTGCCACATGTCGGCCAGTGGGCCACAGGGATAATGGACCGAAGGATTGGGTCATGGGCATGGGCATGGGCTCAAGGATAAGCGCCCCTAATGGGCCAAATGGATATGGGCCTCTTGTGAGGCCATGGGTTAGGGTGCGTTTGGCCGGCAGGGGAAAAAATGGTAAATGAGCCCAAAACACCATGGGCTCTAGGACGGGTTACAAGGCCGTGGGCTTCCAATTTGCTTGTGGGCCAGTTGGCCATGGGGGCTTGTTAGATGATGGAACTATGATAATTGGATGAGATGAGGTGGTGGTTTGACTCGGTCCACAATTGGCGGACCGTAGGATCTGGAGAGATCCAGCGGTCAGATGAATGATCTAACGGTCGAATTGAAGATCTAACGGTAGAAGAACTATGAGAGATGGAATAAAACTAAAAGAGAGAAGATCTAAGGTTAGATGATGGAGATCGGAGGGTTAGGATGATCTAAGGATCGGATGGTGAGATATAAGCAATTCGATCATGGAGAGGGGGATCGGATGGTAGATCTGAGGATCTAATTGTACGATGAGACAATCTACGGGTTAGATATTAGAGTCTAGAGAGATGGAGAGAGAATTAAGAGAGAGGAGAGAGAAAATAATACAAAATAATGGCAAAAGAGTTGGCGGAGGGTCATGAATCCTGATCTTCAATGTAATCTTCCGTCGGCTTTACCAATTACATAAGCCGTCATTTTATGTCATTTGGTGCGGCTTTGAATCACTTTAGCTCGTCTCTTGGTCTTCAGCTTTTCCTCTCTCTTGGTTCTTTATCTGGCTCTACGATCCTCTGACTTGACTCATACTTGGCCGGTATCTTCTTGTCATAGCTTGTTGACTCCTTAAGCTTTAATATTAGGCTTCTTTGGTTGATCGTGGGCCCGTAAGTCTCTAAAATCGCCCGATCGGGTTTCCTGCGAGAGAAAAGCGCGTAATGAGACTTAATCAAAACAGCTTCATATCTAGACTATTCAAAATGCGTATATTTCATGCAAATAGTCGATTTTCGTCTAAGGAATGCGCTCTACGCATTGGAAGAAATTCTTACGTGAAAAAGTCGATGAAAAGACAAGTTTTATGTAGGAGAATGCGACATCGCTATAAGGATAATGGCTTAAAATAAGCACTTTTGATCGAATATCACTATCCGCAACTATTTTCTACGTGAGGTATGTTAATTTCGAAGATGAATTTCCTTTTTAGGATGGTAGATTGTAATGACCCATTTTTCGTGATTATTAATTATTTAGTTAATAATTAAATTATGTGATTGTTTGAAATACATTAATTAATAATTATTTGTTATATTTAATTGGGTGGGCTTTTAGAGCCTTTTGGACTTGTTTATGATTCAATTTAGCACCCAATTGTTATATATGGGCCTTAAGGCCATTTTTAGCCCATTAGTAACTTATTTTAGGGTTTCTTGAGAGTTGATATAAATAGACCTTTTAAAGTGACGAAAATCACTTTTTTATTCTAAAAAATTAGAAACCCTATTTCCTCATCTCCTCTTCTCTTTTTCCATCAAGATTTTATTATTGGGGTTTTTTGTTGAAGATCAAGACTAAAAGATTGAGTCTTTATCCTATTCTTCAATTTTTCTTCATTCTTAGAGCGTTACGAGGCGAGTAGAACTTCTTTAAACCTTTTCTTGATTTGTTTGTTTTGATAATCCCTATCGCATTAGGAAACCTCGAGGAAGAGGTCAATTGTTTTCACCTGCCACCCTACGTCGCTATTGTCGATGACCCGTGTGCCGTAGATAGTCTAATTCAGGACTCTCCCGAAGAAACACTCTCCTAGTGTCACGAACACCTTGTGCCTGACTTTATCTCAGAGTTAGACGATTCTTGTATTACTGATCTGTAGGAGTCTGCTCCATTCAGATACCTTCCCACTAAACTCAATGGGTTTGCAGCTCTACTAACCATGGTCAGAGATACCCCTACTCCTCTCCTCTCAGTTTTTACTGAGAAGCTTCAATCCCTCCTTGCTTAACTACATGTTTTTGCAGGACTGCTTAAAGCACCTACTGTCCTTCTCTCAGTCTACATTGAGAAAGACCTGTTCTACACAGGTATACCTCCACAAGGGATAGGATAACAGTCTCAGTTCCACCTTAGGTGTAGGAAAGACTGCAGATTCACTCAGTCTCTATGAGTTTCAACTTGGTTAGAGGTGCTTACCACCCCCGTTGTGTCTAGCTGAAGACGTAAAACTTAGCACTTTCGGAAAGGCAACTCCGATATTCCTAAAGTACGTGAGTTTCATGCATTTGTTATTATTGTTATATCTCTGAAAATGTAGGTACATTCATTCTTCTGATCATCCAGTATCACACACTGTCGAGTTTCTGTCGACTTAGTAACATCCTCCTTGAACCTTTGCATCATCATTACCGATTTTTTTATCATTTTATGTCCCGGTCATGAGCACCAAGGACGGTGCTATATTTTGGTTGGGGGTGGTTTTTACCAAAACTCATGTATTCATTTTGATATATATATATATATATATATGTCTTGTTTTTAGGTGGTTTCCGATGTTTTTCAAAGTTTTCTAGAATTTCAAAAATGTGTCAAATACCCAGACTTTGATTAGTTGAAAACTCCGTTAAGTCTATATTGAGAATGACAATTTTTGTTAAAGGTTAGCTTTGAGTCAAGTTAAGCGTGACTACAGCAAGTTTGAAAACTTAGAAAAACTTAGATTCGGCACAATTGTACACTATCAACATCAAAGTCATCCTAAGTTTGGAAACTCTAGAGATCCTGTGAGAATAATTGTGGAGACCTAACCTAGTGAGCTTTTAAGCCTTTAATCATTTTAGAGGGTTATACAATAATTTTGAGTCACAAGATTCTTCATGCCCGCAATATTCGTTGAGAGATCTCATTATCCTTTGCTTCGATCATAATACTCGGAACGACATCAACATTGGATTATTACGACAGATCCTTCTCTGTATCCAGTCGAGACAGTATACATGATGGTGCAAACCCTAGAAAATGATTTAGGCCATTTTTTGAACCATTCAGCCTTTTACTTCACCTGAATTATACTTCACTAGAAAACCTTTTGAACCATTAATAAAAGCCTTTCTTTGTTAAGCCCATTAACCAAAAACCCGGTCAAGTTACGACTCGTGACCATACTTCTGAGAATGATAGAGAAATAATGGATATGGGTGTACCATAAAAAGAAAGTCAAAAAAAAATCGAAGAAAAAGACAAGTGGTTCAGACTGAAAAGAATATATGAAAAGAAAGTATGAAAAAGAGCTGAAAAATCAATTGAGCAGTTTTAGAAATATCGAAAAAAGAAAAAAAAAGATGGAAAATGAAAAGAAATGGTGTTATACTCGCAGGAAAAATACAAGAAAATAGAGTATCCTCTCAGAACTTTGAAATCCTGTATTTCTTTATTTTTCTACACCTGACCTAAGCCTCATTATAACCCAGGAAAGTCCTACTTGATTCTAGGATAGCACGATCATAAAATATGGAGATTAGAGAAAGAGAAGTTATAGAGTTTGATCTGACGTTCCGAGTGAAGTGATACTCCACTCATGAGATTGTCTTCTGTTAAAAATGTCCCTCCTTCAAATAAAAATATGTGAGATCTTTTGCTTCTTTATACTAAATACATCTCCTCACATATAAATTGAGAGATAAAAAGAAAACCCTTCTTGAGTGATTTCATTCTGAGTAGTTTACAAGTGAGATTTGAGGTCGAGGCATAAGAACTTAGAGGTGATCTGGAAATCTTTACTGTCGGATGATGATAATGTTGAGCGCATACACACGCAGAGTCTGACTATTCTGGGTCTTGATTATCAGTCTGTAGTCTTGTCAAAACTTTCAAACTCTTTGCTAGCCTGTAATTGTTTTTACATCCATTCGATAATTTGACGAACGGTGTTTTCTCTGAGCTGATATGAAAAAGTGTGCAGCAGGTGCAGAGCCCTTTTAAGCTCATTTATTTCGCACTAATTGCCAAGGATTGGCAATATGCTGGTTGGGAGTTGTGATATTCGCTTAAAAGTGCGTATTTTCCACTATTATCCTCTAAGCGTTATCACACTCTCGTACGTAAAACTGCTCTATAACCCACTTTTTTACGTAAGAGTCTCTTCTGTTGCGTAAAACACACTTTTCTGGACGAAATGGTATATTTTTAAACACATTTTCGAAAGTCTAGATATAAGGCTGTTCCGTGAAGTCTCATTACGCGCTTGTTTTATCGCAGGAACGCAAATCGGACGATTCTTATGAACTGTGGACCCACAATAGACCACCAAAGCCCAATGTGGAAACTTAAGAAGCCAAAAGATTGCAATGCCAAACAAGAAAAAAAATCCAAAAAGAACGAGTGGCCACGCCAGCGAGATACGTTCGGAAAGTAGCAGACCATAACAGGATCGTCAGGTGGGAAAATGCACGACGATGAACCCAATAATAAGATGAAACAGATCTATGAAATGGTGTCGGCCAAGAGGCATAACAAAGCAAGCTGCATGGAGTGATGTTGAGCGGTGTGGCACAAAAGTCAAAGATGCCAATGATCAATGGGCCATCAAGTGTGGTGGGCCAAGGCAGTTGAATCCAAAATAGTGGACCAACTTGTGGAAGAAGGCTAGACCAAGATGTGGGGCGCATGACTTACTTAGAATCATTTTCAAAATGATGGCCATAGCAAATTAAAGGAAACAGGAAGCAGGATGGTGGATATCAGCTCGAACACACATGTTGATGTGGCATAAGATGGACCCAGATCCATAAAGAAGAACTTTTAAAGCCAAGAAGAAGAGGACACAAGAAGGGATTTCTACAAAATGTGAGGATTTGATTGCCACCAAAGAGGAGAGCAATCTCTTCTTATAAGAGAGAGATCTTCCAACCGTTAGATCTATTCCAAAATCTCTTCCATGTCTCTCTCTAAAGAGAGTAACCCTAATTAAAGAGAGAGATATAAACCCCCCCACATTCTTACCTTACTCTCTCTCTCTCTCTCCCATTCTCTAACACGTTTGGATCAAACCCAAGCCATCATACCCCATTTCAGTCCCCACGCTCCACAGTTTCCTCTCCCATTACTACCCCCTCCATTGAAGACCACGACCTCTCCACGTTTTCAAACGGACCGCCTCTCTCTTGAGCAAAAAAATGCTCTCACTTCTCTGCCATTCCTAGAACCAGAACCAGAACCACCGTCTTCGTCCTTGAAACCGGCTGGATGTAGATGGTCTACATCACCGCCTCCGGCGCACCACCATCCAGCGTGCCGCCTTCTCCCCCTATCAAAGCCGTTGTTCACAAAACAAGAAAAAGAGAAAAGAGAAGAGAAAGAAGGAGGAGGCGCCTCCTTGATGCTGTTTTTGCACGCTCAGCCCTCTCCACGTTTTCTTCCACATCCAACCACCAACCTGCCATCTTCGCCGCCTGCGTGTTCGCCGGACTGGTTCACCCCTTCCGGCCCCCTCCATCTTCACCGCCCCCTGCAGCACCGTCTCCACTCCTAACGAACCAGATCTGGTTCGTGGTCTTCAACCAGTAGCTGCGCACCACCTAGCAATCCACGCCTCAACCTTGCTGCCTCATTCCAGAACGTGCAACCTTGCACATATACCACCATCAACCACCGTTTTTTTTCTCCCAGCCATTCTGCCCTCCTGCTTCTATCCTTCTCATAAAAAAAAAGAAAGAAAAAAAAAGAAAAGAAAAAGAAGAGGAGAAGAGGAAGAGAGAAGAAAAAGGGATCGCCCCTACCTGAACTCCACCATCTTAGTCACTCCAATACTCTGCCCTCACCTTCAACAAATCTGTCTTGTCCGTTGGAATGCAAGTGGACCGCCTTTCACACACCATCATTCATGGTCTGAACCGTGAAATCTCCACAGATCTACTCCATGGGTAGCTACTGAACGTGCTCATAGCACGTGCTCCTTCATACCACAAGGTGGTCCTCTTGCCCGTACGGGCTTGCCCCTCCCCTTGGCCGTATGGGCTTGCCCCTCTCTTGGCCGTGGATTGCAACCACACCTCTACCCCTGTCGTACCAGCAACAATCAACGCTATTCACACCACTACTCTCCCAGCCTTCCACGTCCATGCATCCATCATAATGAGAGAGCCTTCACCTTCTCTCTCTAGTTTTGTGGTTTCTCTCTCCACTGTCTCCCTCTAAAATCTTTAGTTGTTCTCTTTCTCTCTCTACCTATTCTCTCTCTATCTATATTCTCCCTCTTTAGCTAATTTTTAATTGCTTTAGTTATTTATTGCAAATTTAATTCAAGCATTGTATTTAGATCATTAGTTTAATAAAAATAATGGATTTTTTTTTAGTTAACGTTATTTCTTGAATTGTTTTTATTATTGTTCAAGTAGTTTAAATCCAAGAAAACTCAAGTTTTAATCCAAACCCACCACTCTCACCCCTCCATGAATTTCTGCCAGTTTTCCATTATTTCATGTCCTTGATTTGCGTGAACTAATCCCGAGTGCGGATCGACATCCGACACTTCCCGCTGTACAAAGAATTGTTTAAATCTTGTAGAATAATCGGAAAAAGTACAAATGTGTTGAGATTAGGGTTTCCATAACCAACGACGCGGGAAAACCCTACTTTCACCATATAGTCTGTCCTCTAAGAGTATCCCATGTGGCTCGTATTGTGGGTCAGCGGCTTCGCTGACCATGGCAGTTAGCCTAGTTTCTTTCATTTCCCTAAATTTCTAACGAGTAGAACTTTTTTGACCGGTGCTGATGTGCCAATCAGTAAAGTTACTTAACATGAGCCACGTGGCATACTCTTAAGGACGTATGGATGTTTCAAAAATCAGCCTTATTAGTAATTTCAAACCTTCGGATCTTTGTAGTTTGTAGTTTGTACCAAGGTTTAAAGGGGACCGTTATAACGGTATAACGGACTGGGGGCGTTACCGGAAAAAAACACTCAGGGGCAAAAATGGAAAATAACAAAAAATAACGGAAAAAAATGGAAAAAATGGCGTTGAAATTCAAATTTTGAATTTTACAATTTGAATTTCAAAATTTCAAAAATGGAAAAAAACGGAAAATATCGGAAAAAAACGAAAATAACGGCTGCTTTTTTCCACAAAAATTTCTAGAAAATAACGGTCGTTATTTTTGTTATAACGGGAAAATAACGGCCGTTATTTTCTGGGCGTTTTAACGATCCATAATGTAACGGGTAGGTCCGAATCCATTATAACGGCCGTTATTTTTGTTATAACGGCCGTTTTTTAAACCTTGGTTTGTACCTCAAATAATGGTCAATGCTCAAATTTCACGGTTAAACCAACCCATCAAAATTGCTCCAATCCAACGTTTAGAAATCACTAATCAGGTTAATGGATGATAAATTTTTTGAAGTGGCCGAAATGAAGCAGCGATCATGTGCCAATGATGTTGCGCCAAGTACACCTAAGTGCAGGGGCAATGATAATGCGCCAGGCTAACTCTGGTGTATCTGGGGCAATATCATTGGCCACATGATCACTGCTTCTAAATTTCTGCCGCTATATCCATGTAGGTTATGCCAAAAATCGATAGTCAAAAATCTCTGAGAATATAATTACAACAAAAAATAAAAAAAAAAATAAAAATAAAAAAAAAATAAAAAATCTCTAAGAATATATCACGTCATATTATGGTCAGTCAGCAACTTTGCTGACCGGCAAGTTCTGATCAACATCTAACATTGTTCACTGTTTTCGTCACCTTTTTTTTCCATTTTGTCCCTTTTCCCTTCAATCCCGTCTCGAAGACTAGCGTGGGTCAGATGGAGACCGGCGGTTCAGATACCGATGGCCGAGAATTCAAGAGCGCAGAGGAGATGTGGAGAGAAGAGATCGGTGAAGGTGACCACAATAAGAAGGACGAATGGTATCGGAGAGGCGTGGGATACTGGGAAGTAAGCTTTTGCCTTTAGCCCTAAACCCTAAAACCCTAAAACCCTAAAAATCTGAAGCAGGCTAAAAACCCTGAATGCCGTTGTTCTTTTGGTTGCGATGCAGGGTGTTGAGGCATCTGTAGATGGGGTGTTGGGTGGATATGGGCATGTTAACGAGGTAGACGTGAAGGGTAGCGATGCTTTCCTCAAAGCCCTTCTGTCTGATCGCTTCGCCGCTGATGGTGCAAGCAGTCGATATCTCGTAGCTCTCGGTACTCTTTCTCTCTCTCTCTCTCTCTCTTGGTATAACGGTCCTAAAGTGGATACAAAACCAATACAATCTAGCAACGGCTTTTATAACGGTTTTTTTTTTCCCATAAAATTTTAAATATTCATATCAAAACACTAAAAATGCCATATCGTAAAACCGGCTTTTGACAAGTAAATGCATCTATTAGAAGAATAGAGAAGCTAGATGACCAAGATCATTTGCTTATGTGGGGTCCTGCTTTCTTGCGCCAAGTACCATATGACTTGAACGACTTCGTTGAAGTGGATCAGTGGTGTAGTTAGTATGGGTCCTTTATCCAAATTTTCTGTAGGAAAAGGTAAACAAATATGAATCAACATTCGGTTAGAGGGGCTACTTTATTTGTTGATAGGTATTAAGTGGTGGAGGATAAACTGTCCTTTTTTTTTCCAATCCAGTGAAGCATTTGTTGGAGTTTCTGAACTTTGATCATGATATATTTCTCCTATGTAATTGCTGCATTTGTTTGTTCTTCCATGTTTTTTAGTTTAAATTTAAGTTGGAAAAATATGTTTGATGATTTTCAAACAGAGCTACTTGATTGTTTTGTGTATTGGCTTATAAGTTCTTATGGATAACTAGAACTGTTACAGATTGTGGTTCTGGCATAGGAAGGGTCACTAAGAATCTTCTTCTCAGATATTTTAATGAGGTAAGAATTTTTAACTTGTTTTCCAGTTGCATTTTTCTTTGGAATATCCTCTGAAGTTTCCAACTAAACAATTGAATGGAGGAACAGGATTTGTGTAGCTGACCCCATTAGTTGGGATAAGGATGATGATGATTATGTCAATATCTTGATATGTATTGAAGTGCGGAATTGAATATATATACTAAACCCTTAAATAGATATTTATTATATGTGAATGATTAAAGAATCACCCTTGGATGACACGCAATAATAGAACACAGTGTGTGTGTGTGTGAGAGAGAGAGAGAGAGAAGCATTCCAAAAACTGTGTGTGAGAGAGAAAGAGACGCATTCCAAAAACTGCTATATAAAATTTATGCAAACATACAAAACCCATTACATCTCATTTGTGTAGGCCATCTACTGCTTTTTTTTTTGTCTTTTGAAGATAATATATCTACGAATTCACCTTTTCTCTTTGTCAAATGGATCTAGAATTATAACTCTGAATTTCTTTTCAGTCCAGTCACAAGGTCCAATCAAGCTCCACAGACTGTACTAGATGCGAGTTGAGGCTCAAAACCTTGCATCTAGTGTAATCTATGGAAATTGATTACATGAGCAACTCATTCTGTGTATGAGTTAAGGACTTGAGTCTTAAAGCAATGAGTTCAGTGGTTTCACATGGAGCAAACCAAAGAGTGAGTTTAGTCGAAGTCTCAACAACAATACAACTACTATACCATTACACACTTGAGTCATTGTGTTACTAGACTTAGACCCTCTTATATCCATCACTAAGCCAACAAATCAGCAAAAATCATAAGAGAAGAAACGTGAAGGTGTATGCCTAGTTCACCAAAATTCTACCATTGGAGCATGGTTCAAAGGTGCAAGTTTCATTTCAGTGGTCAGTCCAAAACTTAGTGAAACCATGGTGAAATGAATGAAACCATATTGGAAAGTTCTGAAAAAATATGAAACACAAAAATGCATTTGATTCTGTCTCTGAAAACATGATCTAGCTCAAACCAATGTTTAGGGATTCCCCTAACATAACATGATCAGGCAGTCTAGGAACATAAATGAGACAGACATTTTCATTAAAAAGGCTAGTTCGGGAACTGAGGCGTTTTCTCTAAAAAAGGCGAGGCGTAAGCCTCATTTATGCCTCAGTTTTAAAAAAAAAAAGTGTTTAAAAAATTCTAAAAAAATATAATTAATTCTAGAAAAATGAGAAACAACATATCATGTGAAAAAAATAACTGAAATAAGCATAAAAGTAAGTGAGGCTATAACTTTTACCTTAGGAGTGACGCTGTCGGTACTTGGGAATTCCTGACATTGTAGGGTTGCATATTTATTTTCATTATTGTAGTATAAGTGTGCTCATAATTAGACAGTGGCTGGCTACTTACAGTTTACTTGATTATTTACCTTAATCTTAGTTTTAAGTTGTTTTTACTCTCTTAAGGACTCTTTATAGTCTTAATTGTCTGTGTGTGTATCAGCTGCTCTTGTTTTACTTAGTGTTTTTAAACGCTAAGGCGTGAGGTGAGACGCTTCACTAGCCAAAGCCTTGAGGCTCAAGTAAGACGTAAGCCTCACACGCACGCATTTTTTAGGTAGATAAATATTTAAATCTATAAATAAATGTAGCAAAACTTCAAAAAACAAAGCATATTTCCAAGTTTCAACCACTAACAAAAAAGCACAACATGCCAAAAAATAGCACATATGAAGCGTACGCCCAATCCAAGAAGCGTTGACGAGGCGTATGCCTCACTGAGAGGCATAAGCCTCATCAATGCCTCTTGGAGTGAGGCGTACACCTTAGATGTGTAAACACCTTTTGATTGAGCCTCTGGAGTTTTTAAGAGCTCTGCCCCGAGGCGCACTTTGAGGCGTAAGCCTCACACGCCTTTAAAAACACTAGTTTTATAATGGTTCTCAAGCATAGATAAATTCTCATCATGCACATATTACTCTTAATATGCTATACATAAAGAGGTTATAGATGTTATGGTATGTATAGATCTAGTAGAGAGGGTATTTTGGAAAAGAAAAGGAAATAAGTAAAAAAAATGAAAAAAATGGTCCATAGTTTTAGCATTAACTGTGCAAACTGAGGCTTAAGCCGCAGTTGCACCTCGAGGCGTACGCCTCATTGAACTGAGGCTTAAGTTATATACCTTGAGGCTATAGCCTCGAGGCTATTTTTGGGCGCCTCGCCTCGAGGCTATGGCCTCAATCGCCTTTTTAAACTCTGTATACTGATTTATGGTTAAAAAATAGTAACTTATAGTGCTATTGGGCTAAATCGGAGTCTGTTTTGTAAACTTGTATTCCAAGTACTCAATATACACACTCTATTTTGATATAAACATATGTTAGTCAACCTCTTCTACCTATAATATACATTGATAATTAACTATTTTTTATGTAATTCTTAAGTGACTCAGCCATCTCTTTGTGTGTTCTCTCACATAGAGAGTTCATGGGGGCTCCTCCAAATATGGGAGTTCCAACTTCGGGTGGGATGGTGGAGTGGTTCGTGCTTCCTATGGTAGTGTTTGGAGGGGCATAATAAAGATTCATGGGGCCTTTTTCAAAGGTATACACTTCAAGGTGGGGTTAGGTAATAGGGTCAGATTCTGGGGCGACATATGGTATGGAGAGACTTCTCTCAAGGAAGATTCTTGGTTCCCTTTTTCTTTTCATATAGAAAGAATCGTCCTGTGCAGGATTTTATGATAAGGGTGGGGGACGACTTTTCTTGGAGCTTCAGTTTCAGGAGGAATTTGAATGGTTGGGAAGTAAATGTCATTTCTTGTTTACTATGTCGATTGTATCAAATGCTTGTGGATTTGTCTAGAGATGGCCTCTTTTCATTGTGCTCTTTTTACAAAGCCTTAGATAAGTCTACCGGTACCATTTATCCAGCTCCCTTTGTTGTGGGGCTCCAAAATCCCTTCCAAGTTTGCCTTCTTTGTTTGGACTGCTTCATTGGGCATGATTTTGACAATGGATCATCTGATTAGCAGAAGAATGATCGTAGAAGACTTTTTCTTTGTGTAAAATAGTGAGGAATCGGTTAGTAATCTTCGTCATTATGATGTGGCTAAGGAAGTCTGGAATTTGTTTTTCTTGGACTTCGGGATGTGTTGGGTTATTCTGTGCTCTATTTTGGACCTTTACATTAGTTGGTACACTAATGCTTTCTCCTCTAGAAGTCGTTGTGCTATGGAGGATTCTCCCATTTGCAATTTGTTAGGGCCTTTCGAAAGAGAGAACCTATAGAGTCTTCGAGTGCTAGCAAGATGAGGTAGCTCATATCATCCTCAACATTAAGGGCTTGGTGTACAAGTGGTCTAAAGTGTTTATAGAGTGTAGCGGTCTCTTTTCAAGGACTTCGTTTTTAGATGGGATCTCATATCTTCAAGAGAATGTCAATAGGCTATATATTTTTTTCTCTGTCTTTGTCCTTTGTAGGTCATCTCGAGCTCTTAGCCGGTTGGTTGTATCCTTTTGACTTTCACTTTCTTAATAAACTCTTTATCTATAAAAAAACCACACGTATTATGAAAGGATAGATCACAAGTACTATGAATGGATAGATCACAGTGAGATCTATCTTTTGGTAAAGTTGGGAAGAATACGTATTTTAATAATTTTTAAATATCTAAAAAATACCTAATGAAAAAGGCACATGCTGATCATGCTGTAATTATCAAAATATTCCTATAATAAGGGTATTTAAACAATTAAACAACTCGGTAGGTAGGGTGATTTTTTTTGTTTGAGTCCATCTAAAAACTACACCCATTTTTATGTTCGATGGTGGGGTCCATATGGAGATCATATTGGACAATCCAACCGTACAATGAGTTGTGCATATCGAAGAGACTATCCTAAAATAAAAAAATCATTCGATTCCAACATTCCTAACCTAATGAAAAACTATTTTTTTTTTTATAAGTGTGTATATGTCATTAAAGAGGGGAAAACCCCAAAGAGAAACAAACACAGGAGGAACTAGCTCCTAGAAGCTGGAGGAGGTTCCCCAAGTATCTCATCCCATCTATGTACAAAAGATTCAAACATCCCCTAAAAAGAAGAGAACCCAAAGCCCAATAGTACAAAAGGGCTTTCACATGCAGGATCATCTCATGATGGCCTTCCTCTTACGCTTCGAAAATCCTTCTGTTCCTTTCCTTCCTAATGAAAAACTGACTTGAATATGAAAATCCAGACCATTGAGTTAAACCATTACAAGGACAGCTTAATGTATGGCTAGATTGTCCAACATGATTTCCATGTGGGGCCCACCACCAGATGTAAGAATAGGGTGTAAGAAATGGGTTTATAGCTCTAGATAGACCTTTTTTTTAAGAAATAGGGTGAAATGATCTTTGAAAATCTTGACATGTCTTAGGGAGTACAAACACCTTGTTATGCAAGATAAACCCAAGCTTAAGATGGTTAAACTACATACATGTGTCTTTAGAAAGATAATTTTCAAAATTTAGTGGATATCACATCCATATTTATATTTTTAAATAGGTCTTGGTTAAATACGAGACAAGTGTTCTCTAAGACTTGTCAATCAACTACAAAGGAGATAAAATCCACTCTCTTTCAAAACGACATGCCTGCCCAAAAAGGATTCTTTATCCTCTTAAACAAGTGTCCATTGAGGGACACTTGCTAGGCTAAGAATGGGAGAATGATCTCCCACTTTTCAAAGAGGGGAATTTATAGAAACTATCTTCTTCCATTGTGATACATGACATTCATCTAAATGAGAAGTTATGTAACTTCTTGCGGGTGACAAGCAAGCCGAGGGTTTTTGAAGGAAAGGAAGCCGAGCTATATAATATCATTTTGAACATTAAGGGATTGATGTTCCTATGGTCTAAGGCGTTTCAAGATTGCAGGGGTCTCTTCTTTGAAGACTTTTTTTTTTATAAGTAGAACTTAATTGAGGGCCGAAGCTTAAAGGATCTTCTTTGAAGACTTTGTCTTCCGCATTTCTACAAAGGTAGCACTGTAGGTGTCTTACTCCCACGAACAATACCAGCTTGGGAACTAGTTGCATCAAACAGCCAAAAATCATTATTTTCCATCAATCCGATGCAAGTGGGGTAACAATAAATGAAGTTTTGTTCTCTAATTGTGCACGTGATGAATTAAGGTAGTCATATACTAGTGTTTCTCATCTCTGTCTTTGGGAATGGACTTATCAACGACAATATACAAGAAACACTTGTTCCTTGCAGCCGTTATGGCATGCAACTTTTGTTGCTATTGAGTATGTTGCTGCCAGGGATAGGAGTCCATTTCTCGGTTTGGAGCACTTGGAAGATCAGTATATTCAAGTTGATCATCAGTTGTCTTCTTCCATGGGCTTACCAGCAGAAGACAAAAGACATTCAAGGAGAGGCCTGAAATGCCCTCTCTGTTGAAAGCGTGAGCTTTGAATCATTTGCAAGTCCAATAATATTTGGAAGAGTTTGACGAAATTCGTTTTCTTGGATTATTTCAATTTTATTTGGGCCATTGGATTATTTGAATGGCTAGGATTAGATTAGGTTTAGGTGTGTTAGTATTTAAGCACTTATTATGTAATTTTCGAGGGATGACTTATTATGAATGAAGATGATTTACGTGCTTTTGAGTATGACTCTGTGATAGGTTTGGTGTGAGACCAAGGGAGTGATTCCCACCATTAACCTCTCTCTCGCTCTCTCACTCTCTCACTCTCTCGCTCTCTCATCTTCTCTCATTTTCTTAGAAATCGTAGAATGAGCCATCGTCCTGCATCAATTTCCCATCAGCATCACATTGTATATAGACTATTTTCTTTGAGCATCCAAAAGAGTGTACTACATCAGTTGGTTGTGATCATCTGATTGCATTGATGGAATTAACGCTGGTCTCAGTCCCTGCTCATGGCATGACCTGCATTTTTTGGGTGTTTAATGGTAAATCTAGTCCATGCGATTGGTAAAATTGTATGAACAATGTAGATAAAGTTAAAATGGCACTATATAAGAGTAAATGGTCTCAGCTCTTCATTTGGCCTGTTATGGATGGCGAAGATTAAATTGTCATGGACGAGGTGGCAGATTGAGTATCGACCGTCTGATTGGTCACTATATACAAATTGATTTCAAAAGAAAACAACTTTTAGCAAGAAATGATGTCCCATTGATTTTGCAGTGGTATGGACGGCAAAGATTGTTTGCAGTGACACGTGTTCTCTTATTGGTGGGCACGAACTTTCCAAAGTTTAAAGTAGGTGGAGTTACTTTTAAGGGTATAACGGTCGTTTAAAAAAAATAGTTGTCTTTTTGCGTTCTTACTAATAGTCATGTGGTTCAAGTCACATTCTCATTGTAGTCAACGGCCATTAGTATTACGGTTGGAATAAGGCTTAAGATGATGATGATTTGTTACAATATGATTACTATATTACATTTGAAAAACAAATGAAGAATTTGTGGTTTATGATAGTAGAGTGAACATTTTTTTTTGTTAAGTTGGTAGAGTCAACACTTACTCGATCAAGTATAAGAGGAGACACTTTATATTGAAACCTTGTGATCCTGGGGAATTTGATAGGGATGAGAATGAGTTTTCATGGCCAGGAAAATTTCCTGTGTTAGAAGATCTTAAGGATTGCAAGTGCTAAGGAAGTTGACAGAGGTGCGCATCGTTGTACAATCTCTCAAAAGGGGCAAGGGAAACTTAGTGAGGAGTTGACTAAAACAATGGAGTTTTAACAGATCGCAAACGTATGTAAAGGAGCTTCAACTCCCTAACTCTACCCTATTGAGTTCTTCAAACTAGGAGGGTTTGACGTAGGAGCTGATGCCTCCACTTAAAATAAGCAGCAGGAGAAGAAAAGGACGTCTAGTTCCATGTCCCACTTTTGTCAACAAATGGACCCCACATAAATTACTTTTAGTTATTTCTTAATTTAAGGAAACGGAAACAGTCTGTGTCTCTGTTTAGGAGACATTGATTCAACTCTTATAAGAGTTTACTTGCCAGAAAAAGATATTCAAGTATTTTGTACCAAAGTTCTCAGAAAGGGTAACCTGTGAAAAAGTCTTTTTTCAAGGGCCCTCATGTTAAAGTTTAAACTCTTTCAATAGTTTCTTCAAACATTAGAGGTACTGCCATACCGGTTTCTCTGATGCTGATTGGACTGGTAGTCGTACAGATCGTCGGTCTACTTCAGGTTACTGTACATTTGTTGGTGGTAATTTGGTGACTTGGTGTAGTACGAAGCAGAATGTTGTCGCTCGCTCCAGTCCTAAAGCAGAATACAGGGCTATGGCCCACACTACGTGTGAGATGTTCTGGGTTCAGTCCCTTCTTAAGTAGATGGGATTTGAGGTTCCTTCTCCTATGCTTAGTATTGTGCTAATCAAGCTTCTAGCTTTATTGCTAGCAATCCAATGTTTCATGAGTGGACAAAGCACATCGAGTTTGATTGTCATTTTATCCATGACATGGTGTTACACAAACGGATCATCATTACATATATCAAGTCAGCAAATCAGTTGGGAGATGTTCTTACAAAGGCTTTGCCTAGGCATTCCTTTTCTACTCTATGTACCAAGCTGGGCGTGTTTGATTTGTATGCTCCAGCTTGAGGGGAGTGTTAAGAGTTCTTAATTTATTTCCTTTATGTTTATATTACATAGTTGGGCTTTATGTAGAGTGTTAGGCCCATATGTTCTATTAATGTAAGTAGGCCCACACCACTTAAGTGACTCGTATATATATCACAATGTGAGGCCAAACTATCTAAGTTTGTGACTCTCTCTCTTGCTTTCTTCTCTTTCTTCTCTCAAATCGTAGAACTTTACTTCTAACACTTACATTTATAAATGTTGTCATGGAGGCTAAGGCTTCTTACTTGTAGACAACCATCGACAACACCAAATTAAGTGAAGGCTATCTTGCTCTTATAGTCTTGTTGTATTAAACAATCTTGCTATTTAAAAGAGGAATTAAAGGGTTTTCTCTTATAATTAAGAGATATTTATTATATCTTAAATGGGTTGACTCCACCATAATCCCTCAAAATGGGTGAATTGTGTTTATGTGGTTTTGTTACATTTTCATGTAAACACCGTCACAATTAAATCCTTGAAGTGACATATCTGACACAAAACTGACCCATGTACTTGGCTCATTTGGAAGAATCTGTGCAACTAGGGTCAAGATGCTTCATGAATCGACTTGTAATTTTGGCAGATGTACTCGCAAAAATATAAAAATTAACTCTTGATTGTTTGAACTTACAGATGAAAGAAACCTATCCTTTCTCCAGAAACAGATGCTTTTTGTGATTGTTTCAGTTTTTTTCTTCAATAAATTACAGTTATGCCATATTTTAAAGAAATCTACAATATCTTGTATTCCTGTTCCTAGTGAATTCTACCATAGAATTTATTTTTCATTCACCCCTTGGTATTTGAAATATGACATTCAGCTCTTATTTCTCTGATTGCTTCATGTCTGATGTGCTATGGATTCAGGTTGATCTTGTTGAGCCTGTATCACATTTTCTGGAGGCTGCCCGTGAAAGTCTGGCTCCTGAGAATAGTACGGCTTTAGATACTCACAGGGCTGCCAATTTTTATTGTGTCCCACTTCAGGTAACCTGATCTCTCGTTTACTGGAAGTATATAAATGTACGCACAATACTGCAAATGCACACACACATTATGTATTCACATACGGAAATACTCAAGTTAGGATGGGAGGAAAAGAAGAAGCTATCCTCCCGGTCTGTGCCATTCATACATAACTGTGATGTGAGTTCTGGACCCACCATTTGAGAGGGCATCATTTAGGTGATCTTTTAGACAAGCTGAAAGTTGACTTGGACATCTCATCATAACCAGCAGATCTATCTCATTCATCCAGACGATCTGAAAAAAAAGACAGGGTAAATGGTCCAGAAAACGTCTATGGGTTAGATGGCCATGATCAACCAACAGGGTTGATCTTTTACCTAGAAGTTCTCCTTGGTGGGGCACATTGAAAGGCGTTAAGCCTGCATATGTACAAGTGTATGGCACAGGACTCGGTTGACATTAGTTCCTCATATACATATGCACTCCCTGATAGGCAGTTTTCTTGCAACATTGTGACTGAACTTCTCATGCCAGTCAAGTTTTCCTCATGTTTATTACTAATTTTGATAGACATTTCTGTTGCAACATTGTGAGTGAACTTGTAGGAATTTACTCCAGAAGCAGGAAGATATGATGTTATATGGGTACAATGGTGTATTGGGCAGCTCGCAGATGATGACTTTGTATCATTTTTTATCCGAGCAAAGGTAAAGAAATCTGAATATACTTTATTTATGCTGGGATGAGTTTAAAAATATTTAATTTAGAAATTTCTGAGGTTTCAGGGAAAGATTGGAAGGACTTTAGATAATGTATGGAACCATGAGCATTTGGTTTTTCTGAAGTTTTATTACTTGCGTATAATTGCAATGTTCAATTTCTTTATATTGAACATTGCAAAAAAAAAAAAAAAACCTGGTTCTACCATACACAGGTTGCACATGCACAGGAGTTGAGCCCACCATTTGATTTTTCTCACCAAGGCCAAAAATTGAACCCATATTGATTCCAACTGTCTATCTGCTCCATCGTTCGGCATTGTTGAAATAAAAATGGCAAAATTAATGGAAAATCAAGTTGACATCTTGAATGCAACTTAGATTTTCTTCAATGCAAGTTGACATCTCTCTGTTTTTTCTTTTTCCTGTCACAGGTTGCATTATTTTAAGATTTTCAGTCTTTTTTTTATCTGCATTCTGAAAAGAAAATCTTTTATCTTTATTCTAATTATCATTTCACTTTGGTGTTTGCATTTGGTGCTAATTAATGTGTTACTTCTCAGGCTGGTCTGAAACCTAATGGGTTTTTTGTCCTGAAGGAAAACATTGCAAGATCTGGTGCAACTCTCTCTCCGTTTCTCTCTCTCTCTCTCTATATATATATGTGTGTGTGTGATCTATCTATTTCTCCAATATTTTAACTGTCATATAAAACATTTTTGGCGAATTAGATCTCGTCAGTTGCGTGAAAACTTTAAAGATCTCAAAATCAGAAAAAATGATAGTTTGCAAAACATTAGGACTGTGTGTGTGAATCTAATGTCTGCATTTGGTGTTAAACATGCATCTCTAAACACATTATAAATGTTTGAATATTGTCTAATGTGCTTGTTAACCAGATAGTGCTGATTCACACAAAGCCTCAATCCATTCAGTATTTACGAGTCATCAATTCTCAAGGGAAATATTTTTGTTGGTGTCATTATTGGAAAATGGATGCAATCCACTCAAACAAGAAGTGTGTTTTTGGGAGTCCCAATCATGTAACTACCAAATAACAAAGATGATCCTCCAGGGTAAACAGCCCTCTATTTATGGAGTCCTACATATTAGTCCCTATGACCTAACTTTGACTACTTTCTAGTTTTAACTTGAGCCTGAAGACTTCCAACTCTTAATTTCTCCCATACTTTGAATGAACAATCAACTTTCCTTTAAAATTTTAGAACTCTAACGATCCAACTTACAAATTGAATAACTTACTCAAATAAGTCAACTTTTTTTTTTTGTGAGTATAAGAATGTATAGATAAGGCAAAAGCCAAGCAAATTACAGACTAACCAGCTTCGAGGCCGAGATAACCTACTAAAATTTTCATAAAACTAAACCTTCCTTTTCCCACTTGATTCTAAATTTTCCTCTTCTTTTCTAATCCAGTCCCTTCTTACATAAAATAGGATGTCTTCATTAGTCATAGCACTGCTCACACTACTGGTCTTGCCATTGTTCACGGTATTATTTACAGCACTTTTAGTCAGTTAGTTCTCTTGGGCTGTAACAAAATCATCTTTTGGAAGCAAGATGCATTTGATTAATGCCTTTTATCGGAAGTGCAGAAATCTGTGGTTTTTTCCCCCTATTGTGTAAGTTCATGATGTTTCTAAGAGACACCTATGTAACAATGACACAGACAAGTTTGTTGATGTATGTCATAGATACGAGGTGTCTCACACAGTTGTCTTCAAGAAGCCCAAAGCTTAGACACATCTCTACATGAATAATATTTTGTGGTTATATCTAAATTTTGAAAAATTTTCAGAAAAAAAAGACTGAAAGAAACATATGAAAAGTAAAAGAGCCTTTCCATAAACCATAAAGCTATCGAACCACATGCTAATATAAGTTGATCTATAAGACGGAAGACTATCAAACAATAGTTGTGTTTAACAAAATAAATCAGTGTATGATGGATTGAACATACTAGCCCTCTTTTAGATTTATAAAAATGTCATTGAAATAAAGGTGACACTCTGTACATGTCAGGATGTCAACACACATATCTATGTTGATGCGTGTCAACATGGCAAAAGATCTTAGAAGTGCCATGTTGTAGTTACATTCATAGACACATTCAGACTGCCAATTCATACTGGCTTAGAGACTGTTTTGGTGCTAGCTAACTATGCTAAAAAACCTTTAAAGATAGCAAACTGATCTGAGCAAGATGAATTATTTTGAGCTAAGTGGAAGTATGTTTACAGGATTTGTGTTAGACAAGGAGGATAAAAGCATTACCAGGTCTGATTTATACTTCAAGGATCTCTTCAAGCGGTGTGGACTTTATCTCTACAAGTCAAAGGTTTGTTCCACTTACCATTGAACCTGGTTCCTTAACTGGTTCTGCTCTATATTTTTTATTAGTAGTAAACTATTAGTAAGAAGAAAGTGAAGAGAATGTAAGGGCCAAGGGATTGACAAAGAAGTGTTGTTGCATCTCATTCAAAAGTCAAAACATGACCAAGATCTCGTTAATGATGAATATGGATACCAATGGGACAAGTCTTTCCTCAGTAGCCATCTAATCACATAAGCGAGGCCCCACGTTTTATGCCCCCGAGTTTTTCCATCATATCTACAACCACCCTTTATTGGAGTGCTGATGATGAATATGGATACCAATGGGACAAGTCTTTCCTCAGTAGCCATCTAATCACATTAGTGAGGCCCCACGTTTTATACCCCCGAGTTTTTCCATCATATCTACAACCACCCTTTATTGGAGTGCTAATCCCTTAATATCCTCTCCCTTATGATTTCACCTGTGATGTTTGTTTTTCCCATCAATTCTCTGAGTAATATGTTTGGATTATTTCAGGATCAGAAGGGATTTCCTCAGGAATTATTTGCGGTGAAGATGTATGCATTAACAACCAATGTGCCAAAGAGAGCTAATGGGTTCAGACCCAAAATGCAATCCAATAAACCTGCCATTATCAAGTGATGAATTTCTCTCCCGGAGGCCCAAGTCCAACAAATGAAGCTGTGCTTTTCTGGTCACATATTTAAACTTCTATTTTTAGATTCCATGCACCTGACCTGAAAAGACCAGAGATTGGTTTTCACCGCAATTTGTATATCTTCTGGAATCCTTTGTAAGCTGCCCTCTTCTCTCGTTTCCCTATTTCCATCTCAATTTGTGCACTAGCCAGCTTGTAATTTTTCCAGGAAGATGGATATCTACATTGCTGTGAAGCTTCTTTTTGTTTCTTCCATTAATATAAAGAAGCTACTCAATACACTCCACTTGCAAATATAGGCCCCTTTATCCCTCAGAGTGATGTGTTTCCTGTTCTGCCACTCTGTATCTCTGTGTTCCTTGATGAAGTTGAAGTCACCCATTGCAACAAGTGGAGTTTTTCTCTGAGGAGCTCCGGGTAAAATATGTAAGGAATTGGCTTCTGAGACTGATCATAGCAGGACTGTGGATTGATTTGTTGGGGAAATTCCAAAAGATCTAAATGTTAGTGAAGACATCTTTCCAGAGAAGGGTCAGACATACCATCTCCAAAACTTTGTTTGGAATCCAGAAGTTCCTCAAGGATCCTGACAAGGAAGATGATCGAACTATGGATATTGTTCCACCCTTTCATGAGATGTAAAGTCTGTTCCCATAAGGGAAGAAATGGACCTATGGTGATTACTCAGTCTTTCAAAGTGAAGCTTTTAACTCGGACCTTTATCAGTAACACTGATGACGTACAATCCGGTGAAGAGGATGAGATTGAGCAAATATGTTAGGATGATGATGAAGTTCAAGCTGGAGCCCAAGTAGAACATGAAGATTAACTGCTTTCTCAAATCTGCCAGTCTTGGAAATGGGACTAAATAGGAGTTCTGGGTATGTTGGTTAACTTTACTACTCTCAAAAAGATTATGGGAAGCATGAGGATCATCAATCTGAGGATGATTTTTTTTTATCAATGATGAAACCGTGCCTTGTATGATGGTCCATAGACAGTGGCAGATTATTATTTGATCCTTAGAAATGGGTCCCTGAGTTTCGTGCATGAACAAACTCAACTGTGGTACAGGTCACTAGAACAAGTCCATCCATTAATGGAGAAAATCCAATGACAGGGTACGGGTAAACATGCACTCCACTCTCTGCGCATTCAATCCTTCGAAGATAGAAGACAACTGATATTGGTTTACGGTTCACATTTCCCTAAAAAATGATTTCTTTACCTCTATATACATCTGGACTCACATGACGGCTTACTATGCAAAAGATTCGAATGAGAAATTTTGGATGTGGACGTGTGGTCCCAATCAGGGGCAGCTGTCTGTCCATAGCAAATGGTGAAGTGGCAAAATTTTGCCACTGAAAAATGCAAGTTTGAAATGATTTAGGTTAAAAAAAGCAGTCAAAAAAGGTAAAAAAGATAAGAATGTTAAAGGATCAATAAGCAAGGATTTCGAGTTTAATAGTTTGAGTCCAAAACTATGTGCTCAAAAAAATGTATTCATAACTCATGATTTAATAAAGAAAGGATTACAATATTAGTGTAGATGCTTCAATACGCATGTGTTTATGTGGATGCCACATGAGAAACTTAGTCACGTAGAATACCTAAAGGTAGGGCAACGATGCAGAGTTAACACTTGAGTGACATAAGAGATATAGGATTGGAGGTCGAGAGATAAGTCTGCATGGCATGATATTGATATCGTAAAGAGCTGTGAAGGCACTTCGTCGACTTTATCCCTTTGTCGACATGAAGCGTCGACACGAGGCATCGACATGGGGTGTCGATAAAAGACGTCGATATGGGATGTTGATAAAAGACATCAATACATAGACATGACTTGGGGATTGACGTATTGAAAGAGAATACTAAACAAATGAGCAACCAACACCTGTGACCAATCAATATGGTCATAGGTGTCATGTCACTTCCATATGGTTTCAATTTTGCATTTCCCTAAAAAATGATTTCTTTACTTCTATTGACATCTAGACTTACATGACGGCTTACTATGCAAAAGCTTCGAATGAAAGGGTTGTGATGTAACAAGGTATACCGAAAACTTTTTGGTGTGGGGAAGCATGTTTTTTGTTATTCGCCGCTGCCATCTGGGCCCACTGACCGCATGGATGTTTAGTCCATTCCTTGGTAGACATTCATACCAAAAATCAGCTTGTTTGATGAATTTTTAGCCGTTGATTTTAGTACTCAAATCTAATCGTTGAATTCAACGGCTAGAATTGCGCTTTAAAAAGTACTAAAATCTAATGGCTAGAGATTACCAATCAGGGTCTTTTTTGGTGTATAACCACAAAGGGGTGGGCTGAAAATCCATGCGGTCAGTGGGCCTAGATGGCAGCGGTGAGCGATGCTTCCACACGCCAAAGAGTTTGGTATATCTTGTTCCATCTTTTTCCAATGAGAGAATTTTTGGATGTGGACATGTGGTCCCAATCAGGGGCAGCTGTCTGTACATGACAGTGTTTTCTCGTCCATAGTTAACAAATTAAAAAGTGACAAAATGATTTAGGTTAAAAAAAAAGCAGTAAAAAAAAGGTAAAAAAGACGAGAATGGCGAAGGATCGATAAGCGAGGATTTCGAGCTTAATACTCAGTCCAAAACTATGTGCTAAAAAATATGTACGCATAAAACCCATGATTTAATATAGAGGAATGTATGTGACTCCTGTGGGGTACCATATTTTTCAGATCATGAGATGTTGACATGCGGCAATATCAGATGATAGAAATGAACATGGAAATTGACATTTGACATCTCGAGATGAGCATAAGTACCAAATTGACATGATTGAAAATAAGCCTCCATCAATTTTTTCGTCCTGTCAGAATCTACAGAGAATGACACGTGTTTATTGATTAAATCAGGAATATCGAGTTCTTGGGAGAACATCAGAGACCAATTTCATCAACTACTTTTTAATAAACAAGCATACAACCCTTCCCGACAAATCTCAGCAACATACTTGTCAATCAGATATACAACCCTTCCCGATAAGTCTCAGCAACATACTTGTCGGTCAGGCATACAACCCTTCCCGACAAGTCTCAACAACCTACTTATCGGTCAGGCATACAACCCTTCCCAATAAACTTCAGCAAGCAACTTGTCGGTCAGGCATACAATTCTTCCCGACAAGTTCCGGCATCTACTTGATGGCAAATGGTTAGACAAAACTTCAAACTAGTGACTTGTCAAATACGATATAAACCAATACATATATTACACATGGCAAGAAATCTAACCGTTGATTAAAACTCTCGCCATCCCCTAAACGAATCTCCGTTGTATTGGAAGTAATCCTATCACCATGTGATTTGGTCCATTGATAGCAGCTACACTCTCCCACTCGGTTGTATCCACTTCCCTTAGTGAAGGAAGTCATAATTATCTCAAACTCTTACCCTCTGTTGTATCCTACTCCTAACTAATAGGATTCTGTTGTAAAAAGGGGTTATTTAATACCCATATGAAGTGAATGAAGAGTACGGTGTGGAAAATATAATTCTTCATGGTATCAAGAGCCGAAGTCTAACGACTGTGTAAATTTTTTTCCCTCTTCTTTGTTATTTCCTCTCTCGATTGCTACAGTCTCGTCGTCTCCTTCTCTTAATATCTCACAACTTGTCTCGATCAAGCTTGATCACACGAACTATATATTATGGCGTGCACAGTTCCCACCTCTTCTCCAGATCCATGTTCTAATCGGTCTTGTTGATGGAGCGATGCCATGCCCTCGTCAATATCTCTTGGGTACAGGTAATATCCCACTTTCAATTGTCAATGTTGCCTATCTTGAGTGGCGGAAACGAGACCAACTTTTGCTAAGTTGGATTAACTCGACGCTTACAAGCAGTGTTTTATTCACAACAGCTCGTCTAACGAATGGCCGTGATGTATGGTGTTCTTTGGAAAGAAGGTATGCATCTCAGTCTCGACCTCACCTTTTACAGTTGCAGACGCAACTACATACTACAAAACGGGGTAATCTCTCTATCTCCGATTACGTCGACAAGATAAATAACATTGTTGATAACTTGGCTCTAGCTGGGAAGCCTATTGATGATGATTCAATCATCACCGTTATCTTAAATGGTGTTGGTCCTGCAATCAACTGTTAACTCCGTTCAAGCTAGGGAAACACTCATCTCTTTGGACGATCTAATTGGTTTGCTACTAAGCCTCGAAATGTGACATGGAGATCAAAGTTCTCTACCAATTGATCAATTTGCAACTGCTTTATATACCCCTAGAACAACATCTAGTGGTTGAGGACGTGGTCTTTTCTCTAAGAATCATACATCATATGGTAGGAACAATACTAAAGGTTGGTCTCCTCCCTCTAGTTCTGCTACAACATCTCTCGAATCACGGAATACTTCCTGACCTCCGTGTCAAATTTGTGGTCGGCCTGGACATTCAGCCATCAACTGCTATCACCGTATGGACCATGCCTCCGAAGGTAGAGTTCCAACTAAGCAACTATTTGCTATGGTTGCATCATCAAGTGTGACATCTGAAGCACAAACTTGGTTTACCAATAGTGGAGCTTCTACACATGTTACGCCTGATTTAAACAACTTATCCATCCACAATGAATATAATGGACATGACAAGGTTGCCATTGGCAATGTCACAGGTTTGCCCATCTCCAATATTGGTTCTACATCTTTACATCACGCATATTTTACCTTCCATATATGCCATGTCTTACATTGCCCTTCAGTTTCCTCTAATTTACTATCCGTTAACTGCTTCACCCGTGATAATAACTGCCATTTTGTGTTTTTCTCTGATGGTTTTTCTATTCAGGACAATACAACGGGAAATACGCTTTTCCACGGCAAGAGTGAAAATGGGTTATATCCTTTCAACCTCGATTGTGGCTTTCACAATAAATCTTGTCACGCTTTTGCCTTTATTGGTGAACATGTGACCTCTCTGATTTAGCATCAACGTCTCGGACATCCGGCATTTCTGATTTTGCGTCGTTTAAATTCTAAAGCATGTCTCCCTCTTCAAGGCATGTTTACAAATAAGGAATTTTGTGTTTCTTGTCCCTTGGGCAAAAGTACTCGTTTACCCTTTAAATCATCCCTGTCTATTGCAAAATTGCCTTTAGACTTAATACATTCAGATATTTGGACTTTTCCTGCTTATTCAGTTGGAGGATCAAAATATTTTATTCTTTTCATGGATGATTACTCTAAGTATTCCTGGATTTTTCCAATGCGTTAAAAGCATGAAAATCTACTCTCTTGTAAAATTAAAACTTTACATCATTCCGTATTAAATCCATCCAATCCGATGGCAGGGGAGAATAAATGAGCAAAACGTTCCAAGATTTTTTGCCCACCATGGGATTTTTCATCGCATGTCTTGCCCTCACACACCTGAACAAAATTGAGCATATAAAAGAAAACTTAAGCCTATTTCGGACACTAGCCTCACACTTTTGGCTCAAGTAGGATTGCCTTCCACACTTATTGGGTTGATGCTTTTAATACATCGGTTTATTTGATTAATCGCATTCATGGTAAAATATTTTCTTATGTATCCCCATATGAGAAATTATTTCATTATGCTCCAAACTACTCTACCCTTAGAGTTTTCGGTTGCGCTTGTTTCCCATATTTACGTCCTTACATTAATAATAAATTGCAACTGCGATCTAAGCAATGTGTTTTCATAAGGTACTCACTTCATCATCAAGGGTACTGTTGTTTGGACATGGACACCGATTGTGTGTATCTTACTCGCCATGTGGTTTTCAATAATGAATCAGGGTTTCCATTCAAACATGATATTCGCTCAAAAGTGTTTATTTTAAGCAATTATCCTTTTAGCGGTATTGCATTCTCCTACGTAAAATACTCTATTTATCTACTTTTCTACATAAGAGTATCTTCTGTTGAGTAGAACACACTTTTCTGGACGAAATGGTATATTTGCATGCATTAAACACATTTTCGGAAGTCTAGATTTAAAGTCGTTCTGATTAAGGCTCATTACTCACTTCTTCTGTCGCAGAAAACCCTGAGTGGATGATTCTCAAGACTTGCGGGCTCACATCGATCATGAAAGCCCATTATTAAAGTTTAAAGAGCCTACATGCTATGACTAGAAGATATAGGCCAAATGCAGGCTGGATAAGAGGACCGAAGAGCCGGCCCAAAGAACGAAGAGAGCGGGAGAGCCAATGACCAAGAGACGGACCAAAGCGTTTAAAGCTGCATGAATCAACAAGAAATGATGGTCTGCTCTACTGGTGAAGCGTGAGAAGGGACACAGTGAAGACCATGGTTCTAGACCCTTTGACAGCTCATTTCTCTGTATTTTCTATTATTCTCTTTCTCTCCTCTCCACTTCAACCAATCGATCATTTGATCGACCATCCGATTGTCATTCTCACCACACGATCTCTCCCCTATCACCCATTTAATCCCTCACTAGGCCAATCATCATCATCCTAATTCTTTCATCCCTCAATTCCACCGTTCGATCGCCATCCGATCTACCGTCTGATCATCCGATCTCTCTGATCTTCATTGATGTCTTCCGGTCGACAACCATCTCGACCATCCTTCCATATTAAGCCCGTGACTCCCATCTCTTTGATCTCTCTCTCACAAAAGGGAAGAAAACCTCAAGGGTGTGTTTGGTTGCACGGAAGAGGTGGCTATCGATGGTTGTGTTTTCCCAAGGAAAATGCATTTTTCTCTCTTGGTGACCAAACGCACCCTAACCCACAAACCCCTTGGCCAAACAACGCTCTCGCATAAGGTCCACAGCCTCGCAAGAGGCCCACAAACCTCATATCCAATCGGCCCATAAACCTTGAGCCCGAGCCCGCAACCCACTTATGATTCCTCAAAACAAATAAAAAAAAAATTTCTTTTTTTAGAAACCGTGAGTTTCTACGGTTTCTACTTGTGGAGAGGGGTTAAAAACCCTTCGACCCCTCCTCTTGCTTCTTCTTCTTCTTTTTCCCTCCTCTTCCTCCCTTCTCCTTCATTTCCTCTCACCTCCTCCTTCTTCTTCGGCGTGCCATCGCCGGCGAGGAGGTGGTGCGCCCTCCTCTTCCTCTCTTCCCTTTCTTCTTTCTTTCTTCTTCTTCTTCTTCTTCTTCTTCTTCTTCTTCTTCTTCTTCTTCCTTCTTGCTGTCACGACCACCACGCCTACAAGCACCTCCGCCTCGTTGCAGCACCGCCTCCGGGCAACACCTCCATTAAAACTGGTGAAAACCTCTTCAACTTACATCCACGTCACCAGCCAGCACACCAGCACCTCCATCGTTTCCTCTCCCTTCTCCTTCTTCCCTTATCTTCTTCCTCATCTTCTTCTTCCTCCTCTTCCTGTCTTCTTCTTCTTCTTCTTAACATTCTCGCCGGAGTTGCAGGTCTGCAACTCCAGCCATCTTCCTCAGCTTCCTCTTCTTCTTCTGTCCTCTCACTTGCCTTCTTCTTCCATCACCTGCTCGTGCTCCACCTGTACATAGCACAGCTTGCTGCCGCCGGCAACAACCTTCCGCGCCGCTGCACACTGCCCTCCACCGGACTGGTGCACCACTGCTCTCTCCGCGCGCACCCACGCCTGCGAGCTCCTCCTTTCACTTGCACGCCCACCTGCAATCCCGCTCTTGCCTCCTACAACGCCATTGCAGCTGCTTCCCTTATCACCACGCTGCTAGGTCCCTTCCCTCTTCAGTCTTCACTGCAGCCTGCTACACCCATCAGGAACTCGCCTGAAATCTACTCCGCCATCACCAGCTTCACCTCCTTCACAGGTTGGTGGTACACACCACGCACCACCAAGGTGCTACTCGTCAAGCTTCAACCTCTCTACCATGAGCCACCACCAAGCAAGGCTGTGAACCACCAATCTCTTCCTCTAGAGCACCAACGGTGCACTCTTCTAGATCTCCAGCTACATGGTCATCACTTGGCCGATCCATCATTGGCTTTCCATGGCCCAAAGCACGGGGCAGCATATCACTTAATCACGGTTGGCATTCTTCAGGCATGCATCGAGCGTGCATCTTCACCATCATCCACTTGGTAGGTCGAGGTAACTTCTTCTCTCACTAGATTCTTTCATCTAGCTCTCTTCTTTTCATTTTCTCTCTCTATCTCCTAGTTTCCCTCTCTCTACATTATTTTCTCTCTCTAGTCTTTAGCATATTCTCTTTCTCTCTCTACCTTTTATTTTCTCTCTCTAAAATGCCTCTCCTCTCATCTTCTCTCTCTACCTATTCTCCTTCTATTTTTCTCTCTCGAGAATGCTTTTTAGTCTAGTTTTGACTGTTGCTAATACAAATATTGTACGGACATTTTGATTAATGAATTATGAAGTTTATTTTTATCTATTAATTCTTGCAATTTTTCTGTCGTTTCATGTGTTCCTTAATGTGCTAATCCGACTAATCCCGAGTGCGGATCGACATCCGACAAGCCACTATACAGTCTGCATTTTTGCAGGATTTTCAGTGAATCGGATAAAATTACAAATGTGTTGAAATTAGGGTCGTTCTTTCAACGATGGGAAAACCCTACTTTCAAAATATAAAGCGGATACACCTATTTTCACTCAACCGTCGGAATCATCTTCGCTGGGTATTGTTATTCCGTATGTGCAACCACCATTGGTAACACAATCAAGTATTTCACCAACCACTACCACATTTTCAAATTCTCCTAACTTGTCAATGTCCAGTACGGTCTCACAATCCTTACCTATTATTCATAATGGTGAACCTGAGCCACATATCATGGCCAACTCCCCAAGATCCTCTACTTTACCAATGGATTTGGCAAGTGTTGTGTCCACACATTCAATGGTAATATGCTCTAAATCAGGCACACGTAAAGTCAATCCCAAGTATGCACTCTCGGTAATCCAAAGTTCACAAGATGTTGAGCCATCATGTTTTTCAAACGCCTACAAAGTGTTGAATGGCGGGCTGCAATTAATGTGTGACAAATTCAATGCACTTCAGCCAAATGGAACTTGGTCTCTAATCCCATGCACCATCTACCAATATGAATATTCTCAACAACAAATGGGTATACAAAATTAAAAAGAGGTCTGATGGATCGATTGAACGGTATAAAACACGGCTGGTTGCTAACGGTTTTCATCAACAACAAGAGATCAATTATTGTGAAACGTTTAGTCTAGTCGTGAAACACACCACTGTTTGTACAATTCTTGCTCTTGCTTTGCAGAACCATTGGGTTATGAGACAACTTGATGTTCATAATGCTTTCCTTCACGGAATTCTTACTGAATCATTTTACATGAAAAACCACGTAGGTTTGAGGATCCAAATTTTCCAAAACATGTTTGTCGTTTGCATAAATCATTATATGAAACAAGCTCCTCGTGCGTGGTTTCAAAGATTTTCTGACCATCTTGAAGATCTCGGGCTTGTTGGATCAAATGCAGATTCATCGCTTTTCACTCTTCATCATCAAGGTGTATCAATAATTTTGCTAGTCTATGTGGATGATATTATAGTTACTGGTAATAGTGTTGCTTATCTTCAAAGGTTGATAACGACGCTAGGCTCAAAATTTGCTATGAAAGATCTTGGATTCTTAAATTATTTTTTGGGACTCGAAGCTACTTTCTGTAGAGATCGTTTTGTACCTGACACAAACGAATTATGCACTTGATCTACTAAAACGATGTCTAATGCAGGATGCAAAGGCGCCATACAATTCTCATTTTACAAGTGGTAAAAAGCTTGTTATTTCTGATGGAGAACAGATAGAAGATCCCGGTACATATCAGAGCATTGTAGGTGCCTTACAATATCTCACTCTAACAAGACCTGATCTTGCCTACGCTGTCAATAAAGTTTTCCAATTCATGCAAAAACCTACTACAACGCATTGGACTGCAGTAAAGCATATATTGAGATATGTCAAAGGTACAATTGATCATGGACTCGTTTTTCAATCGGGAATTCTAAAACTTGAGGCTTTTCTAATGCGGACTATGCTGGAAGTTTGTTTGATCGACATTCTATTGGTGGGTATTGTGTATACTTAGGTAACACACCTATTTCTTGGAGTGCCAAAAGGCAATCAACGGTTTCACGCTCTAGCACAGAATCTGAGTATCGACAACTAGCTCACACAGCTGCAGAAATTTCATGGCTGCAGCTATTGTTCAAAGACTTGAACATTTTTATCTCCATAAGTCTCATCATATGGTATGATAATATTAGCTCAATCTCATTGGCATCAAACCTCATTTTTCATTCACGGGTGAAACATCTTTAGGTTGACTACCATTACGTTCGTGAAAAGGTGGTTCGCAAAGAGCTTGATGTTCGATATATAAACATTGTCGATCAAGTTGCAGATATCTTTACCAAAGGACTACCAAGTGCTCATTTTCAATCATTGCAAGACAAGCTGATGGTTCATCAATGCCCCATTAGCTTGGGGCGGGGGGGGGGGGGGTAGGTATTGGAAGTAATCCTATCACCATGTGATTCGGTCCACTGATAGCAGCTACACTCTCCCACTCGGTTGTAACCACTTCCTTTATTGAAGGAAGTCATCATTATCTCAAACTCTTATCCTCTGATGTATCCTACTCCTAATCAATAGGAATCTGTAATAAAAAGGGGTGATTTAATACCCATATGAAGTGAATGAAGAGTGTGGTGTGGAAAATATAATTCTTCACGTTGTACACAAACAGTTGAGATCTATAGAGGGGAGGTTCAGATCTAACAAGAAGAGGGGGAACAGTGTCAAATAAGATTCCTCTAAAACAGATCTGACCAAACAATTCTCTAACAGAAATGGGGGAGTGCAAATCATAAAAAATCTATATATATATATATCAACCAAACCAGTACATTAAAGCTTTCATTCGACTAGAAAAAAGGATCAAAACCAGGAAAACAGAGATCTCAATGATGATTTTTTTTCATCATTCATTTGAGTGTTCTATCAGTCAAGTGCAAACACAAACTGACTAGATCGTCGGAGTGTTTTTGACAGGTACACCACCGTCATTGGAGGAGAGTTGATCATCCACGCAAAAGAGAAAAATTAAACTCAAAAGCTCAAGATTCGATAAATCGCCAAATCTACATCAAAAGAAGAATCACACATTTTCTCAAAGATTTTGTGAGATTGATAAGATATTTTTTCTCCACAATCCCCCCAGGACCATGTATCATTTTATAAGTCAAAAAGCATGAGTAACTTTATCGCAGCCACACACACACACAACCCTATATATATACCTGCTATTCATGGGTCATCTGATCCACAATTCGTGAGTCGACTTGAATGCCTAAGGTCAAGGCATGAGGATTGAACAGTAAAATTGGGACCTATATCGAAAGCCATATACAAATTTAACCCATATCCAAACCGACATACAATCATAAAATTGAGAAATGATAATTCACGCTAAAGGAATTTTTATTTTTTGAATAACCCTCAAAATACAACTCGGATGTATGTTAGAATTGGATCCCACCATAAAAATATATGACCTACCTAATTAGCCTAAACATATTTTCGTGCAAAATTATGAAAATTCCCCTAAGAGAAAAATTACCAAAATATCCTTCATAATAAAATTTTCGAAAAGTTCCCAAAAGCTGTAGATGACATGAAATGCCCGTCTAATATTAATATTAATTAAATATGACGCAAAGAAGTGAAATTACTAAAATACCCCTAATAAGTAAAATGATAAAAATACCCTTTTAAGGGAAAATAACTTATTTGGAAAATTTTAAGGTCTCACACTGAACCCCTACTATACTATGTGATTTTTCATTAAATATTATATTTAATTATGTAATTTATTTTTCAGATTATGTATACCCACTTATGCAATTAATGGACCCCTATATAGAGCCCAAAAATGTCCATACACATGTAATGACAAAATCTAACAAATGAAACATGGATACTAGCAAGTAAATATAAATTGGATGCATATCTAAACGTGGGGTCCATCCCCAAATGGTTGAAAGAACTAATTATTTACTAAAATACCCCTGTTATGAAAATTACCAAAATACCCATATTATAAAAAATTACTAAAATACCCATTTGTGTGAAATTACATAAAATGACCTAAAATATATAATTTGATGTTATTATTTTATTAACCTATCAACCATCGTTTATGTAAAATGAAATTACTAGTCTATCCCAATGTTGTAAAATTACAAAAATACCTTTGAAAATGCCCTTAAGCAATGAAATAACAAAAATGTCCCTACATGTCAATGTCAACCCAACAATTAACCAATCTCTTCATAGTCATTAATTTACTAAAAATCTATTCAGTAATCCTGAAATTCGATCCACAACCCTAATGTCTTTGATCCGGAGATCAGCGTATATACTAAAATACTTACCAATCCGGGTTAGGAAAAATATGGGTGTTAGATTATTAGTCATTTCATTTTGTTTTAGCAGATTAAATTCTGGTAATCGAATCATATTTTGCTCAAATGTAGTCAGGTGTTGAGGTCTTGGTTGCTTTCTTTGGTTCTATCTCCAAGGGGTAGCCATAGGTAGTGGTGGCCATGGCGCCTGTATTCCTTGAATGTTTTCTCACATCCCCGGACATATTGACGCATTTCTTTTAGGGCGCGTTTGATTGCCAACTGGGATAATTGCATTTTCCTTTGGAAAATACAACTGTCCATTGTTATAAAACCATTTTAAATCTGTATAATTTTCCCTACCAAGCCATTTAAATCTGGCTAATTTTCCCTACTAAACCCGGAATTCATTTCCCATCCAGATAGGTGAGAATTCATTTCCACCTGAAAATACACCTTTATTTTCTCACATGATTGAAATATGTGTTCTCAGTTGCAATCAATCAGCAATTTAAGGCATTTTCCATGCATATTTATTTTCTCAAGAAAATTCTTGTGCAATCAAACAGGCCCTTGGAGTTTTGATGCTTCTATGGAGTTTGCATCTGGTGCTCATTAAATAAGTGCTATTTAGATTGTTTGTCTATCCATTTTCCTAAAGGAAAATGATAGCATCTCTTCCTTAGGGCAATATGTAGCACCATACATTTGTTTGTTCAAGCCATTGATGCTGTTCGAAAACTAAATGATGGTTTTTGGGATTCCTGTGATGGAAATCTCGATGACCATAACATAAATTTCAGAGAACACCAATGGTTTGAATATACGGACGACGTGCTACAGTATGATCCTTACTGCCTTTTCCTGAATGTATAATCCTTAAGAGTCTCTCCGACCAAGACAGTCCTTTTTTTTGACGAAAATGTACTCCGAAATCATTGTGAACAAATAAAGTGCCGTTTTCTTGAAAAAACGCCATCAGCGTTCCATGATGGAATAATTTGAATAAAAAAACTTGCTTTATCATTGTCACTGTAATATATTTCTTGAATTGCCTGTTTAACAATCTGATTTCAATTGTATGAGATAATGTTTTACTCCATGGATGATTATATCGAAGTGATCGATGCCGATCAACAGAACACACAATTTTTTTTAACAGAAGACGCCACATACTCGCAGGTTCATCTTGTTCAGATGCGTCTGTGTCCATCTCTTTGTTGGTGCGATTTCTTATGGTTGGGAGAGGCTGAAACTAGAGAAGACTCATAGACTCTAGCAACCATGTCAGATATCTGAACCAAGCTTGGCTGGTGATCAGTTGAGAGATCTGTGCATATCAACGCTAGGCCTATTCCTTGTGTAGCTTGCTCGTACGTAATTCCACTCTTCTTCATACTCTCATCCATCACCTTCCACACGTTTCCAGGGTAATGCGACCTGATCCACTCGATAAAACCTGCCTCACCGCTTTTGAACTCTTTGTGGGGCTGCCTGTTTGCTATCATCTCCAGCAGAAACACTCCAAACATGTAAACCTCTGAAAAACAAAGAAAAATAGGGAACACTTTCAAACATATTAAAGAGTGGGAAACATGTGAGGTTGGTACTCACTATTTGATGGGTTTTTCCTAGGATATCTCCTATACGACAGATATCTAATCAGCTTTGTATTTGGCTAGGTGATCTCCTAGTTAAATCCTGATACTTGGTCTTCAGTTCATTTTTGCTGCCAAATGCTCATTGACATGTCAGGGGTACATGTCGATGGAGAGGTGCCGTGCTGCGGCCTTGGCAGCAAAAATGGGCTCCATGGTCTCTAAACCCCCTTAAAAGAGACCTTTATAATGGCTCAATGGTAGGCGACCATTTTCGTTATTTAACCAAACTTTATGACCTTGCTTGGTAGCACTGCAAATGTTGGTGGCGCAACATTCAACATATATTTGCATTAGACCCAATTGTTTTTTGCCAAAGAGTGGTCTAATGTTAGCAGCCAAAGAGTGGTTTTGTGGCTGCAAACGGCTGCAAACAATAGGCAAATGACTCTCCCTTCCCTCTTAGTACTCTCCCCCTACAGCTCTCCCCTGCCCAACCATATGAATATTTTTCCAACAAATGTTTGTCATTGCAAACATTTGATTATGAAATATTTTCCTGCAAACTAGAGACAGGATACCAAGCAGGCTATATGGCTTTTTAATATAAAAAGAACACCAGTAACAGTATAGGAGGAAAATCATTATGTTTTGTCACAGGCTCACAGCATATAGAAAATGCAAACAATAAAGCTTAATGAGTGAAACAATGACAAGGCTTACTCTTTGAACTAGTACTGTTCTTATCTCCAACCTTGAACCTTGAAATCAATGGCTCTCGACCCTCCGACAACAACACGCTACTTGTCCTGATGTCATAATCAACTTCAGGCCATTGCTCCTGGAGATAACACATTCCTTCCATAACTCTCATCGTAACTTTCAGCCGTTGCTTCCATGATGGGGAGCGCAATAGCCACATCTCAATGTTCTCTCCATCTGTCCATTCTGTTACAATGGCTCTTAATCCCCGATTGCCACACCAACCCAACACTCGAACTAAGTTCTTGTGGTGCAACTGAACAAGAATTCTACATTCTTCGACAAATTTCCTGTGTTGTTCATTAGAAATCTTCTCTCTGTAGATTTCAATTCGAACTTCAGTTCCATCTCTCAATGTTCCTCTATATATCTCAAGGTTCCCAATCTTCCCCACCAAATTATTTTTGGAGAATCCGTCAGTTGCTGCCTTCACTATAGCCGTTGTAAACTTGTGTTGGCGCCGGAGGACCGACGGTAAAAAATCTGGCCTCTGGAAACAGATCCACCCCGAACAGCACACCATTAGAACAACAAAGATTGGAAAACCACATAATATGATCACTGCCTTGATCCTGAATTTATGGTGATTTGGGACTAGGCCTGAGTGAAGAAAACTCGAGGAATTAAACCGTCGAAAAAACTGGGTGTTTGAGATTTTACTTTCAGAGAAATGGTTGTAAGAGAGATTGAGAAGTGTAAGGTTAGTAAGAGGAGAGAAACTTTGTATGGGGACGTCCCCGGTGAATTCATTATGGCTCAGATCCAGGGCTTGAATTTGTGAGCACTGAAGAATTTCATAAGGGAACGTGCTCTTGATCGAATTGTTGGATAAATCAATTGCTTGGATGGTTGTGGGACAGTATTTCCAGAAGAAGGTGAAGGACAAGTAAAGGGGAGTGATTTTCGGGCGGTTTCGAAGATCGATCTTCGTGAATGAATCAGGGCAATTGGGGTTCTTCGATTCGTTGCAGAGATGATATGCAACAATGGTGGATTTGAAAATGTCAGGGAGGTCTGTAGAAGTGTAATTACAGTATCTGAGAGAAGGGTTTATGAAACAGTTGTTTGAGACCGTGCTGTTGAAATCTGGAGGTGGCTGTAAGTTATTGAGATCTTCTATGATTGATGAAGAGGGAATTGGGGAAATGGAGATTAAATTTAGAGAAAAGAAGAGAAGAAAAGTTGCAGAGATGGAAGCCATGGAGAAGTTTCAGTCTCACAGATAGATGAAGAGAGGAATTGAAATTCTGTTTGAACGGTTGGAAAATTTAAAAAAATGAGTAAACATGGAAGGAAAATGCTACCCTACATCAACTGGACCAAAATGTATACGGTTGAAGCCATTGACCATTGGATTCAAGAGATCCATGGTCCACGAGGCAACAACTGCACCTCTACCATACAAGTAGAAAATATATGCTGCCATTGGAGACATCAAAATTTGAAGCCCCGCTTTCCCAAAAATGCAATGCGGAGGATCCTTTAGAGGGCTACTGACCTTATGGACCACACACACACACACACACACCCCCCCCGCCCGCGTCTTTGTGGACCTACATACCAAAAATTGGTTTGATTGATGATTTCTAATAGTTATATTATAGCATCCAAAAATATTTGCTCAAATCTAACGGTCAGAAACCATGATATTGAAATGCAAGATCCAGCGGATATAAATCACCATTTAAAATGTTTTTTATGTGTAGATCCGTCAAGAGGTGGACCAAACGTCTATATTTCTATGGGAAAATTACCTCCAGGCCATAAGTTTAAACTTACGGCCCAAAGTAACCACCTCTTCATTATTGGGTTAAAAAAGGGCTGCCTTTTTAGAAATATGGATTTAAAACCCCAATCAACTTATTTTGAGCAACTTCTAAAAATTTATTCTTACTTTAGCCTCATAGGTAGAGACGTAGCTTTATCCCTTTTTTTAATAGTATAATTTAGTATTACCCCCTCCTTTTGCAAACGTAATTGGTAGTACACTAGGCTGCGAACGAAGCTGATCACAACCCACAATATGAGCCACGTGTCACTCTCTTAGTGGATGCTGACCGTATGGATGTTTGACCAATGACTAGGTGGACCTACAAACTAAAATAAACCTGATCGGTGATTCCTAAGCGTTGGATTGAAGTTATTTTCATGGGTTGATTTTAACTGTAGGAATTTGAGCATTATTGAGCGTTATGTGGGTACAAAGATCCAAAGGTTGTCAATCACTAATCAGGCTGATTTTTGGTTTGCAGTTTCTCCTTGTTTAATTTCTTTAGTTACTTTCCTTTTTCTTTTTCTTTTTCTTATTAAAACCCAAGCTTAAGTCTCTACCTATGAGGGTAAAGTAGGAATACATTTTTAAAAGTTCTCAAAATAGGCTGATTGGGGTTTTAAGTCTTTATTTCTAAAAAGGCAACCCTTTTTGGACCCAATAATGAAGAGGTACCGCCTTGGGCCGTAAGTTTAAACTTACTGCCCTAGAGGTAATTTTCCCAAAGAGTGCTCCGCGTTGCATTTTGGAAGGGGACTTAAAGTCTGAAGGACATAAAAGGGCTAACCACAAAATATGGAAAAATATGTAACAAGGCGTGCATAGATTTTATTACCCTTAAAGGCGTGATTTTAGTACGATTTTTGTTACTCACCACTATCATCTAGGCCTACTGACCGCATGGATGTTTAGCCCACCCCTTGGTGGATTTACACACCAAAAATTACCATGATTGGTAACTTTAACCATTAGATTTTAGTACCCTTTAAGGTGTGATTATAACTGTTGGATTCAACCATAATTCTTGAGTACTAAAACTAATAGCTAAAAATCAACAAAAACAAGCTGATTTTTTGTATGAATGTCTACTAAGGGGTGCGCTAAACATCCATGCGGTCAGTGGGCCTAGATGGCAGCGGTGACTAACAAAAATCGTGCATGCGAAGTGTCATGTATACTTTGTTACAAATTTTGAAATCCTTAACAGCAAAAAAAGTCATAGAATTTAGCTTCAATTTTAAGTTAGTTAAAATATGAAACACATCCAAACTAACTTATTAACTTATTGACTTATAAAAGTCAATAAGGTACTTATTTTTGTGTTGCCAAACGCCCCCTTAGTTAGGATCTACAGTTCAAGCTTACTTTGGTCCAGCATATATTCTTAGTTGGGACTTACAAATGGACCAAAATAAACTTGAACTGAAGATCCTAACTAAGGGGGCATGTGGCAACACAAAAAAAAGTAACTTATTGACTTATAAAAGTCAATAAGTTAATAAGTTAGTTTGGATGTGTTTCATATTTTAACTTAAAACTGAAGCTAAATTTTATGAATTTTTTGGAGGTAAAAAATCAACTAGTAACTTCTACTACAAGTAGAAGTGCTTTTACTTCTTGTTCCCAAACGCCCCCTAAGACTGTTGTCTTGGAGAAAAAAGGTGTTATAATCATACAATCAACCTGGCTTTTTTTGTCAAAGAACCCTTTGATTGGGGTCCACTAATTTGAACAATTTAGATTGATAAGAATATGCACCTTTGTGTAATATGAGCATCTAATCTATTGGATTTTCTATTTGATTTTTGGCTAATATGCTCCTCTAGTGAATTATGTAATTGTTTTCATGTTGTAGACTTGAGGTGCAACTTTGATAGTTCGACACTACCATCATATTGGCCATGTAGCTGAGAAATGGGTCATGTAATATAAATGTGAGTAAAATTGTTTTATAAACAAGCTTAAGGAGTTTTGATCCTTAGACCAAAATGTAACAAAAAAAAATTGTTGTTTTAAAAGATAAAAGTACCATAAGAGTTTTGAACTTAAACCTTAAAGTAACTTGCTTTTTAAGCTAAAACTTTCAAATAGATTTTGGAATGAAAATTTTAGAAAACATCTAAAAATGTTCCTACAATTTGAAATCAAAAGAGTAGAAATCAATAAGTATATAAGGAAGAGAGTTGTAAAAAATCTCAGAATCCATAGGATGCAAACCTAGAGGTGGGTGAATAGGCAATTAAAAATTTAATCTGATTAATTAATCTAATTGCTCAATGACATGTGTTCAGGGTACTAAATTGCATTCGTACAATCCCAATATGATTGATTTTAATCAGAGTGGGATTTTAATTATCTGTACTATTATAAAGCAACAACCGGGGTTGCCATCCATGTGACACAATTAAAAGCCTCTTTATTTTCAAAAGTAAAAGCTTTCCTCATTTTTGTTGTAATCAGCTTCTTTCATTAAATGCCTCTATTCTAAAGACAAAACATGAATTGGAGTATGCCTGGCCTGCACAACTCAGGATCTCTAGCACGCCCTTGTTTAGTGATTTAAAACCTTTGCATCTGAATACCCATATAAGATTAGGTATTCCAGGGAATTGTAGTGTATTCAAAAATTCAGTTGGGAATAATATATCTTGATTGTCAATAACACCTGATATAGGACTAATTGTGTCTGCACTTAAGTACATGTGTATCAGTTTATATAGATGAAATAACGAAAGAGTTAACTTTATCTACACTTTCATTTGTAAGGGCCAAAATACAATGATCATTTAAGTATTGACGATCTTTAAATCTATTTTTCAAATCAGGATAAGTGCTAGACACAATCTCAGTTAAACAATCTATTTCAACTGAAATAAGAAATTCTTCAGGTATTTTTATCCAAATGATTCATCTCCTTCGTATATAGAGATTGAAGACAATGTACCATCTCCTAGATCTAAAATCCATTTACTGAAGTAGAATATAAATTCTACCATTGTTGCATCTGTGATAAAATAAATACATGACAATGATTCCATAAATATGATTTATTATTTGAAGCAGATACAATAGACTCTCTTGTTCCTTTAGGAATAACTGGTAATATTTGTCTGAAATCTCCTCTAAGTAAAATAGTTTTTCCTTCAAAGACATTATCTTCTACATTTGTAGTGTTGAAACACATTAAATCTTTAAGAGTTCTGTCTATAGCCTCAAATGCATTCCTATGATTCATAGGTGTCTTATCCCAAATAATAAGGTCTGTTCGACAAATCAATTCCCTTAAATGAGACTGTTGGGCTATGTTGCAACATGTATCTTCATCAGTATTAATAGGGATATTGAATTTTGAATGTGTAGTTCTTCCACTTAGAAGTAATAATGAAGCTACACCTGAAGAAGCAACTGTCAAGATAATTTTTCCTTATGAGCGTAATTTAGTAATAATAGTTTTCTATAAATATGTTTTTCATGTTCTTCCGCTACCATAAACGAAGAAGAATCCACTAGTATTTTTATAAACTGAAGTTGTAATGACGTCAAATATTTATTTTTGATCAATATTTAATCCCTTATGCAATTCCAAAAATTCTTCATTAAGCAATTCCCGATCGTAAATCATCTCTTCTATTAATAATTTAATTTAAATATGAACATGGAAATACATATTTGGAAATAATAGTGAATGAAAGTCTTTGAATGACATGTAACTTCTGTTTAGAATTTTTTCAATCTCAAATAAAATATAATTTTTTATCTGATCTTCTGTCAGTTGTAGAGTTTTATCATGTAATATATGAATTTGACGTCGTAAAATATCATTTGAAAGTAGATCCCAATGTCTATTCCACAATTCAAGAAGATCAGATATTTCACAAAACAAAAGTAATGTCACAAACAATTCACGTAATACATTACTACTTGACCATTGACTAGCTTCATTTATAGTCTCATGCCATTCGTTGTCATCTTCCAATAAATCTAGAGTCAAGCATGCTGATTTAAAATTATTATGAATAACACCATCAACAGTTCTGATATTTTCATAATTTTGGAGACCTTTAATAATGTTTAACATGCGGAGATAAAAATGTTCACCTGAAGTTGGATGAACATAATATATTCTTCATTTTTTTCTGATTTTCTTCTTGTCCAAATTTTATATTTTTGTTACCAAACTCATTTTGTTGGAAAATCTACATAAGTTAAATCTCTTGCATCTGCGTGTAACATATTTGTTTCCATCCACTGAGTAAACTTTGTTATTTCTAAATATATTCGATTTGTATCATCCACCAAATTATGATTAACTGAAAAAAATAATAGATTGTTCATTTGGAAGGTGATACGAAAGTTTCTCAACACTTAGATCTCGATATTGAATTTAAAAATAAAAAAATTCTCCAATATGATTCTGATGTAGAAATATAACGACAATCCAAATAATTTTTAATCTCATCAACTTGTTTAACCACTTGTTGGAGATTTGTTCCTTTATTTGATAGATTATCTTCAATGACAATAGTTGCTATATCTTTTCCTTTGTTAATGTACTTAAATAAGTATTTAACTGACCTTGTTTTGTTGCAATATTCAACATTTATATGTACCTGATATTTTATAATCAAATCTTGAATATGAGGAATTACCCATCAATTGTCCACTTCAATTCCATTTTTGAAAGCCGTCCTACCATTATTTTTTCTCTTGTATACAGGAAATCCACTCTCATCTATTGTTGTTTGTGAGATATACTTTTTTAGATAATGCTTTGAACACTTTCTATCTCGCATGCATTGAGACAATTTATTTAATCTACCACATGGTCCATGTATCATAAATTGTACTACTATTTCAAATGTAAAAAGATCTTTATTTTTATCAAGTAATTCAACCGAAATAATATCATAAGAATGCAAAAATAGCAAAATGTGAGCATGAGGTAAACCTCTTTTCTTGAATTCAATGGTGTATATTACTGCAAAAAATATAAATATTATATTATTAAATATTCATGTATTTTATATTATATTTTATAATAAATTAAACAATAAAAATTTAATAAAAAACTTTCCACCAATAATTAACTTTCTCAAAATGATGACTATGACGCAAATCCTCTATGAGTTGCGTTAATTTAATATTGAAAACTCGAGTAACAATATCTAGTCTGTCTTCTACTCTTTGACCAATAATTAAGTTTAGAAAATTTTGAATTTCAACACATTTAGGATTGCAAGTGAAAGTTAAAAAAATATGTGATGGTCTTGCCCATCTACAAATAGCTATTGCATCGTGATAATTTTGAACCATATATCTTGGCGCTCCTATAAGCGATGAAGACAAAACCAATCTTTTACCTAAAGATGATGGTGTTGTGTCTCCAGCCACTATTGCATCTTATAAACCTTTGTATAGGTCGGCTCTAATCTTAGATTGGTGATTTCTAATCTAAGACAATCTTCCATCCTCTATACATGCATATACATAAATAAAAAATTGTTGGAACAAACGACCATCTCTAATCCATGTTTGACCTTCATTAAATCTTTATTGAATCCTAAAAGCGTAGTACTCTCGAATACTTATTGTATTTTGAATAGACGCTTATCTTCCTTGAACATTGTTGTATAATATATCAAGCATAAAACCATGTTCTCCACAAGGAAACAATATAAGATATTGCATTGTCGTGAAACTTGGATGCAATTCACTTTTTGATATAAAACCAAACCTTTATCTTCAACAATAACATCCCTATGTTCATTGGACTCGAAACCATTTCCAACAATAAGAGCAGCAACCTCAGATGAAGTGAGTAAATTATATTTTCTTCCATCATTTTTACGGGTTCCAATAAGTCTTAAATGAATTGGAACAAATTTAGATTCTTTAAATCTATCTCTTGCCATCTTAAAAACCTTTGTAAGTTCATTATGCTCCTCAAACATATGTAAAAGTTTATCAACTATATTTGGGTCTAATGTTCTACGAATATTTTTTTTGTTAATAGAATTTAATCGAATAGAGACCTCATTTTCAGTATCATATATATATAGCTAAGCGAACTTTGGTTTGTGTCTAATAATTGGTAGTAAAGTTTCAATCTTGTGATGATTCGGACCATTAATCCTAAAAACATAAGGCCCCATTCCATCATTTATATTCTTATCTACATATCCACCCATTGATGTGAAGGCAAACATAGAATTATATGATCTGATTAAAATTCAGTCCGTTCTCTTTATTCAGAATACCTAGAAGGGGGGTTTATTAGGTATTAAAATTCTCTTAACCTGACATAATTTCTTAGTCTTGGTAGGGGAAATAAAATCGCATGCCACAGTATAAAACAATTGATTGATTAGAATGTGATTATCACAATCGAAGTAGATCGAATATATCTCCATGATATATTTTCTCTGTATCGTTTGTAACAGTCCAAACAAGATGCAGAAGACAAACAATCAACACACAACACATGCGAGTTTTTACGTGAAAAACTTAGCCTAGGAAAACCACGGGACCACATCCAGACAGAAAATATCACTAATTGGAAAGTTACGAGTTACAGAAGTTACCTACGCAACATCGTTGCAAATGCAACTTCCAACCTTAGCCAATGCCAACTGCCGACGCGTCCACGTCCTCTACCTCCATGCTATGAGTCACACGCGTGCCCGCCTAATCAAGAAGCCTTTATCACTTGTTCAATTTGGTACACCCCAAACCTACCGTCGATCAGTACACTCCGATCTTAATTCTCAACATTCCAGTCTCTATTGAAAGTGAATGATTCAGTACACCCTGAACCCCAAGTTGCTCAAATGATATTGAGTCACATTGGTACACTCTGACTAACTAGGTTAAGATTCTAAATGGAAAAACTAAGCAGAGTGAGGATCAATCTCTAAGCTTTGATCTTAAGGAAGAGAAAAACCTCACAAGGTAAATAGTGAAAGCTAGGCCTTTTTGTCTTCAAACAAGGACTATTTTTTAATTTAGAAAGTTAACTATTTTTTGCTAAGTAAGAAATTTGTATTAAAGAAAGGAATTATACAGATGCATAGTCAAAAATGAACCTCACACAACTCACTCCCGCAACTCAAGGCACAAATCTATAATAAGTAAAATCTAGGTTCTCTAAGTTGCTCAAGAAATGGGGTATAAATCCCCACCACTATTTGCATCCTGGTTGCAAGGTGCAAGCGTAATTAACGCAAGCATCAGCACCAAAATTAGCCTCCCTCCACGTGGAGCTAAATTGAATGCAATCAAATTTCTCCTTAGTTAAGTCCCATGTTCCTTTGAGTTGCCATGGTAGCTTCCCATTGATGAAAGCTTTGATAGCCGATTCTGAATCAAATTCAACCCAAATCCGATTCCATCCTTCCATCGCTATGTGGAAGCCCAAGCAAATCGCCTGGCATTCTGCTAAGTAGCTCGTAGCCACGCCCATATTTTCAACAAGCACTATAAATCACACTATTGGCCGCATCCCTGAAAATAACTCCAATACCCGCAACACCAGGATTACCTTTTGACGCCCCATCACAGTTTGAGTTTAACAGTACCACTAGCTAGTGCTCTCCAATGGCATTCTCTAAACTGTGGGGCTTTTCTTGGTTTTGGTCCCACACCAAGATTTCTTAAGATGATAAGGTCCTCCACTGTATTCTACATACCTTTCTTCGATTTTGAAGCTGTAAACCCAATATCGGTAATAATGACTCTGACAATATGATCCATATCCCAATTCTTCCCTTCAAAGAGCATATCGTTCCTGGTTTTTCATACAACATTCATGATAGAAATGCACGCAGCACTCAAGAGCTCTTTAATAAAAGGTTGTCCCCTACGCTCAATTTGAAGGCTTGATTCCAAGAGCTGCATGAGAATGCTGATCTGCAATTAAATAGATAGGCCATCTTGTTCTAGACGTTAATGGTCTGATCACAGAAGAAAATAATATGCTTCAAGCTCCTCGCATTTTTCTTACATAACTGGCATCTCATAGCCAAATGGACACCTTTACTCTGGAAAATGTCCTCAGTAGCAACCACGCCATTAAAGATCTTCCAGATGCCTATTAAAATACATGGATGAATCCTCGGGTTCGAAACCCGCGAAGCCCAGCTAACCCAAGGATCTCTCCATCTGATCCCCTCCATAGCACTATTCACAAAAAAGTTGCCATTGATGGACGGCTTCCAGATTCTCTCATCAGTGACTCCTCGAGGGAGTTGCTGGATGTTGTCCAAATTAATGTCCACACCATTAAAAACATCCTTAACAACCGATGGATTGTCCAGGCCCCTTCCACCAAAATATCACTAACTTATGCTGAGCGCTCCTTCTGCGTCTTCGGGCTAATACACAGCTTGTTTTGGACCGACCAATCTTCCGCCCAAGCTTCCCTCCAAAGGTCAATGTTAGTGCCTTTGCCGATGATCCACCCACCGTAGGCCTTCATCTCATTAATGGCCCATCTAAGTCCTGGCCAAATGGTTGAGCTCTTATAGGACAGGATAACGTCTCCTTGTTTAGTGAAAAACTTACTTTTCATGTAAGAAGCCCATTCATCCTTACCCTCCAAAAGATTCCAGGCTAGCTTCATAAGGAGTGAGAGATTAATATCTTTGAGTCTGTGGAAACCAAGACCCCCTTCCTCCATAGGCCTACACACTTTTGTACAGAATAATTTCATATCCTAGTTTGGCAAAGATTCCGTGTGACATAAAACATTCTCATAACCATTCCTATGAGCACCAATGTAGCGTTGAAGATGTCATGGTACTCATACTTCATTGACTACGTAAAGACTAAAAGACAAAGACAACAAGAATCAAACGGTTGACGACATGAGTCATCTAAGTAACTACCCATTTGTCCATTAAAGATCGTGTGCGCTCGCGTAGGAAGGTAAGTGACTTAGTGACCATAGGAATAAATTTTAAATTAATAAAATATAATGGTTAAACCTAGTTAGAGGATAGACCCGAGTCTAGTCAAGATTTTGACTATAGGGGTATGTCCAATTGATTGGACTTGTCCAATCGATTGGATCTTCCTGATCAATCGATTGGACCCTCGGAACAGAAACTGTTTCAAAGTCCGATCGATTGGACTTTCCTGATCAATCGATTGGACTCTACGGACAGAACTCATTCTGAGTCCAATCGATTGGATCTTCCTGATCAATCGATTGGTAACTACGAAATAGAAACTTTAAAGAGTCCGATCGATGGATTTATGAAGGAAAAACGCATTCGTACTGGCCCAATCGATTGAACCAAAAGCCCAATTGATTGGACTGTGCGTGAATAGGTCTTTTCAGATCCGAAATTCAAGGTTCTACATTCCCCACCTCTGTTATGACTCAGGGCTATGAAACTCTATAAATATAACCCTTCTATGGACTTACAAAATATATATTAATACTCAGAAGAGAGTTTTATTTACTAACAGTTGTCCATTCGAAGAAGAAAAGTTTAAAGCTTCATTACTATTTTTTGAGAGCTTTTCTCTTCTATTTGATCATAGCTTAGTACTTGATCTTCACTTAGCTTAGGTTTTCCACTTAGAATCTTAAACCTAGAAAGTCTGAGAGTACTAGTATATTTTAATACTATTTGAGCGACTTGGGGTTCATGGTGTACTGAATCCTTCACCTTTAGTGTAGACTGGAGTGTTGAGAATTAAAATCGGGAAGTACTGATCGAAGGTAGGTTCGAGGAGTATCAAACTGAATAAGTGGACAAGGCTTCTTGAATGGGAGGGCGTACGTGAAATCGTAGAGTTGATTCAAAGGACATGGACAAATCGGTAGTGAGTCTTGACTAAGGTTGGAAGCTGCATTTGCAATGGTGCTGCGTAAGTACCTCTATTTTGTTTAACTTTCCAGTTAATGATATTTTCCGTTTGGATGTGGTCCCGTGATTTTCCTTGGCTAAGGTTTTCACGTAAAAACTCTGTCTTGTGAATGTTTGATTGTTGTTCCGCTAATTGTATTGATTAAATCAAACGACGAAAAGATAATATATGTAATACCCTCAACTTTTTCAAAGGTATTTTTGACTTTTTATGAGATTTGACCAAGGTTAACTTGTTTACTTGACCTTATAGATGATTAATTGAAACCCTAATAAACTCTTATACCTAATTGGTTTAGGACACTAGTCATCTAGGTCCCGGTATAGCTTATTTTTAACTTTTATCGTATTTAGAGCATTTTGAATATTTACTTGTTTATTGCATTGTGTTGATCATTGTGTGTGTTTGAACCATTAGTCATATTCTAGTTAAACCCTAGGAGAGGTCCACCAAGTTATGGAACCTAACTCTAAGTGTAGGTTAAGTTTTGGACCATTTAGTAAGGTAGGTGCCCAAACCCTAATTGGGGTGTGCCCTGACTGAGAGACGTATGTGGTGAGACTTTATTATTGAGCTGTATAGGTTATATTATATTAATAATTATATACCTAATGTTTTGTAATATTATTTTATATTTTAGAGACTTTTTGGGCTTATAAATAATCTTAAATGAGGCCTAATTGATACATATGGGCCTTGGGCCCATTTTTAAATCATAATTAGCCTAAAATATAAGTTTTAGAGGATTGAAAAAGTCAACCCTATGAGAGTTACGAAAATCACTTAACCCTAATCCTTATTAGACCCATTCTTCCATTACCTTCTATTTTATTTAAGCTCTCTTCCTCCATTATTCTATACACTTAATCTTTAACCTAAAACTCAAACCTTCATCATCTACACTCTTCCACCATTAACACCACCTCTTCTTCTCCAATCATCACCAAATCCTAGGATAGTGTTCATCTCTCTTCTTTCATAAACATATATCGCTTTGGGAGCAAAAGATCAACAAATGAGAAACTTTTTAAGCGATTCAAGAATTCTTCATTAAAATTCAAGAAACCTTGAGGTAAGTGTATTTGATCCATCCTATACTTTTTTTTTCAAGATTTTATTTTTTTTCATTAGGTAATAGTTGATACTCATTATAAATTAATTTCAACAATATTTACTTTATTCTTATTAGATTGATATTTATTTTGGGCCACTATAATGGGTTTGGCCATGGTCTTTTTTGTACCTATAATGGATGACTATGTTCTTTATCATTTTTGTTGTAATTTTATGATATAAATATTTTTTTAAATACCTCTATGAATCTATTTTCTAAAACCGTTTAGCTTGTATTTTTTGGATTTAACTTTATTTAATTATGATTTTTCTAAGTTGTTAGACTTTACCAAAAAAACTAAAATTCTAGATTTTACATGGTCCAATTTACTTAAAATTTTGATCGATATTTTTAATCTAAATATTTTTATAATTATTTTTTCCAGATACCTATATCAATATAATTTCTAGAACCTTTGAGTTTGTATTTTTCTGATTTATATTGATTAAGTTATGATTTTTCGAAGTTGTTGGACTTTACAAAAAAAACCAGAATTCTAGATTTTACACGGTCCACTTCACTTAGGATTTCGATTTATATTTTTAATCTAAATATTTTTCTAATTATTTTTCTTAGATACCTTTATCAATATTGTTTCTAGAATCTTTGAGCTTATATTTTTCTAATTTCTATTTATTAAGTTATGATTTTTCAAATGTGCTAGACTTTTCTGTAAAACACAGAATTCTAGATTTTGCACGGTCCACTTCACTTGGGATTTTGATCTATATTTTTAATCTAAATATTTTTCTAATTATTTGTCATAGATATTTATGTCAAACTAGTTTCTAGAACCTTTGAGTTTGTATTTTTCTAATTTGTATTGATTAAGTTATGATTTTTCAAATGTGTGGAACTTTTCTGTAAAATCTAGAATTTCAGATTCTGTCCGGCTCACTTCATTAAGGGTTTCCACCCATATTTTGAATCTCAATATTTTTCTATTTATTTTTCCTAAAAACCTCTATGAATCTAGTTTTTAAATCCATTGAGTTTATATTTTTTAATTAATATTTATTTAGTTATGATTTTTACAAGGCAGTACATTTTTTTATAAAAAAAACCTTTTAATTATTAGTGGGTCATGATTATTAACTATTAAGGTTTTAACCTTGTTGTTTGACTTAGACTTAGGTGCATGGGGATTCCACCCATGTGTCTTGGATCCCTCATAGGGTTCGGCCAAGTGTCTTAGATCCCTCTTTAGGATTTGACCTTGTGTCATGAATCCCTCATAGGGTTCGACTATGGAGTGTTGGATTCTCTTATGGTTTCCACTGGTATTATCTATCCGTCTTAGTCGTGATATTTGATGATTGTTTACATGTTATTTAATTTTAGTTCTATCCATATCATTACTTTTGATGTTAATGTGTTTATTTTTCTATTCTTATTAAATGTGTTTATATCATGTAACCCTAGTGTCATATTGTTGTCATACTATGATCATTACGTCATTTCATATAGGGGGTACATAAGGGAACGGGATTGAAGTATATACGTTTATATTGATTTTATCAATTAATCAGGGTTCGGTACCCTAGGGTGAAAGGCTCCAGACGTTATTATATCCTACAGATGGGTCGATGAGATCGTTCTCAGTGCGGGAAGAAGATGGAGACCCTATGTGGTTATGGGTACTAGTTGCATGTGCATCCTGCACTCACCTTGCATTTACCTTCACTTTTATGCCATCCTTATTATATGATCGAGATGCATGTTTTGATTAAAATCTCGTATAGTATGATATCATACCATACACACTGTTGTATTACTGGGCATCAGCTCGTGGTGTTACATCGATATTATTTCAGATTTTGAGGAGCCAGGTGCGTTGGAGGATTTTGAGACGAATGACTCCGGTATACTTGAGGAGACCGACGAGGATTTGGGAGTCGATCCCACACTTTGAAAGACTTTGTTGATCATTTTAAGACATTAGTTATTTATTTTTCGGGCATATATGTCTTTGATTGAGAGCATGTTCTCACCCTCTTTTCCCCATAGTTGATTTAATTGTCCATTTTCTGCAATGGATATGCTTATTACTGATTTTAACAACTCAAGTAGAATTGTAGTTAACCTTATGACACCCGGTCGATCGATTCAACTTTCTTTTGTTTCTCTTGACTTAATTGACCTAGTTTGACTCCATGGACTTCTTGATCTGTGTTGACCCTTTTTTATTTAACCTTAGTGGATTCATTAACTTGATCATGATTACATAATTGAACATAGGTGAATACAACCCTATTGCTTAATTGAATCAATTGGACATGATTTGACGATTAGAGAACGTATTTAAATATCCCCTTATAACTGAATCTCGCATAGGATTGCTTTAGGGCCGTTAACGCTTGAACATCAATTTGTTTCTTGTTTGTGGAGTGAGCCTTGATGGCCTAACTACATCATGTGGACCATTGGGGATCATTCATAGATCACCTCCAAACTTAGGTTACGGGTCGACCCATGGACTTTTCAGGTCAAATCTGGATACCCGGGTTTGGGGCTTGACAATATACTATGGAGGTATATTTGATTTGAGCCGATTGAGATAATCCTTTTATTAATCAACTAAGGCATGCAAGTTTATCACCTTACCTTGACCAGTAAACTTGTGATAGGTTGGATTAATTTTTGAATATCTAATCCCTCCTTCTAAGTATTCTTGAGTAAAAGAGAATGGACTGGTTATTTCGACCTTGTCCCAACTCAAGGTGATCTTTCTCTTCGAAGGATCCCCAGACCAAAGAAAATTTCGGATCGAGACTTCGCATTCCTTAATAGTGGATGTCAACCATTTATAGACCGCCATATTGTATATAGGGATGCTAAAAGGATAGAGCAAATAAGAACTGCTCTACTTTAAAAAGAAATAACCCTGCTGCCCTTTTCTTAATTTGTTCCACTAACGGGTGGATAGCCGTTTTGGTGATGTGCCCTTTGAGCAACGGTACCCCAAGGTGAAAAATAATCGATCCGTTCTCTTTAATTAGAAATACCTAGAAGGGAGGGGTGATTAGGTTATTCAAAACTTAATCAAACCTATCACAAGTTTACTGGTCAAGGTAAGGTGATAAACTCGCATGTCTTAGTTGATTAATAAAATGATTATCACAACCGACTGAAATCAAATATACCTCCGTGGTACATTATCTTTTCGTCGTTTGATCTAATCAATAGATTTAGCAGAACAACAATCAAACATCTACAAGACAAAGAGTTTTTACATGTAAACCTTAACCAAGAAAAAACTATGGGACCACGTCTAGACGGAAAGTATCACTAACTGGAAAGTTAAACGAAACAAATGTTACTTACGCAACACCGTTGCAAATACAGCTTCCAATCTTAGCAAAGCCTACTGCCAATGCGTCCATGTCCTCTATCAACGCTACGAATCCATGCGCACCCTCTCAGCCAAGAAGCCTTGTCCACTTGTTCAGTTTGGTACTCCCCAAACATACCTTCGATTAGCCACTCTGATCTTAATTTTCAACTTTCCTGCCTTTGCTGAAGGTGAAGGAGTCAGTACACCCTGAACCCTAAGTTGCTTAAATAGTATTGAGATGCACTGGTACAATCAGAGTGCTAGGTCAAGTATCTATGTGGAAGACCTAAGCTGAGTAAGGGATCAAGCTTTTGGCTTTGATCTAGAAGAGAAAAAGCTCACATGATATTTATGAGAATTAAATGCTTTTTGCTCTTTGAATGGACACTCTTGATAAATAAAACTTTCTTCTCTGTATTCTAGTGTGTAGAAGTGTATTTTGTAAAGCCAGGGAGGAGTTACATTTATAGAATTTGTAAACCAGAGTCTTTTAGAAAGTGGGGTAAGTAGAAACTAGAATTTTAGATCTGAAAAGACTCAATCCCTGTGAAGTCCAATCGATTGGGTTAAGTCCAATCGTTTGTACTCTAGGTCCAATTGATTAGTCTTGTAAGGATGGGTTTTTCCTTCGTAAATCTAATCGATTGTACATAGTCCAATCGATCAGACTTAAATAAGTTTCTGTCCTGTAAGTTTCAATCGATTTCACAGAGGTTTCCAACCAATTGGGCTTCAATTAAGTTCTGTTTTGTAGAATCTAATCGATTTCACAGAGGTCTCCAATCGATTGGACTTTCTCAAAAGTCAATAATCTTGACTTAAACTCGAGTCTGTCCATGACTAGGTTTGACTATTATATTTTATTGATTTTAAAACCTATTCATATGGCCACTAAGTCACTTACCTTCCTAATCGAGCACACACGATCTATTAGGAGGAAGTCCGATCAATTTTCCAGTGACACACAAGTGAGATTTGAAGTCGAGGCATAAAATCTTAGAGGAAAATCTAAAAGTCTTTACTACAGGATGATGATAATGTTGAGCATACACACACGCTGAGTCTGACTATTTTGGGTCTTGATTATCAGTCTGTAGTCTTGCTAAAATCTTTTCGACTATTTGCTAGCTTGTAACTATTTTCATGCATCCTTCGAATTTGATAAAATGGAGTTTTCTCTAAGTTAATGAGAAAAAGTGTGCAGCGTGTGCCTAGCCCTTTTAAGCTCATTTTTTCGCACTAATTGTCAAAGATTGACAATATGCTCGTTGTGGGTTGTGATATTCACTCAAAAGTGCTTATTTTAAGCAATTATCTTTCTAGCGTTATCACACTCTCCTACGTTAAACTACCATTTTTATCAACTTTTCTATGTAAGAATTTCTCTCATTGCGTAAAACACACTTGTCTAGTCAAAATGGTATATTCGTATGCATTCATACGCATTTATTTGACCAACATGCGAAGCCGTTTTGTAGAAATCTCATTACGGGATTTTTCTATCTCAGGAGTACTAATCGGACAATTATGATGGAATACGGATCCACAACTGACTGTCAGAGCCTTTGATCCAGTGGACTTAAACAAGAAGATGTAGGCCAAAAATGGGAAGAGCCGGAGGATCGAAAGAGTCGAGAGATGACCAAGAGTGAATGAGAGACGAGTCCTCAAAGAAGAGACCAAGAAGATTAAAGCTTATCAACTAACACAAGATGAGGACTTACTTAGTTGGTAAAGCTCGTAGAAGACCAAGTCAAAGACCAGGGTTCAAGACCCTCTGCTAGAATTTTCTCTTTATTTTGTAATATTTTCTCTCTCCTCTCTCTAAACTCTGAGTCCCACATCCAATGGTCACCCTTCGTTCTCTCACTCTCTAGGATTCAACTGCTCACCACCCACATCTTCATCTAAACAAAACGATCCTCCATTCGACTGTCTGATCATTCAGATCCTATGTCCTCTCCTAGATCACCATCACATCATTTACCCCTCATCGGATCATCCATCAAATGATCAGATCATTCAATCATTCATCCGATCATCACCATCCACTTTTACCATCCAATCCATCCCATCATACCTCCGATCATCCGTTCGATCATCTATGAATCATCACTCACACAATCTCCACATCTTCGATCCATCTCCACTCCTTCATCGAACGATCCACAATGAACTGAGATATTGGTCAACCTTATTGACCAAGATGGCCGCATTTGGAAAAGAAGAAGTTTTTAAGAGAAATCTTTTGGATGTTCGAAAAAGAAATTGGAAGATGTTGGGAGATTTTTAGAAAGTTTGATTTCTAGGGAATTTATGTGAGAATACTTTCTTTGCAAAAATGGGGAAGACATGGGATGTTTTTATTAAAAAATGGGAAGTGTTTTAATAGTTTTTAAAAGGAGGGACGATTTTGGCATTGAAGAAAATGGCGTGGGGCAATCTTTCAAAGGTTTTTCTAAATGGTCCCCCACGCCCCTTATAAAAAGAAGAGAAGAAAACCCTAGTGGAAGGCCTCTCTCCCACGTTATCTCTCCATCTCTTCTTCATTCTCTCAAACCCAAGCCACCCCTCCATCATCTTTCTCCTCTACGCTCCCACATCTCTTCCATGGCTCCACACCCCAATTGACTTCTCGCCAGCCATCTTCACCTTAGAAATAAGAAAAGAAAAGAAAAGGATGAAGAAGAGAGGAGAGGAAGCGGTGAGCTTCTCTCACCAAAACCCAGCAAGCTGTCATCTCCTTACAACTCTCCAACGTTGCTGGTGTTGCAGGTGGCAACACCAAGCAACCCACCTCCAAGCCGTTAGTCCTCAACTTTCCCCCAAAAAAATCCAGCTACCCATCTCTTCTATCTTCCACATTTTTCTTCTAGCCATCTTGACGGGTACCAGCTTCGGCAACCTGCTGCTACATGCACACCGCCTGCTCCTACCTCTTGCCGGCGTCCCTTGGTCAATCTCGACTAGAGCAGCCTTCTTCTTCTTCTTCTCCATCATTATCATCGCCCCCCTCCAGATCTGCAAGCACTTCACGGTTGCAGGCATACCTGCACTAGTCTTCACAGCCAGCAAACAACCACACCAGCAGATTGGACCACCACGCACTAGCAGCAGCGCCAAGCAGCTCACCTTCACTCTCCAACGGCCTTCTCTCTTCATCCTCTCTCTAAAACCGAAAGAAAAAAAAAAGAAGAGGAAGGGGAACTAGAGAAGAAGAAGAAAAGAAGAAGAACAAGGGAGAAGGAGAGGAGGTTGTACCTTCAACCCAATATCACCACCGCCTATGGTGGCTGCTCCGTTATCTCTTGGAACCGTTAACCACCAACTGTAGCTGCTTCTTCTCCTTCATCTCATTGCTGCCCAAGAGAGGGGTAGCAACACCTTGTCAGGCGCAATTTGGCAACACATGATACTGGAAGCGGTTGGAGCGTGGAATGTGTGCTTGTGTCATTTCTAGGATTTCCAGGATATGAGTGGTCTCTGTTAGTCCGTGAGAATGATAATGCGGTGTGTGTTGTCTTTTCTAAAAAACCACAGACATAATGGCATCCATTTCATACAGCAGAACTTGATTGAATTGTCCTTCACTAACACCGTCATTTCAAACAACCACAAACGTAACAGGAGGTTGATTGATTAATGTCGCTTCCAGTTCATCATTCCCCATGAAGGTGATCTTAATTTAGCCATGCTGAATGGGTCCCTCAGCCTGTCACATTGACGTACTGGGGAATGTCCAAAATACATCCAACGGTTTCAAACATTGTTAAATGGAGTCATCCTCTGCTTAGATAGTCTCAAAGGGGTATGATTCGATTAATTCATTGATTAGTCCATGATTATCTTTTAAGCGTTCTATTTTTAAACAATAGAGAGAAAATCTCCAGATATCAATAACATTAATAGGTTCATTAAAAAAAGAGAAGATCTTTGGGTCTCAATAACATTAATAAGTTCATTAAATGATGTGACGGAAACATCTGTGCGGCAGGACAGCTCCATTACATTCTAGGTGCCAGATTCTTAACCATTTTCCAACCCTAAGTGGAATCCCTTGGACCCACAAAGGATAGTCTTGTTCTCTTGCTTCAGTCCATTCCCCTCAAGACGGGGAGTATATCACTCAAGCATTAATCGTGTAGTAGCCCGGCATAGAGTCCTTAGAAGAGGAACATCTATCCGGTATAGTTCATTAGGGATTACCTCTTTACTAGTGTTGCACAGGATATCTGAACTTGAGGTTCTATATTTCTTCGGTAAATCTCACATATACTGAAAGAAAATACTAAGTCAAATTCTAGATGAATTTCGATAGAGTATAGCCTTATCACAATAAAATAGGAGAAGATCAATTTTTCTATCCCCGGAGTCCTCTATTTATAGAGCTTTGGGGAGGGGTCTGAACATGTTGCAGACTCACCTTTATAAGGAAAAAAAGTTTAAAATAATAAAAAATTACAAATAATCTTAACAAAATAATTACATACGGTTGTAGGGTTCCTAGAGATACAACCGTATGGCATTAACTCTGGCAGATTCTGCATGTTTTTTGAGAAAAATGGCCTATGTGCTTTTCTGGACAAATGAGAGATCTCCCTGAAATTTTAACTGCATACGGTTGTGTAGGAGAAGGTCCTACACAACCGTATATCATTACTTTTTGGATCTCTTGCACGCATCTCGAGGAAATGGCATGGGTGCTTTTCTAGGGATATGAAGGGTATTTTTAGAAATGTAATTGCATACGGTTGTGTAAGAGGAGGTCCTATACAACTGTATGTGAATAGTTTTTCATCCCACTACACGGATCTCGAGGAAAAGGGCACATGTGCTTTTTCTCATTTTTGACTATAGATCTTCCAAATCTGACTCCATACGGTTGTGTAGCTTTCCTTTCTACACAACTATATCCAATTTGTCTCTCTGCTCTGTGGGTGGTTGGCTCAGAAATTGAGGCATGCCCTTTATGCAAAAATCTAGTCCTGTTCTGCCAAATCTGAGGACATACGGTTGTGTATCCCTATGCCTTACACAATCGTATGTAGTTACTTTCTGAAGGTATGGGCTGATTCTGATCAAAATTGACCATCTTCATTTTCTTAAAATATGTGATAGTTGTGCTCTCTCTGATTGAATACGGTTGTGTATTCTCATCTCTTACACAACCGTATGGGCTCATCTCCCTAGTAAAATATCCTCTTTAGGTCCTCTACTTTGAAAAATGCCATTATCTTGAAGAAATGACATGTGTGGTTATGCGTTGACAGTCAATCTTCGCGTCCCTTGGTCGTGATTTTCGTTGAGATCCATATTTCACTGTCAACACACCTGTTGTTGCGTCTTGCTCCACCGTTCCAACTCCGATAGGTTGAAACCTCCTCACTCCACGCTTCGGCCACCAAAAGCTCCACTTTAAGGCTTGACCAAAGTCCATCCACCACCGGCCACCCCACGCCCAGCACGCTGTCCATCTGTCTCATCACTTTACATTCTTTTCTCTCTAGGTATCTTTACTTCTCTCTCTAGCTTGTTTCTTCATACCCTTTCTCTCTTTAGTTTTCTTAAAATTTATTTTAGTGCTTGATTAGTTCGTTATATTTTAATTCAAAGCATTGTAGATCATTTTTTTTATTAATGAATGAAAAGTTATTGGGAATTGTTTGCATGTTTTTATCTTCCATTCATGTATCTGTTCTCTCTCTAAAAAAAAAACCAAACAATCATGTTTTATATCCCGATTTCTCCACCACTCGCACCTCTCCATGTTTTCAAGCAAAAAAATATGTTATTTCATGTTCCCGATTTGCACAAACTAACCCCGAGTGCGGATAGACATCCAACTATCCACTATGTGAGAATTCTTAAGTTTTGCAGGTTAAAAGTCTTGGATCTTAATATAAATGATGTTGAAATACGAGTTTCCGATCAAACGACACGGAAAAACCCTACTTTCAAATGGCGCCGCTGTCGGGGATACTGAGCAATTGGGTGATTATAGTGCCACGTGTCTATTTGCTTTTTGCATAAAGTTATTCGCACTGCATGGATGGCCACTAATTAATGAACCCTAATTGAGCAGACCCAGCTCCTCTTAAAACTGGTGGAATTTCATCACCCACCTCATCACTCCAACTGAGTTTGATCCCCAGGATCCACCATTAATAAAAAGAATCAAGAGCTATAGCCAAACTAGATCAGTGTTCTATGACACCCATCCAATTAGTCATTCCCTCGATCCCAGGTCGAATAAGTCCACGAGCACGGGTCCCTGTTATCTAACACACCCATAGGTCCCTCCTACTCAAGTATATCGAGCTCGCTAGTGGCTTCATTGGTTCTTTGTTGGTCTGCTATTTGTTGTGTTAGGAACACAAACCAACCCTAGCTTATACTAAGGGAAAGCTCATCTCTATTGCTTGACAAACCGGTAAGTCTGGGGCGTATTTAAGTCAGCTGATGTGCCGCACGTCTGTCTAGGCTTCGGATTATCTTGAGATCAACTTGAGCCGTGTCTAGAAAATAGGTCTCTAACTTTCCTGGCTCCACCACTCCTTACCATCGCTAATGCACCCATCGGGTATAGAACTAAGGACATGTTGATGGCATTTAAAAACCTCGAGGAAGAGGTAAACTATTTCCAATAGCCACCACACGTCGATACTTTTGATCATCCGTGTACCGTAGAGAGTCTAATTCAAGACTCTGTAGAGGAAAAATTCTCCCAGTGTCAAGAACACTTTGAGCCTGACTTCAGATCGAAGTCAGACAATTCTGGATTCACTGATCTGCTGGAGTCTGCTCCAGTCAGATACATTCCCGCTAAACTCAATGAGTTTGCTGCCCTGCTAACCATGGTCAGAGAACCCACTACTACTCCCCTCTCAGTTTTTACTAAGAAGCTTCGATCCTTCCCCGCTCGACTACATGCTTTTGTGGGGCTGCTTAGAGCACTTACTGTCCTTTTCTCAGTCTACATTGAGAAAGACCTGTTCTACATAGGTATACCTAGACAAGGGATAGGATAGTTGTTTCTATTCCACCTTAGGTGTCAGGAAGACTGTAGATCCACTCAGTCTCCGTGAGTTTTAACCTGGTTGGGGGTACTTGAAATATCCCCGTCATGTCTGGTGGAAGACGTAAAACTTAGCACTTTCAGAAAGGCAATTCCGGTATTCTTAGAGTACATGAGTCTTATGCATTTGTTATTACTATTATATCTCTAGACATGCAGGTACATTCATTCTACCGACCATCAGGTACCACATACTGTCAAGTTTCTGCCTACTTGATAACATCCTCCCTGAACCTTTGCATCATCATTACCGATTGTTCATCATTTTATGTCCTGGTTATGAGCACCAAAGATGGTGTTGTATTTTGGTTAGGGGTGGGTATTTACCAAAAACTCATGTTTTTTTTTTTATAAAAAAAAAGAGAGAAATCGTGTTTTGGGGGTGGTTTTTGATGTTCTCCAAAAGTTTTCTAAAATTTCAAAAATGTGTCAAATACCCTGACTTTGATTAGTCGAAAGTCTCCGTTAAGTCAGTATTGAGGATGACAATTTTTGTTTAAGGTTAGCATTGAGTCAAGTCAAGCATAACTACAGTAGGTTTGAAAACTTAAAAAAATTTAGATTCGACACAATTGTACACTATCAACATCAGAGTCATCCTAAGTTTAGAAACTCTAGAGATCCTGTGAGAATAATTGTGGAGACCTAACCCAGTGAGCTTTCGAGCCTTTAATCATTTCAGAGGGTTATACAACAATTTTGAGTCACTAAATGACTCACTATTCTTCATGCCCGCAATATTTGTTGAGAGATCTCATTATCCTTTGTGTCGATCATAATACTCAGAATGACATCAACATTGGATTACTACGACAGAACCTTCTCTGTATCCAGTCAAGACAGTATACATGATAGTGCAAACCCTAGAAAATGATTTAGGCCATTTTTCTGAACTGCTCAGCCATTTTACTCACCTGAATTATACTTCACTAGAAACCTTTTGAACCCTTCTATAAAAGCCTTTTCTTGTTAAGTCCATCAACCAAAAACCTAGTCTAGCTACGAAGTATGACTCATGACCCTACTTTTAAGAAGAATAGAGAAATAATGGATATGGGTGTAACATGAAAAGAAAGGTCAAAAAAATAAAAGAAAAAGACAAGTGGTTCAAACTGAAAAGAATATATGAAAAGAAAGTACGAAAAAGAGCTGAAAAATTAAATGAGCAGTCTCAAAAATATCGAAAAAGAGAAAAATATAAAGGAGAAAAAGAAACAGTGCTACACCAGCAGGAAAATACAAGAAAATAGAGATATCCTCTCAAGATCTTTGAAATCTTGTATCCCTTTATTTTTTTACACCTAACATAAGCCTCAGTACAACCCAGGAAAGTCCTAGTTGATTCTAGGATAGCACGATCATAAAATGTAGAGATTGCAGAAAGAGAAGCTATAGAGTTTGATCTGACGTTCCCGAGTGAAGTGAAATTCCAATCATGAGATCTTCTTCTGTTAAAGATGTCCTTCCTTAAAAAAAATACATATGATATTCACGCAAAAGTGCTTATTTTAAGCAATTATCCTTTTAGCGTTATCGCACTCTCCTACGTAAAATGCTCTATTTATCTACTTTTCTACGTAAGAGTCACTTCTGTTTCGTAGAACACACTTTTCTGAACGAAATGGTATATTTGCATGCATTAAACACATTTTCGAAAGTCTAGGTAGGAAGACGTTATGATCAAGTCTCATTACGAGCTCTTCTCTTGTAGGAAACTCGATCGGGCTATTCTCGAGACTTGCTGGCCAAAATCGATCATGAAAGCCCATTATCAAAGCTTAAAGAGCCCACAGACTATGACTAGAAGATATGGGCCAAATATGGGCTGAAAAAAATGACCAAAAAGTTGGCCCAAAGAACGAAGAGAGTAGGAGAGCCAATGACCAAGAGACGGACCATTTAAAGCCACATGAGTCAGCAAGGAATGATGGTTCACTCTACTGGAGAAGCATGAGGATGGTCACAGTGAAGACCAGGGTTCCAGACCCTCTGCCAATACGTTTATCTCCATTTTCTGATATTTTCTCTCTCCTCCCTAATTTTTTATCTCATCTTATCTTATTTTCTCTCTCTTCATCTCTCGGTCCTCGGATCTACTGACCTAACCCCAGAACTCCTGCCCATTGGCTTTGTCTCATCTCCCTTAGCTTTCTGACCGTTGGATCTTCAATCAGACCGTTGGATCTTCCACCGGACCGTTGGATCTCTCTAGAACCGTCGATCTACCAATCTGGGTCCCAATCAAGTCACCATCCATCCGATCGTCATCAAATTGTCTGTCACATCATCTTGTGAGATGATGGACATCATCAATCTATGTGGGCTAGTAGTCGGGCCCATTATCATCGACCCGTGGCCCGACCATTTAGTGGACCTCGCGATTTTCAAATGCTTTAAATTAATTATTTTTAATTAAAAAATGGGGGTCCACTAAATGGGAAAATTCCCCAAAGAAAGTAAGGTTTTCCTTAAAAGAAAAAAAAATTTATTTTTAAAGCCCCCATTTTCCATTAAAGGAAAGTGGGAGGTTTAAAGGGGAAGGAGAAGGGTTCGTTTGAACCCTAATCCCCCTCCTTTCTTTTCCTTTCTCTCCCCAAAACCTTTCCCCCCACGTTTTCCACCTTTTCCTCCTTTTTTTCTCCACTTTCTCTTCTTTCTCTTCTTCTTCTCCCTTCTCTTCTCCGGTGAACTGGTTCTTCATCTTCTTCTTGTAAACAGGACCGGCAACTGCTCCAGCAGCAAGCACGATAGTGCAACCCACACCATCGTCCTCCCCTCTCTTGGACGGTCATCCATCCTCTTCTTCTCCTTCTTTCATCAACGCCGGAGTTGCAGGTTTGCAACTCCGGCCAAAACTAGAAACTCCGGCCTGCTGTAACAGTCCGCCACCGAAACTGGTTTCACCTCCTTGTGCTCTCCGCTGGTGCGCCACCCCTTCACCAACGTGCTGGATGTGGGGATCTTCCTCAGACCACCCATCTCCACCACGATCTGCCCCTCTCCTTGGGCAGCAACCCAACGCCTCCGCCAGCCTCCACAACCCAGTCCAACAAGCCCACCATGAACTCCCCAGTAGCAGTAACGCGCTGCTGCCCACACTCTCACTGATCACACAGCCGTTGCTGCCCTCTCTTTGCGCTGTCACGCACAAGCCGCTCCCCATCACTAGATTCACCACTGGTTGCAGTCTGCAACACCTCCATCTCCAAGGACTGTGCTCATGCAACCACCATCCATCCTCTTCTCCACATGCACAGCGTGCACCATGACCACAGCCACCACCTCCATTGCCTAGGTTGCGGACCGACCTGCAACTCTCCATTTGCTGGTTCAGATTGCAACCTCTCTCATGCTGTTGCAACTCCTTTTTGAAACTAGACTCTGCACCCATCGCTCTTGGCCGGAAGCACCCTGTTGGCACCACCACTGTGGGTTCTTGACGGGTATGCCTTCAACTGAATCACCCTCTCCATCAATACCTTCTCATGTGTAGTCCAGCAACTGCCTTCTCCAACACAAGCAGCATGCTTCCCTTTGCACCTCCTTACCTCCATCTTACCATGGCTTGGCCAAGAGCCAATCACAGCCACTGCGTGGCTAGCTTGTGACTCCCCTTTCTCACCACACCTCCTCTTCGATGATCGCACTTTCCTCCATGCTTCTTCTCATGGCCAAACTAACCACTTGGCTGGGTCCATCTCATCATCGTCTTCATCCATGGTCGATCGGCCTATCCAATCAAGGTGAGTCGCTCAAGGTAGCTTTACTTCCCTACTTTCTCTCTCTAGGTTAGGTTTCTATCTCTAATTTCTCTCTCTAAAATCTCTTTCTTACATTGTTTTTTTATTTATTTTAGTAGTTGAATGATTTTTAGTTAATTTGATTTCAAGCATTGTAATTTCAATTTCCACATCAATAATAAATATTTCTTTTATATGCAAGTTCTTCATAGTTTTGTCTTTGATTAATTATTGTGATTCTTGATAATGGATAAGTTCAATCTCTCCAAAAAGAATATTTTAAATCCTGATTCCTCAACCCTCTCACCTCTCCATGAGTTTCTTGTCATATTCTGTTATTTTAAGTTCTCATTTGCATGAACTAATCCCGAGTACGAACGATATCCGACACGAAACCACTATACAAAGCCTGTAATTTTGCAGGAATTTTGAGGCTCGGATCACATTACAAATCGTGTTGATTCTAGGGTTTTCGTAACCAATGACACGGAAAAATCTTACTTTCAACATATGTGAGATCTTTTCTTTCATATATCAACACATCTCCTCACATATAAATGGAGAGAATAAAAGAAAACCATTTCTAAGTGATCCCATTCTGAGTGGTTTACAAGTGAGATTTGAGGTCGAGGCATAAGAGCTTAGAGGTGATCTGGAAATCTTTACTGCAAGATAATGAGAATGTTGAGTACACACACACACGCAGAGTCTGACTATTCTGGGTCTTGATTATCAGTCTGTAGTCTTGCTAAAATCTTTCGACAATCTGCTAGCTTGTAACTATTTTCATGCATCCTTCAAATTTGACAAAACGGAGTTTTCTCTGAGTTAATGAGAAAAGTGTGCAGCATGTGCTTAGCCCTTTTAAGCTCATTTTTTTGCACTAATTGCCAAGGATTTGCAATATGCTGGTTAGGGGTTGTGATATTCGCTCAAAAGTGCTTATTTTAAACCATATCCTTTGGCGTTGTCGCACTCTCCTACATAAAACTTTATTTTTCATCAACTTTTCTATGTAAGAGTTTCTTTAACTGCGTAGAACACACTTTTCTGGTCAAAATGGTATATTCGCATGCTTTCATACGCATTTAATTGACCTACATGCGAAGTCGTTTTGTGGAAATCTCGTTACGCGCTCTTTCTATTTCAAGAAATCTAGTCGGACAATTCTCAAGATCTGAACCCTACGATCAACTACAAGAATCTCCATCAAGTCTACAATCAATTTGGAGGTGATCAATTGGGACAGTGAACCGGGCTAGTGGTCCAAGGCAGGACCCAAAATATGTTGATCATCCCATGATCAATCGCAAAAGCTCAAAGGTGAACTTGTCGACATGATCAACGGCCACGAAAGATAGGCAGGGACCACGGGTGAACTAAGAATCACTAAACCCCAACCTGCATGGTGGGCCACGGTAGTGGAGTGCATTGCCTGTGTGAGACAAAACATGGGCCAAAGGTTAGTGATATTCCTTCAAAAGTGCTTATTTTTAGCCATTATCCTTGGGCGTTGTCGCACTTTCCTATGTAAAACTTCATTTTTCATCAATTTTTCTACGTAAGAGTTTCTTTAATTGTATAGAACACATTTTTCTGGTCAAAATGGTATATTCGCATGCTTTCATATGCATTTAATTGACCTACATGCGAAGTCATTTTGTGGAAATCTCATTACGCGCTCTTTCTATTTTAGGAAATCTGATCGGACAATTCTCAAGATCTAGACCCTACGATCAACCACAAGAATCTCCACCATGTCTACAATCAATCTGGAGGTGATCGATTGGGACAGTGAACCGGGCCAGTGGTCTAAGGTAGGACCCAAAATATGTTGATCATCCCATGATCAATCGCAAAAGCTCAAGGGTGAACTTGTCGACATGATCAACGGCCACGAAAGATAGGCGCGGACCACGGGTGAACTAAGAATCACTAAACCCCAACCTGCATGGTGGGCCATGGTAGTGGAGTGCATTGCCTGTGTGAGACGAAACGTGGGCCAAAGGTTAGACCCATAATATTGTTGAGATTTGAGTGTCCAAAAAGTTGAGAAACGCTGGGCGTTGACCTTCAAGATGAAAAGATGCCGGACTAAGAACCAAGACACGGACCGCCATGTCGACGGGCTAATGTAGCGTGCCAACATGAAATATTCACAAGAAGCAGGATGTGAGCCAAGTTAGTGATCAACTCAACACGTGGCCATGGTCTATTGACAATGTTTAATAGAGTATTGAAAAGCAAGCTACCGACCTTAGACCAAGCCGCTAGACAACGATCGAACAAATATGGTGTACTCAAGTAGGGGCCACAACATGAGGTTGTGAATCAAGCAAATAAAGAAGGTCAACATTGGTATTTGAAAACATTTCTAGAAATCTTAGTGGCTAAACCAATTTTTGGCAAGAGCAAAGGACACATGCACGCAAGAAGATGGATGGCTAGATTAAGAGGAGTTGCTGGGCATTTCCAAACAAATAGAAAACAATTTTGGAAAGTAATTTTTGAATCAATTTTTGGAATCTCAAGGGAAGGGACGGTTTCAAATATGGAGGATTTTTAAAAGAAAGAAAGGAGGAGATTGGAGGGATATAAAAACCTAACGGCCCTACTCTCCTCCTCTCCTTTCCACGTTTTCATACTTCTCTTCCATCAAACCCTAGCCGCCCCTTCCATCATCCCTCCTCTCTCTCCAATCTCTTCTCAAGCCATCGCCCACCTCTCTTGACCTTGGGTTTTTTCAAAAGAATAACCAGAAAAAGAATAAAAAAGAAGAAGAAGAACCGGAAGAAGGAGAGGTGGCCGCCTTCCACTTCAGCCCAGCCCTCCACCGGTGCCCCCTTGCAGCACCACCACCTGCGATCTCCTCCCTGTGAGGCTGCGTAACAAGTTGCTGCTATTGTCTTCTCCCACCGGCCACAACCAACTTACACCGCCTGCTCCTCCATTCACTGCCACAAATCACGGTTGCTGCTATCATCAACGATAGCTCACCTGCAACCACCGAACCCAGAAAGTTCACAATCCTTCACCGTTGCAACTCACGGTTGCTACTATCATCAATGATAGCAGCACCTGCAACCACCGAAATCAAATCCCATCCTCACCATAAACCCCAATACCTCAAGCCATCATGACGACTCCATTATCCCCAAATGTCTAAAGCTTCAGGCCATCCTCAATTGGAGAAGAGGAAAATCGAAAAAGAAAAAGAGAAAGAAAGAAAAGAGGAGAAGACGGAGAGGTGACTGTTAGGTTTGCACTCTCACCAAACCGCCTCCACCACTTGCCGCCGTTTGCACATGCTGTTATCCTCCACATCCCCCTCCAAGCTGACACCTGCTGCAACTCCTCCAGCCATCTGCACCTCACCGTGAAGCTCACCTACATCTCCATTAGAGCTGACTGTTGCTGCCTTTCCAAGGAGCAGCAGGTCCGTTGGCTGTCAAGGTTTCCGCCATCAAGTGCTGACTTGCAACTCTCCTTCTGCTGATTCGGCCTAAAACGCATCGGCTACTCCTCTTCTTCACTACCCGACCATGTTACTCTTGGCCGAATTCAAATCATATTGGCCATTCAATAGTGGCCGAGCTCACCAATCTCCAAGCAATCCACCATGGTAATCTTTCTCTCTCTAGGCTCTTTCTCTAGCATTTCTTTTTCAAACCTTCTCTCTCTACTTCTATTTTATCTCTCTAGGGTTTCTCTAGTTTCTCTCTCTATCATTCTCTTTCTCTCTCTAAATTAGTCTCTCTCTATTTTCTCCCCATTTATAGAGTGCTCTTTAATTAGTTTATTTTATTTTAGTTATGATTCAAAGCATTGTAACTTGACCTTTTTAATTTAATAAATGTTGTTTATTTTTTAGCCATTATTTCATCATTTTCTGATATTAGTCTTTCTCACTCAAAAATCAATTAAGTTTTGAATCCTTCTCATCATCATTCTCACCCCTACATTGATTTCGTAGCATTTTTTGTAGAAAAATCCGTCATTTTATGTTCTTGAATTGCGCAAACTAACCCAGAGTACAGATCGACATCCGACACGAATCCTTATATAATTCTCACATTTTGCAGGATTAAGAATTGGATCGAATTAAAAATATTGTTGATTTTAGGGTTTCCGAATCCGACGACGCGGAAAAACCCTAGCTTCAGTTAGACCCATGATATTGTTGAGGTTCGAGTGTCCAAAAAGTTGAGAAATGCTGGGTGTTGACCTTTAAAATGAAAAGATGTCGGACCAAGAACCAAGACCCGGACCGCCATGTTGACGGGCTAATGTAGCGTGCCAACATGAAATATTCACAAGAAGCAAGATGTGAGCCAAGTTAGTGATCAACTCAACACGTAGCCATGGTCTATTGACAATGTTTAATTGAGTATTGAAAAGCAAGCTACCTGACCTTAGACCAAGCCGCTAGACAACGATCGGACCAATATGGTGGACTCAAGTGGGGGCCACAACATGAGGTTGTGAATCAAGCAAGTAAAGAAGGGCAACATTGGTATTTGAAAACATTTCTGGACATCTAAGTGGCTAAACCAATTTTTGGCAAAAGCAAAGGACACATTAGCACACAAGAAGATGGATGGCTAGATTAAGAGGAGTTGCTGGGCATTTCCAAACAAAAAGAAAATAATTTTGGAAAGCAATTTTTGAAACAATTTTTGGAATCTCAAGGGAAGGGACAGTTTTAAATATGGAGGATTTCAAGAGGAAAGAAAGGAGGAGATTGGAGGGATATAAAATCCTAACGGCCCTACTCTCCTCCTCTCCTCCTCTCCTCCTCTCCTCCATGTTTTCATAACTCTCACCCCAAAACCCTAGTTGTTTTGGTGAATTAATCCCTCACCTCTCCAATCTCTTGGCCATCCTCACTACCAACCCATTCATGGCCCTTCTCTTCTTGCAGGCCGTTAACCTTTGCATCACCTAGTTGTGCGCCTCCACCGACAACACAGACTGGTTCATCTTCTCCGGCATGAAACCACAGGCTCCTCGTTAAGCCGTCAACCTTGCTGGCCATTCTCACCTATCTCTCCAGCCTTCCATTAACTCCATTCACCATTCTCTCTAAAGTGGAAGTGCATCAGTTTGCACTTCCGGTTGCTCTTTTCTAAGCACATTGCTCTCCCCACCGCGAAGCCATTGCCACCACCCCCGAGCTCACCACTGCGAGCACCACTGAAATCGGCAACCTGCTGGACCGTCACCTCTCATCTCACCTTCTTGCCGCCCAGTGGACAGCATCATTGTGGTCACCTCATTTCGCCACCATTCGAATCTCTTGCTGCTCCTCACAGTGCAACATGCACAACAGCGCCTCCACCTCGCTGTTGTACTCTCCCTCCTAAACTGTGAAAACAAGCTGCAAAACCACCATTAGAACCACCTTTCATCACCATCATCTCGCCACCATGACAACACTGTACCAAACGGTCCTCATTCTTTGATCGCCATGATCGGGTTGCACAACGAGAAACTCCATTGCTGCCAGGTCACGAGCAGCAACGCACTACTTGTTGGTCCTCACCAAACCGTGCTTGCTAGCCGAACAACAACTCGCGAGATTCTCCAACGGGTGGCCCTTTTCTTCACCATCCATGCCTGCAAATCCATCCCGAGTTGCTGGACTAGCAACTCCCAACATCTATTCCACGCTTGCAACACCCTCCACCATGTGGCCGCATCATCACTGCCTCACTTGGCCGATTACCTTCACTTGCCTATCCATTCCAATGGTAAATCCGAAGTTAAAACTCTTTCTCTCATCACTTTTTCTCTCTAATTCCATCTCTCTCCTCATCTTGATCTCTTTTTTTATGCTTTTTAGTTAAAGTTTCTTTATTGCTTTTAGTTTTGTTCGATTTTAGGTTATTGTTGTAAGGAATTTTTAATTATTAATACAATGGTTATTTCGCAATTTCTTGATTAAGTCGTTTTTTTTATAATTCTACATTTGCAAGAATTTTCTCTCTCTAAAAACACCAAGAATGTTTTCAATCACCTACAATCACCACTCTCACCCCCTCCATCAATTTTCTGTAGAGATTCTGTTATTTTATGTTCTCTTTTACGCTAACTTGACTAATCTCGAGTGCGGATCGACATCTGACACGAAGCTGCTATGCAAACTGTTATATTTTGCAGGAAAAAGGTTAAAATCTCAGATTAATACAAATGTGTTGAAATTAGGGTTTCCGTACCCAATGATGCGAAAAAACCCTAATTTCAGTACTTAAACTTCATTTTGGAAAAAAATCAACTCAATCAAAGTTACAGAATTTATTGTTTTGTAAAGAGTTTTAAGTTGTGCCAAATATTAACGGCAATGAGTTTCAGGTTTAAGTCTATATTTATCTGGACGAATGTTAATAACTGAATCAAATTTTGAAACATGAAATATAAAATTATCAATAAAATGATAAAGTTACAAAGATATCTGAATTAAAACTAGAAAATCCAATTGTATTGTGTCAAGTGGTAGATTTGTATTAGTTTTTTTCCATTTTTATTTTTTATTTTTAAATTATTTTTAATAAGGAAGAAGGGTAAATGATGATGCAATCAAGGCTTAAAAAAGGTCGTTATAAAAGTATAACAGACTTGAGGCGTTACCCATTTTTCAGATAAAATGACTATTACAACGAATTGGAACGAAAATGGGAAAAATATAGAAACTAATGAAAAAATAAAAAAATGGTATCAAAATTCAAAATGTAAAATTTCAAATTTAAGTCTAGAACTTTTAAAAAATAAAAAAAATCCTAAATATACAGAAATAAAATAACAAATGATATAATTAAAAAAATTGTTAGTTTTTTAAACCGTCAAATCGGTTCATAACGTAATAAAGAAGATTTAAATAAAATTGTAGATTAAAAGAAAAACAAATGTTTTAAATGTGTTAAAAAAATGAAGATCTCAAAGCATCAAATGAATTAAAAAAAATAACAATAAAAAAATTAAAAATTAAATCTAGTGAAACACCAAAAGATAAATCTGTGGAAACATATAAATAAACAAACAAACCCTACATTAAAAGCATATTTGTACGCTTTCTTTATAAATAAATAAATTAACATACAAGATGGAATTAAGAAAAAAACAAAATATGTAAAAAAATACCTGATTAAATGGGAAATTTTGACGTTGATTTTGAGAATAAACAGCCGAGATGAAAAAATGATATAAGTTGTTCACAATGCCTAATGATAATATTTGCTTCAATAATCCAAGAGATTCAAATATTAAACTGATGATTAAAAGAAAAAAGTCACAGATCGATGTATACAAAAGAGAAAGAAGTTATTTAGGAAGGAAACATGGGTAGATAAGTTTGGGTTGAATCAGAACTTGAATGAAACAAATTGATTCTTTTAAATACATCAAAGAATAATGACAAAACCTTTCAAAATCAAAACGTTTAAGTAAAGACAACTATTGGTGAATATATCAAATGAGAATATAGGGAATTAATTCATTTGCTATGACAGGCAATGTTGCTATGATAAGCAATGGTTCAATTGGAGACTTTTTCTCAATGTCAAAAGGACAGGTAGAATCTGAAAAGAATTGCATTTCATTATTGACATCATTGTAAAGGTTAGAGATGGGGGGTCCCACAATATCAGGTAAAAATATGTCCTCCCTACAGTCATCATCCTTATCAACATCATCATCACAAGATTCAGAACCAAGGTTTCAAAAACGGCCGTTATAACGAAAATAACGGTCGTTATAATAGATTCGGACCTACCCCGTTATGTTATGGATAGTTAAAACGCCCAAAAACTAACTGCCGTTATAACGAAAATAACGGTCATTATTTTCTATTATTTTTCCGTTATAACGAAAATAACGACCGTTATTTTTTGGAAAATTTTGTAGAAAAAAAGGCCGTTATTTTCATTTTTTTTCCATTATTTTTCCATTATATTCCATTTTTTCTCGTTATTTTCTATTTTTGAAATTTTGAAATTGTTCCATTATTTTTTTTTGTTTTCCCGTTATTTTTCGTTATTTCCATTATATTCCATTTTTTCCAGTTTTTCTTTTGTCCATGAACGTTTTTTCATTATAACAGAAAAAATGGTAATGGAAAACAGTCCCCTTTAATTAACCTTGTTCAAAACAGGCTTCAAATGGGGTGAACGAATTAATTGAAATGCATTATTTTGCATAAAAAATTTAAAGGTTCATCCCCATGCATCTCAATATCCTCATTGAATGAGGGGTGATGACTAATTGAATCAGAAAATTTTAGTTCATCATCACCCTCAATAATTTCAAATTATGTGAGTTCCTCATCTTCTTTATTATTCAAACACAATGCAATTGTGTTTATCGAAGTTTGAATTTTTTGAAAACTTTGCATGTTTGTTTAGTTGATGATATTCATACCATGGTTTTAAAAACGGCCGTTTAAACTGTAATGCCCCAAGCCCGTTTCTGTTAAAACCGTTTAAACACGTTTTATCGCTTTTGAATAAAATGGCCATTTTTTTTGTTTTAACGGCCGTTAAAATCGTTTAAACAGCCGTTTAATTCTGAAAAATTTTGTGGAAAAAATGGTCGTTAAATCCGTTAAAATCCGTTAAATTTCGTTAAATTCCATTTTTTTTTAATTTTCAAATTTCAAAATTTGAATTTCAGCACCATTTTTTCCATTTTTTTCGATTTTTGCCCCTAGCCGTTTTAACGGCCGTTTAAACGATTTAAACAATAACGCCCCCAGTCCGTTTAACCGTTAGAACGGCCTACTTTAAACCTTGATTCATACTACGTAAGTATGCTTCTAACACTTCCCCTAGGGTCTCATTTGAAGAGGGTACATAAGATGTATAAGAAGAAGACCATGGAGGATCGTTAGTACCATGCCAATTTTTAAAATTTGGATAAGTCTCAAAACTTAAGGGATTAAAAGAACATCCGTAGGTGTTCATTACACTTTCTTGTTCAAATCTTCACCCATCATTGTAGGAAAAATCTACACATGCAAATGCACTAAACCCCTTCGATTCTCAGTAATCCATTATAGTTCTTTTCTTTGGTTCTCACATTTCTTTGGTACACCACACAAGCAAAATTTGGCTTTTATCTGATTTTAAGTAAAGGGTAGCCAATTTTTTTGAGAAATATTTGGATTGTCTCCAAAAATAAATCTCTCATAATTAGACAGCTCCTAACTGTTACGGATTAAGCCAAAAGCTTACCAATTAAATTCTACCAAACCACTAACAAGTAGTTCACCTAGGGAAGGAGGAGAAGTGCTAGGCCTGCTTAATGACAGTATGTCCTCCTTTTCTTAGACCAGGACTGTCCTTAATTGTCAGTTTGAAAAAACTCATTGGAGTGGCTAACAACCGCTTCGTCCTATTGAGCTCGAAACCCTAAGGCCAATGTCTAATGATTTTTAAATTAATTTAGGCTTTGGGTACGCTTATGCGAGGATGGTAGTTTGTAGGCCACAGAACCGGTGATGAAATCCTGACCGTATCTTATTGGGGTTCCAATGCCCTTAAATATTTTAATGCAAAAATGCTAAAGCAATAAATCGACATCATGGATGCACAAATTAACAAAAAAATTACACTAATAGACCAAAAAAATTATACTAATAAAGCAAGAAAAAAAAGTTACACTAATAAAGCAAGAAAAAAAAGAATACTAAAAAAAATGTTACACTAATAAAGCAAAAAAAAAGTTTTTTTTATACTAATAAAGCCAGAATGATTTTATCTTAATAAAGCAAGAAAGAAGTTGCACTAATAAAGCAAAAAAAAAAAGAAAAAAAAAGTTACACTAATAAAGCAAAAAAAAATCTATATTTTTTTTGTTTTGTCTTATTTTATTTTATTTTAGTTTTTAAATCCAAGTGACTTCTAAAACTAAGAAACGAAACCGCTAACATGGGGATGCGGTGCACAATGGGTACTTACCTGGAAGTCCTAGCTTCCATCTCCTTCCTTGTTGCTGGACTGCCCCATCCACGTTGCTACCTACTATCAACACCTTCTCTCTCGCTTCTCCTATGAAAACAGGCAACCCACCTTCTTGTTGGTGTGCATCTCTCCACGGCCTGCACTGAGGCTGCACTGTTCTTCACCTCAAGAGCTCCACAGTTTCTGATGTTGCAGGTTGCAACCCCAGTCGTTCTCCTCCTCCAAGCGGCAACATGCCCCTCCTCATCGCAGCCCTCCACAGTCCAACCTCCACCAGACTACTTTACAAAAGAAAAAAAAAATCGTGGCTGTGCTCCATGCTTCCCACAAACCAGCAACCACATCATCTCCACCACATGGCCAAGCCATCTAATATGGGACATTCTCCGGGTGATCTTTGCCGGCCGATTCTGAACCTCCGATAAGTTAATGGTAGGCTTCTTTTTCTCTCCTCTTTCATCTCATCATTTTTCTTTTCTCTCTTTAGATCTCTTTCACTCTCTAGAATAGTGCTTTATTTCTCTCTCTTAGATTATTTTAATTGCTTTTCTAGTAATTAGTCTTTCATTCAAGCAATGTAAGCACTTTTATTTATTTCAATTAATAAAATAGTTTCTTTTAAGGGCAATTTGTTATCGTTGATCATTCTATATGCTTTTTGATAAATTCTCCCTCTAAGAAAATTAGTTTTTAAATCTCATGATCATCACTCTCACCCCTCCATCAATTATTTCTGTAAAGTTATGGCAAAAATCCGTCATTTTATGTTCATGAGTCATACAAACTAACCCCGAGTGCGGATTGACATCCGACACGAATCCCTATACAAAATTCTCACACTTCGTAGGATTTAAGAACCGGATCAATATAAATTTTGTTGAGATTAGGATTTCCATCCAACGACCAGAAGAATCCAATTTTCAAATGGCGTCGCTGCTGTTCTGGTGTACGGGAGTGCGAAAAGGAATGAAAAAGATGGAATCGGAAAGCTGCAAAAGCGGGAAGATCCAGTGTTTTGGAAACTTTTCATTTCATTTTTATTTTTAGCTAATTTTAAGTACCATTTTTAATGCCTTGGATGGCGAGTGCAACTTGTAATAACTTAGGACATTTTCTATTTCTTTTGAATATCTGCTAGATCTTGTTCTAGGGTTTTTTAGAAACCCTAAATTGAGTGATAATTCAAAAATACCAAAAAAATATAAAAAAATCAAAACTTCAAAAAATTAGGGTTTTCATTTCCTGCTATTTTTAGATTTATCCTAGGATTCTCTATTCTTGGAAAGTTTACAGAAATACAAGAATCTCGAAATTAGGGTTTCCATTTTTAGGACATTCCAATTTTGGAGAGATTCTATTTGTACATATTCTTTAATTTTGGAAAATTCTAAAATAGGAGATATTCTAATTTGGAGAGTTTCTTTAATTTGGAAAATTTCCAAAATAGACAGAATTTCAAATCTTCAATTTATTTGGAAGGTTTCCTTATCTGAGAAAGTTTGAAAAGAGAAAGTTCCAAATCCCAATTCAGAAATTTCTATTTTCAACTTCAAACCATAATTGAAAACAACTCTAATACCGGCTAAAACCAATGCGTGCTTCGTAAAACCCTACTAGCCAGTCAAACCTTCCAATAAAAATCTCAAAACCCTAGACCGATCTAACCATTGAGTGTAGGAACACGATCAAGTGTAGGTAGGGAGCGAAAGCTCAAAGAGGTGGAATCGGGCCCAAGCCCATTTGGATACCCCTCCCTATCCCACGGAGGTGACCCCGTGATGTGGCCCACGGGAGGTAAGTCCATTCCCTCGCCTTGAGGGCAATACTATGCAATTGGGTGATTATAGTGCTCGAGTCTATTTGCTTCTTGCATAAGCTTATTCGCCCTGTGTGGATGGCCGCTAATTAATGAACCCTAATTGAGCAAACCTAGCTCCTTTTAAAACTAGTGGGATTTCATCACCCACCTCATCACTCAAGCTGAACTTGATCCCCAAGATCCACTCTAATAAAAAGAACCAAGAGTTAGGGCCAAGCTAGATCGGTGTTCTAGGACACCCCTTCTCGTAGTCTTTTTATCGATCCCAGGTCGCATAATTCCACGAGCATGGGTCCCTGTTATCTAACACACTCATAGGTCCCTACTAGTCAAGTATACCAAGCTCGTCAGTGGCTTCTTTGGTTCTTTGTTGATCTGCTATTTGTTGGGTTAGGAACACAAACCAACCCTAGCTTATACTAAGGGAACACTCATCTCCATTGCTTGACAAATTTGATAAGTCTGGGGCGTATTTAAGTCAGTTGATGTGCCGCACGTCTGTCTAGGCTTCAAATTATCTTGCGATCAATTTGAGTTAGTATTGAAGCATTTGCTTTGAAGAGTGTATCCCAGTGAGAACCCAAGAGCGACAAAGTTAGTCCAGCGGATAAAAAGATAAACCAGTGGTCCGCCCACTGTCATAATCTACACTACCCCACAAACTAAGAAGATAAATCCTAAAAATTATCTTGATTGATTAGCTATAGGATTATCTTGTTTGCTCTATGTGCATCATTTAGGATCACTACTCCATTGTCTCCTTTTGACAACTTTTTGCCAACTCTCGGGCTTGCTTTTTCAAGCAGAAGCCCGGTTGGACCTGTCCTAACCTTTTACTGATTCGATCTGAGAGTCAGTCTACTGCACCCTCTATCTCATCTGATGGCAGATGAACAACCTCTGTATGACCTACTACACTTTCTGTGAGAATCTAGGTGATAACTCTCAACAATGGTATGACAATTCTATGTATCATCATGACACTCCAGTCTCGCAGACTTCTATGGGGTATAACAATCACGAAGATCCGGAATACAAATTTATACTCCAAGAACTTCAACACTCAGTCTCTACTCTTAGTGTCGCAGTCCAACAACCTGTGCATAATTTCAACTCTGTGGGATATTTCCCTCATGTCCAGGAAGAGGTCTGTACCTTCAGTACATTTCAATCTCCGATGCAGTCCTCCTATGACAACAGTTATGATCCAGACACTAGGAGTAACCATAACTTTGACTAGGAACAATAGTCTTTTCTCCAGCAGCCACTGCCACAAGATAATTATCCTTCTGGGTTTTATCAACCCAATGGAGAGTACGATTGGCAATACTCACAATCCTAGTACCAGCCAGATCCATAGACTGAATATTTTGGTCAATAGTGGATCCCTCAGGATTTCCAGAGTCAACAGACAGTCCCAGACTCACTACCGGCCTACCATTGTCCTAATCATTTGGACTACTATCAAGAGTTGGCACCTCAGCTTAACTTAGTTGAACCGCCACTGCCACAATCTACTACCAAACCTGGCCTAGAAGACCTTCTCTCTCAGTATATCATCCAGTAACAGCACTCCATGGAGACGTTGGACCACCGTCTAGGTCAATTAGAGTCTGAGAGTGTAGAAGTCAACTGCCCCAATCAACCTATCGCTTATCCAGAGGGGAATGATATGACCACAATCTATGAGGAGGATTCGCTACCTTGGACTCAATACCAGAATTGCGAGGACAAAATATAAGTTGTTACCACCACTAGAGCAGGCTAGAGTTTTGATGAGCAAGTGTCTCTATTGTCGATGCCCTAACAACACCAAATCCTAAACCTAGCTCTAAGAAACCAATTTCTCACTCTACTTATGATGCTTCTAACTCAGACCCTGAAGTAGAGATTTATGACACTGAGATGTGTCTCAATCGTAGGATCCAAACTGTCCTCAATTTACCGTTCCTAACCACCAATGAAGTATGCAACAAGGGTGATGAACCCGTGTCTCCATCTATGGTGCCCTTAAAAGCACCAACTTCTGACCCGATCTCAGAGATACCCATTTTAATCTCTATCTCTGATGATTCTACCTCTGCACTGGATGCAGACATTCCTACCATTGAGTCGTGTCTAGAAAATAGGGCTCCAGCTGTTCGGGATCGATCGTTCCCCACCAAGGATGAGCACATTGAGTGCAGGGTGAAAGTAGGGTATTTCTGTCGTTGAGAGAACAACCCGCGTTTCAACTAAATTTTGTAATAATTCGATTCTTGTTCACTCAAATCCTGCAAAAATCACAGGGTTGTACAGTGTCTTGTGTCGGATGTCGATCCACACTCGGAGTTAGAGATTAGTGCAAATAAGAACTTACCAATGACAAAAATTTGCTTGAAAAGCATGGAAAATATAGAGAGGTAAGAATGATGGGTAAGTGATTTAAACATGTGGGAGAGAGATTTTTTATCAACTACTAAACATAAATAAAAGAGAGAATTACAATGAAACACATTATGTAAGATGAAAATGAACTAACCAAAATTTTATTAAGAGCAAATATCCAACCAACACTTTTGCAATAAGAAAGCACCAAGCTAATCTTAAAAATTCAATAAAAGAAAAGAGATTCTAGAGATGGAAACAAGAAAGACAAAATGTCCTAGAGAGAGAAAGAAAGATAGAATGTAGAGAGAGAATATTAGAGAGAAAAATCAAGGGGAGAAATAGAGAAGAGAGTGAAGAAGAAAAGATTAGGAAACTCACGGGAAACTTACCATGGACAACGAGGGTGGCTAGCCTTGGAGGAGCAGGCGGTGTTCATGGGCTTCAACCCATGAAAGAAAAGATGTTGGCTTTAAGGGCGAGCATGAGTGGGTGATAGGTTGACTTGCTGGAGGCGTTGTAGGTCCGCCTGATTGTGAAAGCTGGAGAGGTTGCGAGGCCTAATGGAGAAGTGGAAAACGGACCTGCAACTATGGAGGTTGGGTGAGGAAGGTTGCTTTGATGGAGGGGGAACCAAGAAGAGGCCAAGACCATTGCTGACTGTGCACGACTTGGAGATCACCAGTCATGAAGACGAACTACAGCATGGATGGTGGTGGAATGGATCTGCTGCTCCTTGGTGAGGCAGCAACGGTGAGCTCTGATGGAGATGCAAATGAGCTTCACGGTGATGGTGGCTACCTGGTTCAGAGATGAGGAAGTTGCTGGGGGGGTTTGAAGAGGACCGTGGTAGCAAGGGGTTGCAGCACCGGTGGAGAAGCTCGGCTTAGAATGGCAATCCGGCAATGGAAGAACTAGTTCGTGGGGTCGTTGAGATCGTGAGTTGCAGGTCCGTGAAGCTTGGCTGTGGTTCGGGCAAGGTAGAAGGCAACTCCTATGGTGGACTGCAAGGCCGGTAGCTCAAAGGGAGCCGCCGACTATAGACAGAGAGGAGGAATTTGAGACAGGGGGAGATGTTGCAGGTTCAGGCGGCCGGAGTTGCTGCCTGCAACTCCGGTATTGATTGAAGAAGATGAAGAAGAAAACAAAGAAGGAGAAGCAAACGAGCAGAATGGAAAGGGAGGAGAGGAGGAGAATGATGTGGGGGGAATGAGAGGAGAAAAGGGGTTTGAAAATTAGGGTCTTAGGGTTCTCCTCGAGTTCCCCCTCTTTTAGTGGACCCCCCTTTTTTATTTAAAAATAATTAATTTAAAGCATTTGAAAATTGCGAGGTCCACTAAATGGTCGGGCCACGGGTCGATGATGATGGGCCCAGCTATTGGTCCACAAGGATTGACCATCGTCTCACAAGATGATGTGACAGACAATTTGATGATGATCGAATGGATGGTGACTTGATTGGACCCAGATTGATAGATCGACGGATCTAGAGAGATCCAACGGTCCGGTGGAAGATCCAACAGTCAGAAAGCTAAGGGAGATGATACAGAGCCAATGGGCAGGAGTTCTAGGGTTAGGTCAGTAGATCCGAGGACCGAGAGATGAAGAGAGAGAGAATAAGGAGAGATGAGATCGAAAATTAAGGGGAGGAGAGAGAAAATATCAGAAAATGGAGATAAAAGTATTGGCAGAGGGTCTGGAACCCTGGTCTTCACTGTGACCATCCTCACACTTCTCCAGTAGAGTAGACCATCATTCCTTGCTAACTCATGTGGCTTTAAACGATTTGGTCCGTCTATTGGTCATTGGCTCTCCTACTCTTTTCGTTCTTTGGGCCGGCTTTTTGGTCCTCTTATTCAGCCCATATTTGGCCCATATCTTCTAGTCATAGCCTATGGCTCTTCAAGCTTTGATATTAGGCTTCTGTGGTTGATCGTGGGCCCGTAAGTCTCGAGAATAGCCCGATCGAGTTTTTTGCAAGAGAAAAACACGTAATGAGACTTGATCATAACGTCTTTATACCTAGACTTCCAGAAATGCGTTTAATGCATGCAAATATACCATTTCGTCCAGAAAAGTGTGTTCTGCACAATAAAATAGACTCTTACGTAGAAAAGTGGATAATTAGAGTAGTTTTACGTAGGAGAGTATGATAACACTTAGAAGATAATAGTGGAAAATATGCACTTTTAAGGGAATATCACAGGGTTTGGAACATCCCTATCGCATTAGGAAACCTCGAGGAAGATGTCAATAGTTTTCACCAGCCACCCAACATCGATATTTTCGATGACCAATATGCCGTAGAGATTCTAATTTTAGACTCTCCTGAGGAAAAATTCTCCTAATGTCACGAACACTTTGAGCCTAACTTCATATCGGAGTCAGATAAATATGGATTTACTGCTCTACTGGAGTCTGCTCCATTCAGATACATTCCCGCTAAACTCCATGAGTTTGTGGCTCTATTAACCATGGTCAGAGAACCCTCTACTGCTCCCCTCTCAGTTTTTACTAAGAAGCTTCAATCCACCCTTGCTAAACTACATGTTTTTGTAAGGCTACTCAGAGCACTTATTGTCCTTCTCTCAGTCTATACTGAGAAAGACCTCTTCTACACAGGTCTACGTAGATAAGGGATAAGATAGTTGTCTCCATTCCACCTTAGGTGTCAGGAAGACTGCAGATCCACTCAGTCTCCATGAGTTTTAACCTAGTTGGGGGTACTTGATTACCCTCGTCATGTCTGGCTGAAGACGTAAAACTTAGTGCTTTTGGAAAGATAATTCTAGTATTCCTAGAGTACATGAGTCTCATGCATTTGTTATTATTATTATATCTCTGGACATGCAGGTACATTCATTTCTGTCGATCAATAGGTACCACACTGTAGAGTCTCTGCCGACTTGATAATATCCTCCCTGAACCTTTGCATCATCATTCTCGATTTTTCATCATTTTATATCCCGATCATGAGCACCGAGGACGGTGCTATATTTTGGTTGGAGTGGGTTTTTACCAAAACTCATGTTTTCATTTTGTTTTAAAAATAAATTAATTAATTAATTAAATAAAAAAAAGAGAAAGAGAGAAAGAGAGAGAGAAAAAAAACCTTGTTTTTTGGGTGTGATTTTATGTGATTTTTGAAAATACCCTGACCTATGATTAGCTGAAACTTTTGTTTAGTCTTTTTATAAAGGATGTCATTTTTTAAAGTGTTACATGTTAGCTTGAGTTCAATTCAAAGTCAAGTAGTACTACAGTGATTTTAGACACTTAGAAAAACTCAGACTCGGTACAAATTATATACTACCAACATTAAAGTCATCCTAAGTTTAGACTCTCTAGAGATACTAGAAGAATATTTGTGAAAGTGTTTATTTTAAGCAATTATTTTTCTAGTTTTATCACTCTCCTACGTAAAACTGCCTTAATTATCCACTTTTCTACTTAAAAGTTTCTTCCATCGCGTAGAACACACTTTTCTAGGCAAAATGGGCTATTTGCATGACTTAAACACATCCTCGAAAATATAGATATTAAGCCGTTCTGACAAAGTCTCATTACGCACTTTTCGTTACTGTAGGAAACCTGACTAGACGATTACTGAGACTTGTGGGCCCACAATCAATCACAAAAGCCTATATCAACTCTTTACTCGATCTAAAGGTGATTAACTCGGCTAGTAAATCGGGCCAGTGAACCAAAGTGGGATGCCAGTGAAGAATGATCTGGACAAAGAGAAAAGTGAATCTAGACACACTCGGGAACCCCGATCGAACAGAGACGAGCAGCATGGATCAAGATACGGGCCATTACATTTGACCACATTGATTGGCCAGTGGGCCAAGATGGCGAGCCACAGGGGTAGATGCGAGTCTTTAAAGAATGTGGGCCACATGAGTTGGCCAATGGACCACAAGATGAGATAACTCCAAGAGGTGGACCTAACTAAAGAATCGCTAAAACATGGTGACATAAAATGGTTACACGTGGGACCAACGCCGAGGATGCTAAGTCGTGGCAGCATGGAGCTAGACCGCTTGGACCCAAAAAGATAAAAATCAAAAGGAGAAAATGGAGGATGGTTTGTTGTAAATAAGAGATGGTGTTGGACCAAAAATGGCATGTGATCAAAGAGGAGAGTTGCTAAAAGTGGGGCCCTCAACTTCTACAAAGAAAAGTTACATGGACCAAACCCTAGTAAAAAGGGGTATATATATTGTCTTAAGATAATAGAATCGGGCTCCTCTCCCCCATTCTCTTCTTCTCCTCACGTTTTCCACTCCTCTCTCCTCTCTTGGAAGATGGACCCGTCCCCTTACCCCCATGTTCGCACCTAACACCGTGGAGAGCTTTTGCGCCTCTTATCTCCACAACCATATCTCAACTCTCGCACTCAAGTAGAACCGGTAACCAGTGCCCCATGCACAACCCAGCTTTTCTGGTGGTGCAGACCACCACGTGACCGTTGCTCCCCTCCAACTCCGTACCTAACAGCTGCACGAACCAGCAAGCTTGCTGGTTCACCTTACCGTCTGCTTTAACTTCAACGGCAACCCTCCAACCACCACGGCCGTTAGCTTCCATCCTGGCCATGGAACTCCATCAGCAGCCAACCTCATCCATTGGTGTTTCCCCTATAGCACAAAGCAACGAGCTCGCATCCCATCATCTTCTCAACACAGCTCCCTCATGGCTGATCTCTTCAATATCCTAAATCAATGACTGATTTTCGTACCCCATCTCTCTGGTAAGTCCTCTCTCCTTCTAGATCACTTTAGTTTCTCTTTCTCTCTCTAGTCTTTTTCTTCTCTTTCTCTTTCTCTTTCTAGTTTTTAGTTTCCCACGTTGTTTCTCTTTAGACCCTTAATTTCTCTCTCTACTTTTCTCCTTTCTCTCTCTAGTTTTTATTGCTTTCTAGTGTAATTGCTTCGAGTAATTTAGATAGATTTCCATTCAAAAGTAATGTAATTTCTATGATTTTCAATCAAAGTTAATTTTGATCATTCTTGCATTATTTCACTTTTTCGTAATGTGTTGATTTTCATGATTCTCTCTCTAAAAATATCAAGTGTGTTTTAAATCACATAGATCGACTTCCACATTTCTCAACCTCTCCACATTCTTGAGCAATTTCTATATTCTAATGTTCCTTAATGCATGCCTTAACCCCTGAGTGCGGATCGACATCCGACACGAATCCCTATACAAATTGTATGTTTTGCAGGATTAAATTACGGATAATTAGAAAAAATTTTGAGATTAGGGTTTTCGTATCCAATGACGCAAAAAAACCCTACTTTCAGTGGGCTTTTGAGCATTTCATCATTTCTGAGGGTTATACAATCTTTCCGAGTCATCTTTCATTCCGAGTCACAAGATGACTCACTAATTCTTCATATCCCCACTTATTTCGTTGTCAGGTCTCATTAATTTTTGTCTTGGTCACAGAACTTGGAACGACATCAAAGATCGGATTATTACGAAAGAACCTTCTCAATATCCATTCGAGACATAACACATGAGAATGCAAACTCTGGAAAATGATGTAGGCCATCTTTCTAACCCTATCAGACCTTTTTGGCTTACCTAAAAATCTTCACCATTAGAAACCTCTTCGAGCATATTATTGAAACATTTCCTTGGCAGCCCATTCACCAAGAGCCGAGCCCAAAATAAGAAATACATTACCCTACTTTTGTGGAGGATATAAAAGAATAATTGGTATGGGTGCACAATGAAAGGAAAATCAGAAGAAAAGAAGGAAAACAAGTGGAGCTCAAGCTAAAAAGAAAATACAAACTGAAAAAGAAAAGCTGAAAAGAAAGCAGAAAAATATATTGAGCTGTCTTAAAAATATCAGAAAAAGAGAAAAATGGGAAAGAAGAAGAGAAAAAAGAAAAGAAAAATGATGTTACACCCTCAGGCAAATTGCAAAGAAAAAGTTGAGATATCCTCTTGAAATTTTGAATCCTTGTGTATTCTTATTTTTCTAAACCTATCACAAGCCTCAATACAACCTAATAAAGCCCTATTTGATTCTAGGTTAGCACTATCACAGAATGTGGAGAGTGGAGAAGAGAGAAACTATAGAGTTTGATCTGACACTCTTGAGTGATATGACATTCTAATCATGAGATCTTTTAAATCTTCTGTTGTCCTCCTTTCTAGATAATATATGTGAGATATTGCCAGTTTAAAATATGTATCTCCTCAAATATAACTTGAGAGAAAAGAATAAGACCATTTCTGAGGGGTATACAAGTGAGAATTGAGGTCGAGGCATATAGTCTTTAAGGTGATCGGAGACTCTTTACTACTACATAAGGATGATGATTGAGCACACACACATGCTGAGTCTGAGTAATCTTCGGTTCAAATTTCCACTAGTAGATGTGTTACATTTTACTAACTAAGTTCTAATTTCTGAATGATCACTTGCACCCTTGAAATAAACTGACAAATCAGAGTTTTTCTGAGTAATGCGAACAAGTTTTCCAACATGTGCCAAGCCCTTATGAGCTCATTAATTTCGCACTAATTGCCAAGGATTGGCAATATGCTGGTTAGGGGTTGTGATATTTGTTCAAAAGTGCCTATTTTAATTAATTATCCTCTTAGCGTTATCACACTCTCCTACGTAAAACTGTCATTTTTATCAACTTTTCTACATAAGAGTTTCTTTCATTGCGTAGAACACACTTTTCTACACAAAATGGTATATTCGCATGCACTCATACGCGTTTATTTGACCTACATGGGAAGCAATTTTGTAGAATTCTCATTAAGCGATTTTTCTATCGTAGGATCACTAATCGGACAATTTTGATGGAATGCAGGCCCATAATCAACCTACAATGCCTTTGATCAAAGCATAGAGAGCCAATGGACTTAGACAAGAAGATGTGGGCCAAAGACGAGAAGAGTTGGAGGATCAAAAGAGTCGAGAGATGACCAAGAGAGAAGAAAAGATAAGCCCTCAGAGAAGAGACTAGGGAAATTAAAGCTTATTAACTAACACAAGATGAGGACTTGCTCAGTTGGTAAAGCATGCAGAAGACTAAGTCAAAGACCAGGGTTCAAGACCCTCTGCTAGCATTTTCTCTTTATTTTGTAATATTTTCTCTCTCCTCTCTCTAAACCATCATTCTCTCTCTACTCTCATATCTGAAACATCCGATCCTCTTTACACTCACAATCATTCAATCCTACGGCCTACCTTGGCCAATCTCTACCGTCCGATAATCCGTCCGTTCATCACCATCCAAGTCTACCGTCCGATCGCAAGTAGATCATCCATCCAATCATCACCTCCCATCCATCATATCATCATTCACCATCTTAGGATCCAATGGCCATCTTTTAGTTCTTCTAGATCTTACTGTCACGATGGCAACCTACAATATTGACGAATGTGATCATGAGATGGATAGCCCATAGTTAAGAGAGATTTCTTGGTGCAAAAATGGGGAAACTAGTTTTGGAAAGTTTTGATATTCAAAGAAAAGATTTTTCTAAACAAAAACAAATTACCTTTTAAATGAGATTTCAAGATAGCAAATTTTGAGAAAAAAAAGAAAACAAACAAGTGGTTTTAAAAGAATATTTCCAATGGCTTTGAAAAAGATGCCATTTTTTGGCATAAACATTTTCTCATTAAAGGAATTTTCCTTAAAGGGCATAGGTGGCATTAGTTTTGCAAATAAAATAATAAAAAAATATATGTTTTGGGAAGGGGAAGGATGCATACAAGAGGGCTGAATGGTTTGGATTTTCAAAGGAGGGAAAAATATTAAGGGTTGGATAGCCCCCACCCATGGCCCAACATAAAAGCCCTAGAACATATAGCCTTAACGGCTTGGCTATAAGGGGAATCTCTCTCCCACATTCCAAAAACCTCTCTTCCATTAAAAACCCTAGCCGCCGCCCCTCCATTAACTCCCTTCCACGTTCTCCTTTCACGAACGCTTCTGCCCAAACCCAAGTCGTTCAAAACCCATGCCCATCTCTTCTCTCCCCATCTCATCCTCCTTCTGTTGCTATCTTGACAGCCAGTAGCTTCCATTGGAGCCACTACTCTTTCCTTCTTCGTAGAACGTGTTGCAAGAGCTCAAAGATTGTTGTCCGCCTCCCTCTACCGACTGAACCTATAACAACAGCAGGGATTGGCACGCCTCCTCTCCATCTCCCATACCCCAACAGTCTGGAAACCATTACCGGAGTTTTGTGAAGGTCAGATGGACATTTTCCTATAGTCCGATTGGGTTGAAATTTTGTTCCCAGAGAGTTAACTTCCTTTAGTATGACATAAAAACAATTCAGCCAGATCCGATGGTTAGATCTTGAGTTATGATTTTCTGTTTATTATTTTTATTTTTGGATCCAATTTGTTTGATTGGTTTTGTTCAACTTGGAATCATCTATTGTTGTTTTGCTATTCTTTTATGGAATTATCTATTGTTGTTTGATGATCATTTGTCATTGAATTATCTGATGTTGCTTGGTTATCTTCTTGTCATTAGATTATTGGGTGGGTTATGGTTTTCATAGTCCAAAAATCAAGAAAGAAATAACTCAACATGCAAAAATGATCTAAATAATCTCTACCATAATTAACAATCATCAATGCATAGAAATCATAATTTTAATGTAGTTAATCATGGTGGAATCATCCTTACCTTTCGATGCTTTCCACTAGAACCTTCAAGCTTTGTTAATGGAGTTTCAAAGTTAATGAGAGAAGAAAAAGAGAGGGTTGAGAAAGAAAGGCAAGGACGCACAAAGTAGTGAGGGCTCTATTAATTTTCTTTGACCTTTATAGCTCCTACTAGAATTAGAAATAAGGTCTAGGTTTTTTTTGTATGGTGGGGTCCACTTGATAGTATCAATTAATGGGCTCCAAAAAAGGCTCCAACGTTTTTTTATTTTTCTTAATTCTCCCCAACTTGATTTAACATAAAATCATAGCATAAGAAAGATCAATGAGTGAAAACAACAGATTAACAAACTCATGAGAGAAACAACGGATATCAAGCTATGACCCCACCCGAAAACCAATAATATCATTCCGATCCTTAGCCGAAACTCTCCTGCAAGTATAGTTTTGGGTCTGAGTCCTTTATTATTTTCCATCGAGCCTTCGCATAGAAGCACTCCCACTAGAATCCAATCCAACCTCGAGCCTTCGCCTAGAAGCACTCTCGCTAATAACCCACCCAATAATCTAATGACAAGAAGATAACCAAGCAACAACAGGTAATTCAATGACAAAGGATGGTCAAACGACAATGGATAATTCCATCACAAAGAATAGCGAAACAACAATAGATGATTCCAAGTTGAACAAAACCAATCAAACAAATCGGATCCAAAAATAAAAATAAAAAATAGAAAATCATAACTCAAGATCTAACCATTGGATCTGGCTGAATTATTTTTATGTCATACTAGGGGAAGTTAACTCTCTAGGAACAAAATTTCAACCCAATCGGACCATAGGAAAATGTCCATCTGACCTTCACAAATTTACTAGTTTTTATAGTCCAAAAATCAAGAAAGAAATAACTCAACATGAAGAAACGATCTAAATAATCTCTACCATAATTAACAATCATCAATGCACAGAAATCATAATTTTAATATAGTTAATCATGGTGGAATCATCATTACCTTTCGATGCTTTCCACTAGAACCTTCAAGCTTTGTTAATGGAGTTTCAAAGTTAATAAGAGAAGAAAAAGAGAGGGTTGAGAAAGAAAGGCAAGGACGCACAAAGTAGTGAGGGCTCTATTAATTTTCTTTGACCTTTATAGCTCCTACTAGAATTAGAAATAAGGTCTAGGCTTTTTTTGTATGGTGGAGTCCACTTGATAGTAGCAATTAATGGGCTCCAAAAAAGGCTCCAACGTTTTTTTATTTTTCTTAATTCTCCCCAACTTGATTTAACATAAAATCAACATAAAAGCATGACGTAAGAAAGATCAATGAGTGAAAACAACAGATTAACAAACTCATGAGAGAAACAACGGATATCAAGCTATGACCCCACCCAAAAATTAATAATATCAATCCGATCCTTAGTCGAAACTCTCCTGCAAGTATAGTTTTGGGTTTGCACCCTAGGGCTCTGAGCCCTTCTTTATTATTTTCCATCGAGCCTTCACATAGAAGCACTCCCGCTAGAATCCAATCCAACCTCGAGCCTTCTCCGGAAGCACTCCTGCTAATAACCCACCCAATAATCTAATGACAAGAAGATAACCAAGCAACAACAGGTAATTCAATGACAATAGATGATTCCAAGTTGAACAAAACCAATCAAATAAATCAGATCCAAAAATAAAAATAATAAATAGAAATCATAACTCAAGATCTAACCATCGAATCTGGCTGAATTGTTTTTATGTCATACTAGGGGAAGTTAACTCTCTAGGAACAAAATTTCAACCCAATCGGACCATAGAAAAATGTCCATCTGACCTTCACAAATTTACTAGTTTTTATAGTCCAAAAATCAAGAAAGAAATAACTCAACATGAAGAAATGATCTAAATAATCTCTACCATAATTAACAATCATCAATGCACAGAAATCATAATTTTAATGTAGTTAATCATGGTGGAATCATCCTTACCTTTCGATGCTTTCCACTAGAACCTTCAAGCTTTGTTAGTGGAGTTTCAAAGTTAATGAGAGAAGAAAAAAAGAGGGTTGAGAAATAAAGGCCTGGACGCACAAAGTAGTGAGGGCTCTATTAATTTTCTTTGACCTTTATAGCTCCTACTAGAATTAGAAATAAGGTCTAGGCTTTTTTTGTATGGTGGGGTCCACTTGATAATAGCAATTAATGGGCTCCAAAAAAGGCTCCAACATTTTTTTATTTTTCTTAATTCTCCCCGACTTGATTTAAAACTATTTTATTTTGGGATTAGTCCTAATCTCCATAATTTTTTAAATGCTTATTTGGTCAAAAGTTTATTTATTTGTTTCCAAAAGCTTTGGTCTATTAAAAGACTTTCCAAACATTTGAAATTTCCACCATTAGTTTCCAAATTCTTTCCAACACTGACTATCAATGCTCATGGGATCTAAATGATCTCAGTTAAGGAAGAGAAATAGGCAGGGCCGTGTGGTCCATTAGTGCCCATGACCCACCCATTAGTTACTCAATATTATTTTTTTATCTTTTAAAGTAACTTTATTTCTTTGGAAATTCCTATTTTTCTTTCTCTTTAAAATACAAATTGAAAACTCTAGAATTTCTCCCAAAGTGGAAAACGTGTTCACCATGCCATATGGCGCATTAATTTCAAAATTAATTAATAATCTTAATTATTTTGAGAAAAGTTCCTTATTGTTAGAAATTTCCAGCTTGCCATTTTGTATGGTATATTAGTAGTTCATGCACTCATCTTAAGTTCTATAATTAAGGTGTACCCAAGATAACTACTCCAAAGGGTCTACACTTATACTAATTATTTATTTATAATTAATTAAGTAGTTGAGTGAGGGTTATGGTTCTTTATCTCAAGTAATTATGCAAATCATTCGAATTGTTCAAGTTATCAAAGTCAGAAATGTTTAAAATGAAAGTATAGAATTCTACCATGAATCCCACTGTCTCGGGAATTTATTATGGTGTTCATATATTAAGTTCGTTAGTATGTGTCAAAATGTCCCTACACTAGTGTGTCACTAGTATAACATGAAATTTGCTAATATAGTATCCAAAGATCAAGATAGCCCTACATGTCATGACATTGTTGTTTTGGCTAACTTATTAAAAGTATTTATAAGTGTCACACCCATCATTTTATGCAAGAAATGAAGTTCAAATTAAATTTTTTTCAAATTGTCAAAATTACTCTGTGATAGTGAGATTAACCTAATACCCTTGAATAAAAGTTCAAGGTATTACAGTAATAAATGAATAATCAAGTTAATTTTTGGTTTATAGGTCCATAGATGGATTGACAAAAGATCCATACAATCAACATCCACTAAAATTGTGCCGCGTGGCTCAAAAATTATGTTTGCTATGAACAGAAGAATTACTTGTTACAGAAGTTATGAACAAAAGCTTTACTTAAGTCAGTCCTACTACCTATTTTTTTTTTTTAAGGTAATCAAGATTCCTACTGCCTATCTTGATAGCTTCTTTTTATATTTTCAAAAAAAGAAAATTTGTTGTACACTCATATAAATCTAAGATATTAATAAAGGGTCAAGCTCAGCGGAAACCTATTTTCAAACACAATTTTGGTGTACGATAAATCAATGGCTGATTTTTTGTGAGGATGATCTCCTCACCATATAGATCACCCCTAAATGTCTTCTCGGTACATTAGTCCAATAATACCAAAAATGTCCTCTCAGTACATTAGTCTAATAAAACCAAAATATAGCAAGGATTAAGATTTTATGACAAGTAGATCAACAAAATATAAATAATAACAAGTGTACTAACAACAATACCATATAGAAGATATATCATCATAACCCAATTATAAAATTCATCCTTTAAAGATATATCATTCTCCAACAAACATTATCCAATAGTATACCAAAAATATAATTGATTTCTCCCTCTTTTTGTCATTCATTGACAAAGGGAAGAATACCATGAATGAGATGACAAAAAAATATTCAAGATAAAGTAATACATCATCATCAATCAAATAGGTAGACAAATACATCATAAATATATAAAAATAGACAGAATATCCAAGCACATCACATAGTCATGTTCAATAGTGTTGACCATCAAATCCATCATAACCCAATAGTTATAGTCACTAGTGCTAACAATCACATTGAAATTAGAGAATTTTCATGTCATTGGATCGAAAACCCTAGTTCAACAATATTTGTATTTTGATTCGGTTCACTTTTGAATCCTACAAAAAATGCAGACTTCGTATAGCGATATGTCGGATGTCGAATCCGCACTCGGGGTTAGGGAACACAATTTATCAGAACATTGGAACAATAGAAAATGCTTGAAACTATGGAAGGATGAGAATGGTGATGTGATCGATTTTAAAACATATTTTTGGAGATGAAGGTTATCAAAACTAATTAAAATGAAATCTCATAAATCAAATAACGAGATGCAAAACAAAAATAAAAAGCTTTATTAATCACTATTCAAAGATGACTTACATTTAACAATTTAAACTACTGAAATTAAACTTATTCTAGAAAGCAACAATTAGATAGAGAGAGAGATAAAAGTAGAGAGAGAAAGTGAAACTTAGAGAGATAAACAAGTAGAGAGAGAAAGTACACATTAAAGAAGTTAGAGAGAAAGAGAGAGAAGGTGAGAACTAGAGAGATAAATGGGTTTTTAGAGAGAGAAATATAAAGTAAGAGAGGTCTAGAGAGAGAAAATGAGGGAGAAGAAAGATTTCACCTTGAAGAGGAGCCTTTGGGTGGTTGCCTCATAAGAGAGGAAGGCAGCAACCTTTAGGTTCTCTTTGAGAGAAGAGTGGGAAACTTACCATGTGGTTCGTGGATAAAGGAGGAGGTTCGGGCAAGGTGCATCAACGTGTGGTTGCTGTGGTTGCAAGTGCAAGGTGATGGAAGGGCAATGGTCCAAGTCGATGGTTTGGCTTGGAGGAGATTTGGCACTGGAGTTGTAGTTCATCCAAATGAAGGCAGTTTACAGCAAGTTTGTGAGCTTTAAGAATTGTTGCCCTTCAATTCAGACGTGGAAGATGTTGGTGGCTATTGTGGTTGCTCAGCCATGGAGTGAAGAAGTCGCATGATAAGAAGATGAAGACGGTGTCTGTAATGAATGGAAGACCTGCCACGGTTGCTGGGTGAGAAGAGTAGCAGGTCTGCAACTTGTAGGCTATTTGTCACATGGTTGTAGGAAGTAGAAAAACCATGGAAGATGCAGGCAAGATCTAAGAAGAAGCTGTGGAGAAGTTTGAGAGAGTTGCAGGCTGGAGTTGCAGGTGGCGGTGCGATGGAGGAAATTGTTTGGCCAAGACCGCAACTTGCAGGTGGGGTAGTGCAGGTGCTGCACTGGTAAGGTGGTGGAGCAAAAGGAGGTTTTGGCTTGGGTTGCTGGAGCGTGTTGGAGTGCTTGTGCAGTCCGTGATGAGCTGGCAGTGGTGGTTAGTAGGAAGACACACCAACAGCAAGAAGAGATCGTTGTCACAAGAGGAGATGAAGGAGGGATGTAACGGTTCAAGTTGCTGGACCGTGGGGAGGAGTTGCAAGCGTCCAAGAGAAGACATTGTGATTTGTAAGAGGAACAACAACAAGGGTGTTGCCTCAGTGCGGGACAGTGTGTTGCTGGTTTCACTGGTGAACCAGTGAAGGATGACTATCGGTGGACAGCAATGTGTAACGGTGCAGTCGAGTTGGTAAGGAGAAGGAGGCGAGCAAGGGCAGCAACATTGTCTGGTGTGCACAGCTGGTTGCTTTCCTCAAACCAGTGGTGAGGGAGGAGATCACGATTTGCAAAGAGAGCAGACTATGAAGGTTGGTTGCAGGTGGCTCCGGGGAGACGCACCAGCAGGTGGCTGCAATGAAAAGATGATTCCGAACGTGGAGGAGCAAGGTGCACAAATGGAGGTGATGTGCGTGGAGACGGGAAGTGGAGGTGAGATAGTAGGTTGAGGTCGTGAAGGAAGATGGTGGAGATGACATCTGAAACTGATGTTGTAGGTAGTAGTTCTTGACGGAGAAGGGCAGCAAACGAAGATGGTGAGGAGGCCGAACGGTGTTCCAAGTGTGAGCTTGACCTTGGAGCAAATCGGTGTTGCTATATGCAACACCGACAATGATGTTTGCTGGTGAGAGAGGGAAAAGAGAAGAGGTTGCGAAGGTTAAAGGGGGAGGAAACCACCTCAAGAAGAGGTCGTGGATCTCTTCTTATAGAGATAGGAAGGAAATTGTAGGAGAAGGTCAATACGATTTTAGAAACCGTGGGTAGAGAATCAAGGAATGATTCATTCCTTTAATGAGAACTTGTGTTATTGGCCCATGCTAAAGCATAGGCAAAAAATAAGAAAAAAAAATAATAAAAATAAGTATGAGAAATAATGATGATGTCCAATCTGTTGAGAAGAACTTCTAATAAAAAAAATTGAAATCAAGTAATATGAATATAACAATAAATCGCATTTTTTTGAAGACCTGTACACAATTGAGATCAGCCCATGAAAATAAGTCCAATCCAAAGCCTATAAACCACTAATTAAGTTCATTTTTGGTTTGTAGGTCCACCATGGGATAGGACAAACATCCATACGTTAGAGTCATGTAAGAGTGTGCCACGTGGCTTATATTGTGTCCCTGTACATCACCTATCATTTTAGGTCTGTCAACGGAGCCCGACCCTTCCGATATAATGGATATCCTAATTTTTTGGTTTTTGGCCATTATAACAGAAAATGGAGCGGGTTGTAGAGTTACAGATTTAATGGCCATTATTTTCATACATAGTTGAAAGTAATGTACACATGGCATGTTTCTAATTTTTATCCAGTGGTTCAAAATCTTAAATCAAGTTGACATTTGATGAGTGGGTCAAACATCCCATACGATCACCCTTCGGCACTCATGAAATAATATCTAATGTAATCGTCTCTATTGTATAAACGTATGATAATCTCTCCTACACCAACCTGGTTGGTGAACATGACACTTTTGTTCCATGATAAATTCTCCAGTGATAAAAAGTAAACTTCAAATATCAAGTTCTGACCATACAACCACTTGAAATTGTCCATCAAGGTCCACACAAAATATCGCCTTCTTTTTGGACTTGCATCTACGGAAGTCGGGTGAGCTGTTGGAGTTGGGCCGTTCATTTGGACCCAAATATTCTGAACACACTCTTTTGAATGGTCAAACATTGAGTCCAAAGTGTAGATATGACCATTTGATCATATAAATATTTGACATTGATTTTGTAGGTGAGACCTGATCTGATTCTGACTGAACCTAATTTGATATAAATCGCAAAAAGAATTAAAGATCTCTCTTTTCCCGTCATAGCCATTTGCAACAACTTCTTGAAAAGAACTAAACCACCAGCTTTGGGTGCATTGTCGACTCTCAAAACTAAATATCCCACAAAGAATTAAGGATGTCTCAATTCCCACCACAATCGTAACAACTTCCTTAAAGGCACCAAACAACCAGCTTTGGCTACATTGCCATCTCACAAAACTCTGTAAGGAGATAAGAGTTTCCTGAATGAAACTTAAAAGGAGATTAAAGTGGTTGTAGAGAATTTTAGTTGGAAATTCGAAAAAATAAAGGATGAATATAGTGATAAAAAAAAGGAAAAAAAATCTGGGATTTCCAAGAAAATGAAAGATATAAAATTAAACAAGTACGTCCTTATTGTCTTACCTTAAAAAATAGAGAGCAAGAGGAGATTTTGAACACATGGAAGAAAATCTGAAATAAAATTCAACTGTTTGATATGTGAATATATGAAACAATAATAGAAAAGAAAAAAAAAGTGTCAAAGAGAAGACATTGCAGCACTCAACACAAAATCAATGGCTCACCGGGGTCATCTTCGCCCTTTCAGCTCATCACCTTAACATCCTCGTCTACATTTCTGGCACAGAGATTGTTCCACTTGTGCACCATCGTCGCATACACCCCATCGTAGAAGTAATCCGTCATGTGTTGTGCCAACTTCAACATGCTTCGCCGCCCACCTGGGTCAGCTATATATATTTGAGTAGAAAACTAATTTCGAAATGGGAGATGTAGAGATGCATTGGGAGATGAAGAGATTCTTTTTAGAGATACGTTTCACTAAAGGGAGAAGAAGAGACATGGTAGAGAGGGAAATTATTTTTAGGAAAAGGGAGACGTTTTGAAATAAGGAGACTTTTTTTAGGAATCTTCTATATTTAAGTAAGAGGTTAATTAGACTATTTTGGAATGAGAAGAGACGTCTTGGGAGAGGGTGTCACGCCCAGAATCCGGGCACCCGGATCCGACCCAATTATCCATGGGTCGACCCATACCCGAACCCTGACATGAGAATGAGATTGTCCTTAAAGCCAATCCAATCTAAAGAGTGAACCAATCAACTATAATTTACCCCTTTAACCCATTAAGGCATTAATCATAACACACGTTATCAACTAAGCGGAAGCATTAATAATAATTTCAATAAAAGTAGTCTATCAAATTACCCTATTAATCATGGGTCTATATACATGAGTTCAAATATTAATGGATCACACGGTACATCCCAATTTGGTAAGATCGGGGTATTAGTGGATTTTTCCAAGTCTAGCGACTCAGTTGAACAGACCTATGCACAGTAAATTGACCATGTAGATCAGTCCCGATTGAATATACTTATATACTTTATATCATCGGAAAGCTAATTCAATAAGCTCCGACTTTCCTATTTTGTCCAAGGTCAGTTTCTACAAATTACTATGTGAAAAAGGTGTCTTAAGTCTGAAAATAAAACCAGACTGGTCTGACATAGGTTCAATGATTTGGCCACTGAAAGCAGCACAGTTTGAATCACCTGATGCACATTACATTTTTGGAAAGCTAACAAAAAGAACCTCATTGTTTCAGTTCGGTCCAAAGTCAAATTCTACTGTTTAGTGGTTTGAATAGGTGCTGCAATTCAAAACACAGGTCTAGATAGATTCGAGATAGGTATATATAGTGTTTTGCCCTCTTAGGAGAGTACACATTGAATCTCATAACGTACTTTTTATGTTCAGAAAGCTGACAGAACGAGCTTCGATTAATCTATTTTCTTAAAGGTCTGGTTCTGCCATCTTCCTGATGGAAAAGGCGCTGCAAATCTGCAATACAGAATCTGTCCACGTTAAGTTTTGGTGATTTTATCGCTTTGGGCCGATATTTTATGAGCTATTTCTCATTAAATCTTCGTGAAATTTCTACCGGAACTTACAAAGTATATAATGATAACATTCTAAGAATATTGAGCATTAATTAGTTCATACCAAGTTCAAAAAGGTTCCAAGTTCTAAATAAGCGTTAACGGTGTATCATCACGAATGAATCAACACCCAATCAATTCAAAGTGGCCATCCCCACGTCTAACTTATTACATCAATATCATTAGTTTCAATGCATAAATATAATCCTATAACCGTAGTCCAACAAGCCTAAGATCAACCCATAATTCCTTCAATGCCATCTAGTGTCTCCGCCGCCGCCTCCATACCATGGACATTCTCCCACGTGCCCATGTCCGCGCCCACATCATCATCTACAAAACCTAAAGGGGTCGGCTTACGCCGTGAGCTAACGCTCAATAGAAAATCCACCATACTCCATTCAAGCTAAGGTCATAGTCTATCACTTTATTATCAAATCATGTCATCATCATAAAATTGTATTTCAAGTAAACATAAATTAGGCATTCAATCACAATTATGGTTATTCCTAATCATCCCAGTATGCAAAATACAATGCATGCAAAAATGAGTGCAACCCATATTTGGGTCTCCTTCTCCTTCCCACGTCGGGAGTAGCTTAGCCGAGAGCTCTTCTACAGCGGATTAGGGTTTTTCACCCAAGGGCACCGAGCCCTACTTATTTTGCCATATCCGAACACTTCTAACGTATGCTAGCATGCTATGCAAAATAATTCCAGTTCAAAAATGAATATTCGAAACCTCTTCCTACCGTAACGTAACCACATCGATGGAGCATGTGGATTTGGCTCATGATTATCCCTCATGGAGATACTGATAGAGCATTCCAGCCCCAAAGTTTCTCTTGGGAGACTACCACGAGTCGTAATCATTATTGGCTCCATCCAATCGAATCTTATTCATAACTTTGAGCAATCAAGTTCACATGGTAACAACAATTTAATCATTTCGTTACCATAACGGTATACCCACATATCAATCACAATTCGAGTTCATGATCAAATAAAGCAAGAAAGTTAGAATATCAAGTCATGTTCACATGGCTACTAGAGAAGTAACATACATATATGAACCCATTTTTTTTTTTTGTACAACATGATAACGTCCAGAATTTCTAGCATGTATTCCTTTAACGATTTCTAAAACAATGAACATGATAGGGAGGTAAAGAAATAGACAATCACATCAACTCATAGGAGTAGCTACCTTTAACCGTAGATCGTTTGCGAATGCCGAAGGTTCCTCAAGTTGAAGCCGTTAGATCCTCAACGTTTATTTTATTCTTATGTTTTGGGTCACTTGATTTGTTTTACCCAATGGAGACATGCTGGACTGAGATGATCGATCTCCTCCCCAACTCTTGAAGTTCCTCTCTACCTTGGGAGATCACACGATTCCTCCTCCCAAAGGTCACCACGCTTTTCTCTCGGGTTTGCTATTTAGTTCGTGATTTTGGCTTAATAGTATTTGTGAGAGAGGTGTTTAGACGATTGCTGGAGGTGTTCCATTGTTACAGTGTTCTTAAATGGCGTCAGTCCAAAGGAAAGGTTTGTGAGTTTCTATATTGGCCGCTCACACGATTGGCAATAGGTATAATGGCGAGAAACGTGACTAAGTGGTGTTTCAAGGTCTACAAAAATTTCCAGATTTTAGAAAGTTCTTACAAAAGTTAAAGTAAGAAGGTCACCCACGTGTTTACTGCCTATGTGGAATGGATTACTTCCTAGTGCTCACATCTACGGTGATCAAAAGATCTCCTTCACCCCTAGAGGATTATAGATACTATCCTAATCTGTCTTCTCTTTCTTTCCTTGCATGTTTGCTATTCCATATGGGAGGCTAGGTGTCAAGAGGGTGGTCAAGGGACTCTCTCTCAAGGTAAAGACGTGGGTAGTCTAGGTGTAGTTTTCCAGATTTCTCCATTGAGGTCTAGTGTAGATGGGTCCCACAATTCTAACATTTATGGTTTGTGTGTGTATGAGAGAATGATTCTCTCTCTAGGAATTTATTGCTCCTCATTATATATTATATATCCTTGCCCAAATTTTTGGTGATGGATGCCTATGTGGTAGATTTGCAATTATTGGGTTTCTACTCTAAAAAGAAGAGTGTGAGCATGTGGCCATAGTGGCACACATCCAACAAAACCAAGGGTTCATTATTTTATTTTAAAAGTCAAAGAATTATTTTGTGAGATTACCAAGGTATTATTATTATTATTATTATTTTTAAAAGAACATTTTATGTATTGTAGTATATTAAGGTATGGTGAATGAAAGGTCCCATGGGTATGGGTACTCCTTAGGCCCATCGAATAGTACCCTAATAAGTTAATCAATTTCTGCCTTAATTAATGCGTTAAGGTTCGTCGTATAAAGGTTCACAATTATTCAAATTTTGTAGGTGAGTCCCAAATGTCTAACTTGTCTACACAAGTGTTCAATTCTTCACTACGGGCCCACCAATTATGGATTATACAGAATGTGGCTAATATATGTATATTAGGGTCATTTGAGGGTCCCACATCTTAGTGTTTATTATGCTTTGTAATACATTAAGTTAGTTATTAGTAGCTACCCAGAGTGGTCCGACATTAATTTGTGTACTAGTGTAAGAATGAAAATGATTCATTTGTGGTGTCAAGTGTTTCAGAAATCCCTGCATGACATGATATAAGAGTTCTCATCTAAATTCTACAAATTTTGTTAAATGTCAATCATGTGATGCACTAGGATAAGGAATTGTAAGTATATCAAAGTGACTAGGTAATCCTCCTAGTGGTGATTTACACTAATACTCCTGACCAAAGGTTCAGGGTATTACAGAGGGAGTATACGTTTTAGGAAAAGGAGAAAAGAGGGGGTATATTAAGTAAGAGTTTAATTTGACTATTTTCAGAATGAGAAGAGACGTTTTGGGAGAGGGAGTGTACATTTTATGAAAGAAAGAAAAGAGGGAAGCAGGGTTATTTTAGGAAAAATAGTGTAAAAAAGATGGAGAGAATGCCACCTCAATAGGGCTGAGCTTTAGTATAGATTATTATAGATAAGAAGGTGAATCAATTTGGGGATAAGGGATATGGAAAGCAAATTAGTTTAGGGCATTTTAAGAAAAGGGTAGATCTGTCTTTTAGGGTAGATAATGAGGATAAAATAGGGAAAAAAGTTTTTTCAGGATACCGACATTTAGAAGTAGTATAGATATTTCGTCACATTTTCTCAAACCGTGGGGATTGTGAGAGAGAAAGAAGGAATGAACAAGGACCGTGGGATCCACTTATGTGATGTGGAAGAGAGAGAAAATGAGTGGGGTCCACAAAAGGATCTATCACAGGCCATGAGTTCCATGGGCTATTGGATGGTTTGGCCAGTAGGCCAAGAATTGGTGTCGGGCCGTGGATTCATTGGGCTAAAAGGATAATGTGCCCGTGGACAAATACTGAGCATGCCACATGTTGGTCAGTGGGCCATGGGTCATGAAAGAGTGGATGGCCAAGATTTTGGGTGGATGGATGATGGCGGTCTTGGCCAAGATAGGAGAACCGTTAGATCTAAAGAGATCCAACAGTCCGATAGAAGATCTAATGGTGGAAAAGCTATGAAAGATAGGATAGAGCTAGAGGATAGGAGATCGGAGGTTAAATGATGGAGATTAGAGGGTTAAGATGATCGATCTGATGATCGGGGTGGTCGATCTGAAGATCGGACTGTGGGATATAATGATCTAAGGGTTAGATGAATGATCGGATGGTGAGATGTGGGTAGTTAGATTATGGAAAGGGGAATCAGACAATCGATCTGAGGATCTAATGGTAGGATGAGATGATTTATGGGTTAGATGTTAGGGTTTAGAGAAATAGAGAGAGAGGAGATAGAATTAGGAGATAGGAGAGAGAAAATAATACAAAAAAATAAAGAGAAAAGAGCAGGCGAAGGGTCTTGAACCCTGATCTTCAACGTAGTCCTCAATAAGCCTCATTTTGTGCGGCTTTGAATCACTTTGGTCCGTCTCTCGTCTTTAACTCTTCTGCTCTCTTGGTTCTTTGGATCGAATTTGCGATCCTCTGGCTTTGCCCGTACTTGGCTTCTATCTTCTTGTCCTAGCCTGCTGATTCCTTAAGTTTTAATAGAGGGTTTCTGTGATCGATCGTGGGCCCGCCAGTCTTGAGATTCGCCAGATAGGATCTCCTGCAAGTGAAAAAGCGCGTAATGAGATTCAACTAAAACGACTTGATACTAGACTATCCGAAACGTATTTTTTCATGCAAATGGTCATTTTTCGTCTAAAAAGTATGTTCTACGCAAAGGAAGAAACTCTTCTGTGAAAAAATCGACGAAAAGATAAGTTTTACATGGGAGAATGTGACATCGCTAATGACTTAAAATAAGCACTTTTAAACGAATATCACAACCCCCAACTAGCATATTGCCAATCCTTGGTAATTATTGCGAAATAAGTGAGCTAAAAAGGGCTTGACACATACTAGAAAATTATTTGCATTACTTAGAAAAAAACTCCATTTTGTCAGTTTATTTCAAGGATGCAGGCATTCTAATTCACGAATTAGAGCTAGTCAGCAAAATGCAACACTTCTACAAAGGACATTCAAATAAAAGATTACTTAGACTCAGCGTGTGTGTGTGTTCAACATCATCCTTATCTAGTAGCAAAGATATCTTAATCACCTTAGAGACTATATGCCTGGACCTCAATCCTTACTTGTATACAACTCAGAAGTGAATCACTCAAATGGTTTTATTCTTTTCTCTCAAATTATATGTGAGGAAATGAACATAGAAACTGACAAATGTCTCACATATATAAGTTTTGAATGAAGGATATAAGAAGATTTAAGAAGACCTCATAATTGAAACGCCATATCACTTAAGAACGTCGGATCAAACTTTATAATTTCTTTTTTCTCCATTCTCCATACTTAATGATGGTACTAATCTAGAATCAAATAGGACTTGTATACGTTGTACTTAGGCTTATGATAGGTTCAGAAAAGAAGGATATTCTGGAATTCAAAAATTCTGAGAGGGTATCTCATTATTCTTTGCAACTTTTCCCAGGTCAGCTTTTCCTTAACTTTTCCTCTTTTCTTTTTTTAATTTTTATCTTTTTGGATATTGTTCTATTAGCCTTCTTTTTCAGATTCTTTTTTCTTTCTTTCTTTCTGATTATGTTTCTTTTCAGCTCGAACCATTTATTTTTCTTTTCTTTTCTTGGTTTCTATCTTTTCATTGTGTAATCATACCAAATACTCTTTGATCCCTCTCAGAAATAGGTTATCATGTTGACCTCTTTTTAGGATTGAATTTTTTGGTTGATGGGTTAACAAGAAAAGGTTTTCATCAGAAGGCTCAAAAAGGGTTTCTAACGGTATAGATGTTAGGTAAGCTAAAAGGTCTTATTGGTTAGAAAGATGGTCTATATCATTTTCTAGGGCCTGCACTTTCATATGTGATGTCTCGAATGAATATAGAGAAGGTTCTTTGTGTAATAATCCGATTTTGACGTCGTTTCGAGTTTCATGACCAAAGCAAGGGTTAATGAGATCACTCAATGGAATATTTGGAGACTAGAAGAATTGTAAGTCATCTTGTGACTCATAATAATTTTATAATCCTCAGAAATGATGAAAAGTTCAAAAACTCACTGAGTTAGGTCTCTACAATTGTTCTTCTAGGATCTCTAGATAGTCTAAACTTTGGATATTTCTGATGTTGATATGTGAAATTTTTTTCTAAATCTGAGTTTTTTAAGATTTTTCAATCCAATGTAGTAATGTTTGCTTTCAAACTGAATTAAGAGCTAATAAATGATTTTTCAAAATAGACATCATTTTCAATAAATAGACTTTCCGAAAAATTTTTACTCATCATCGTAAATGATTTGAAAAACATTTCGAAACTACTCAGAAAACTCTTGTAAAACACATGACATCACCCCAAAATACATCTCTTTCTCCCTTTTCTCAATTTTTTTTAAATGAAGACATGAATTTTGATAAATCCCCACCCCCAACTTAAATATAGCACCGTCCTCGGTGCTCATGACCGGGACAAAAATTTATGAAAACTCTGAATGTGATGCAAGTTATGAAGAAGGGTTATACTGGTTTGGCTGAGATTGAATAGTTGGTGGTACCTGATGAGTGTTAGAGGGATTGTACTTGCATAGCCATAATAATGTATAAAAAATAAGAAATAATGCATGTGACTCAATGACTTCTAGGAATACCAGAATTGTCTTTCCGAAAGTGCTTAGTTTAACATCTTCAACTAGACACAACTGGGGTGACAGTCACCCCCAACTAAATTGGAGCTCAGAGAGAGACTGACAGAAACATTAGCCTACATAGACCGGATCGATAAGAGCGATCTCGAAAGTCTGAATAGTCGACACGTCTAATTCTTGAAATAGTTTGAGACGTTGTCCATTAACCTGGAAGGTTGAATTATCCTTCGGGTTCTTTACAGTAATAGCCCCATAGGGATTGACCTCAAAACTACAAACGGACCTGTCCATCGGAATTTTAATTTCCCAATAAAGATGTGTAGTCGAAAATTATAAAGTAAGACCTTCTGTCCAGGGTATAAATCCTTTCTGAGGATGCTCTTGTCATGTATCCATTTCATTTTCTCTTTATATTTCTTGGACAAGTCATATGAATCATTCCTCAACTCATCCAATTCATTCAGTTATAACTTCCTTTCCCCTCCTGCTGCATCTAAGTCGAAGTTAAGCTTTTTGATTGCCCATAGGGCACATTGCTCGATCTCAACAGGGAGATGGCAATGTTTACCATATACTCTAGCAACCACATCCATCTCCGCATCTCCACGTTGCTGCTACACAAGCGCTCAACACCCTTGCTCCACCATAGCCTGTGTACATTTCCAGTAGGCATCCTCTCGTTGCCACTTGCACCTCCTTCTCCTACCATAGGTGCATCTCCATGGCCTGCAAAGAAGCAACTTGCAGGTTCGTTCTCCTCTTGCATGCATCGCCTAAAAGTACTGCGACCTACGAATGTTCTAACGAGCTGCACCATTCCAGCTCACCATCTGCACTTTCATGTGCTGCCCTACCCTTGCACCTGCAACTCTCTCCTTGCCATGAAGATCCTTCACCACGAAGCACAAAGTGCAACCAATTATCACTACATCCTGTTGTCCATCCATTGACTAATCCGTTTGTGATAAACCGATCAAGGTTAGATCACAATCATTCATTTTAAGGTAAACCATCTCTCTTTTTTTCTCCCTCTACCTCTCTCTAGCTTCACTTTGTTTTCTCTCTCTAGAACCTATATTTCTCTCTCTAGGTTTTGTTACTTTATGTATCTCTCTTCTTTTTCTCTCTAAGTTGCTTCTAGATAATTTTACTTCAAATGAATTTATTTTACAAGCATTGTAATTCTACATTTTTAGCTTAATAAATGGAATTTATTTTAACATAATTATTTCGTGATATTCTTGCTTTATTGTTCTTTATTTTTAACTAGTTATAATAATTTCTCAATCACAAAACATGTTTTAAAATCATAAATTCACCATTCTCACCTCTTTTATTATTCTAAGCAATTTTCGTTATTATTGTTCAATTAATTGGCCTAACCCCATGTGCAGATGATATTCTGCACAAACCACTGTGCAAGTTTACATTTTTGTAGGATTTAAAGTGAACTAGAATTACAAATATTGTTGAAATACAGAGTTTCCGTAACTAATGACACGGAAAAATCTTACTTTCAAATGGCGCCGTTGCTACTCGGTTGACAAGAGTGCGAAATGACAAACAATGAAATCGGAAAGTTGCTTAATCGGGATGATCCAATCAAAATTGGAAGCTTTCAATTTTATTTTTTTTGCAATTATTTTATGCCTCGGATGGCCGAGTACAAAGTTGTAATAATTAGGATTTAGTTTCGATATTATTGTTAGATGTGCGTTCTAGGGTTTTCTAGACTCATGGTGTTGGAAGAGCATTTTGTCTTCTAGAGACCATATAAAAGATCAACTCATTTGGCTTACTAGTGATGGAAACAATATCTCCATTTGGCAGACCCATGGCTTAGAACCTTTTTGGCTTCACCATTTCATAGCCCTCGTCCTCCAAACTGCCAGTTGACACTGTGAATGACCTTATGCTACCTAATAAGACTTCGACTACAACTCTCCTTGATACCCTTTTCACTGAAGAGAGAGAACACATCCATAACATTTCTCTCAGTACTCACCCGAACCTAGATAGGATTTTCTAGAATCTTCACCCCTATCATATCGATCTTCTCCACGAAATTGGTATACCATTCTCTATAGCCCTCCACCACATTTGCAAATCCTCTTTGAGTGCCTAATTCTCTGTGGTCCAAAATCAAGAAAATCCATATTCCCTTTAGGGGTCAATTATTTATCTGGAAGTTCTTCTGGGACATCATTCCCTCGAGAGGCAAGCTTCATTCCTGAATTCAGGAGGTTCATCTTGGCTGCCCTAGATGTGACCATGCATCCGAGTACCAATTTCATGTTATTTTTTTGTCTCGACAGTGCTAAGATATGGTTTGCCTCCATGTTACCTCAAACATGTCCAGCGACCAAATCCTTCACTGGCTTATTGATCTAATTGCAACTGGTGATGAGTGGGGCTCTTATTCTCTATCGCACATGTGTGCCTTAATCTGGCATCGAAGAAACGAGGCCCTTCATTCTTGAATTAAAAGGAACCTCTTGTCCCTCCTTACTGTATACCTCATGCTGCCCAAGAAGACCAAGCTCCTAAGCATCATCCTGACCTTCACTGGACCCCCTCCCTACTAGGGTGGATTAGGATCAACTCCAATGCAGCTTGGGATCCTAAATTTAATATTGTAGGCATGGGATTCATTGCTTGTGATGCCTGTAATATGCTCTTCTTGGCAAGAGGAAACAGAATAAGGGCCCACTATGCTGAGGAAGTATAAGCGAAAGCTCTATTGAGTGGGGCTTAGGCAGTTGTGGACGCTAAGCTTTCTATGGTTATCTTTGAATCTGATGCTCAAGGTCTTGAGGAGTTACTGGTGGGTAGGTCGACTATAATAGGGCGATTCTCATCTTCAATGTGTGTGTGGATATCTTGGCTCTTTTACCCGTTTTCTCTCAAGACTCTTTAATTTCTCCCACAGGGAAACAAACAATGTGCAACTCATACTATTGCCTCCAAGGCTTTGTTTTGGGACTCCCCTTGCATGTGGTATGAGTCTCCCCTCCTAGCTAGTAGGAGCCATATGTAGGGATGGGGAGCATCACCACACGTGAGGTGAATGTATTTTCTGTTCTTTCCCCCTCTTTTAATACAACTAGGGGACGCCACGTGCAATGCACATGCACCTTACGTGTGACATCACCTTACACATAGCATACTCTTAAAGACCAGTGACCATATAGATGTTTGGCCCATCCCTAGTGGACATACATACCAAAACTCATCATGATTAGTAATTTCTATCCATTTGATTAGAGTCTTTTTCATGGTTTATTTTTAACCGTGGATTTCTAGTAGTATTTGGGGTACTTAGATTCAAAGGTTAGAAGTCACTAATCAAGCCTACTTTTGTCATGTAAGTCCACCCGGGGATGGCAAACATTCATATGGTCAGTAGACTCTAATAGTGTGTCACGTGGCTCACACTGTGGGTTCCGTCATCAAATTAGATGATGGACACCATCATTTATTTTTTTTTCAAGGATAGAGTTCAGGTGCTACGTGGGGGTTCAATAAATGCTTTCACATTTAAATAACGTGGAAATGTTGAATGACCAATTTAAAGAGTTTGATGGTCATATTAGGAATAAAGATTTTTATTTTTTACTTTTAAATAAGATGAGAGCATTGAATGAGCTACAGGGGTGACATGTGCTTGTAGGGTTGAGTCGGGTGACATGTGCTTTGACGCCAAAAAGACCGAAGAGCCCCTGCCAAGTGAATAATTAAAACGGAAAATTTCTAAAAGGAAAATAAACTTTAATCTATTTACAAAAAAGAATACAACTTTTCGCAAATCCCAAAAAAGAAACGAAACGCCCTTTCAAAGAGCGTTTCATTACGTGGCACATGTTTATCAAAAAACGCCCTTTAAAAGGGCGTTTGTCAGTAAAAAACGTCATTTTAAAGGGCGTTTTTCAGTAATAGACGCCTTTTTAAAAAACGTCTGTCAGACCTCTGACAACTGACAGACGTTATTTTAAAGGGCGTGTGTCAGTAGAAAACGCCCTTTTAAATGGTGTTTTTTACTGACAAACGCCCTTTTAAATGGCGTTTTTTGATACCCCAATTTTTACGCCCATTTTGGCGTACCCAGAAGATGAATCAATGGCTGATTTTTGGTGAGGATGATCTCTACGGTGAGGAGATCATCCTCACAAAAATTCAGATCATTCCGATATTCGTAGATTGGTTTAAAAGTTGAGGAATTATGGGACGTTTTTTAAAATTTCTCAGGAATAAACGCCCTTTAAAAGGGCGTTTGTCAGACGTGTCAGCCATCAGTCATTCGTTAGTCAGTCGGGGACTGATTGGACTGACAGCAGACGAAACGCCCTTTGAAAGAGCATTTCGTATTCTTTTTTGGGATTTGCGAAAAGTTGTATTCTTTTTTGTAAATAAATTAAAGTTTGTTTTCTTTTCTGCAATTTTCCGTAATTAAAAAGATACAAATGAAATAAACTAGGGGTATTTTCGGGAATTCACCTCAGTAACACCAAAAGGCCTTCGTTCTTTGGTGAGTAGAATAGATGATGCTTGCGCGCGCGCACAAATAAAATCTGCTTCCATCCAAAGCCTTCCTTAAACCCTACCCCTTACTTCCAACCCATGGACGGAGCTCGTTGAAAGCACTGAAGCATATACTCTTCCGAAATGCTTCTTCCCTCCAATTGTTCTCTCCACACACTCCTCTCCTCTAGCATACTCATGAGTTCCAAGCAGTTGCTAAAATGCGCACCTTGTGCAATACCCATCTCCTCTTCTCGTCTCCTCCATCACCACACCTATCGACCACAACTCTTCTCGACCTGCTCACCAAAACCCATCTCCAATTCTCTCCATTTTTGTCAAAAAAATTCTGGATTTTGCTATGCCGCTCACTCCAAGGTCCCAAGACCAGGTATTTCATTTCCCCTCTAAAGACGCTCGTTTTTTATGTTATTATTTTTTCCAATTTCTTTTTTCTTGTGGGTTTTGAAGTTATCGTGGAACACCGAGAAGGCGAGATACCCGATTCAGCACGATTGGTGGTGTTGAAGCAGAAATTGGAGCAGCTAGGGATTCGTTGCGCAACTTCTAAGCCTGGACAGTACAGTCATTCGATATGCCCGCAGGTACAGTTACCAAAACATTTTACATTGTGTTGCTCCTTGATGCAGATGTATACACAGACGTACGATATGGTGTGTTTTTGTATTTAGTCTCCATAGTTCTTGTCGTGTCGTATTCGTACATATATATTATCTAATGGAAATATGTATTTATACATTTTGTAATTTTGGTACTATAGTGTGGAGGTGGAGAGCATAAGGAAAAGAGCTTCTCTCTGTTCATCGCTGCAGACAGGTGAGCTTTTTAAACTGTTTTTATTTGTTTATTATTTCCTTTTGTCGTCCGTAAGTCCTTGTTTATTAATCGGTTGTTTCTGACTGTTGTAGAGATATTGCCATGTGGCAATGCTTTAGAGCAAAATGTGGATGGAGAGGCCATATTCGGGTAAATTAGTTATTATGGGATTTTGATGTAAAACTATTTTGTTGGTCATGTTTTGAATATCTATTATTGGTAATAAGAGTTCCCCTGTAGTTTCCAAGTGACACTGGTTGGATTGCAGGCCTTTGAAAACGGTAAGTCATCATATGGTGATTTCGACCAAAGTGCCGAAGTTAAGCGGAATAGAGTAATCACAGAGGAGAGCATTGGGTTAGAACCGTTATGTGATGAGGTAATTGATTGTCTTTCATCTCCTTCCCCTTTTTGGCATCACTGCATATTCAATTACTTAGACATCTTGTGGCATGTCTAATTTCAACTCTGAACTCATTTCTACTTCAGCCACTTCAACAGGAGTTTGTGATTGAGAATGTAGAGTTGTTAACATATTGTTTTTTCGAAGTGTATGTTATCAATTGTTATACTATTGTGTGATTATGTAATTAAGTTTGACTTTGTCTTTCACCTCCTTCCCCTTTTTGGCATCACTGCTTATTCAAGTGCTTAGACATTTCATCAACAGCAGTATTTTCGAAGTTTAATTTCCCTTAAAGATTAGATTCCTCTAGAAGCAAAGCAACATTAGAAGTTAAAGGGTCCCTTATTGCTGAGTTATTCTCCTGTTGTCATCATCATTATTATTATCATCATCATCATCTTTAGAGCCTTGTCCAAACTATTTGGGCTTGGTTGCGCGAATCCTGTTCTGCCATTCTTTTATATGTAGGGCCATATCTTCTTCAAGCATGCGTCTTCAAATCTTTTTTCACTACCTTGATCTACATCCTCTCTAGTGTTCTCCTCATCCTTTTGGAGTTTCCAACTTGGACCGGAGCACTCCTTATGGTGCATCAATGTTCTATTGCTTATGACTGAACCATCTCAACACCTTTATTTGATCACCTTCCGAGGTTACTCCAAAGTTTTCTTGGATACACTCATTTCTGACTTGGAAAATATCCAATTTTCGACATTTTTTAGTTTGTGGACAAGACCTGCGTGAAGTATTATCGCCTTATCTTCTCCAAGCACAATTTTCACTATGATCGATTTGTGCATCTCCAGCACTTCCTAGATACCCTCACCTACATTGTGTTCCATACATAGCATTGGTCCATATTCTATTGTTGATTGGTCTATGCTACTCCCGCCTTGTTTTCCAGTTCTATGCGAACATGCACAAGATTGACTTTGAGCAGACTTCATTCAGGGTAATGGTGGTTGGCACACACTTCACTATTACACTAGATATCCTTGCCACTTTCTTGGAGAGTCCCCGCGTTTTCTTGGTCGCGGCATATTGTTTGGACGCCATGAACATTTCAGGGTGGAAGCATATAGTGATGCAGATTGGGCAGGGGCAGTTACTGATAGACGGTCTACATCGGGTTATTGCACATTTGTCGAAGGTAAATTAGTTTCTTGGCGCAGCAAGAAACAGCCTGTTGTAGCCCGATCCAGTGCAGAGGTAAAATTTCGTTCCATGGCACATGGTGTACGTGAACTCCTATGGTTGAAGATCATGCTCAAGGAACTGGGAATCAAGGTGACAAAACCAATGAGCCTTTATTGTGACAATAAAGTGGCTATTAGCATGGCTCACAACTCAGTACAGCATGACATGACGAAAAATATTGAGGTTGATCGACACTTCATCAAGGAGAAGCTTTAGCAAGGATTGATTTGTACACCTTATGTGAGGACGTATGAGCAGGTTGCAAATATACTTACTAAGGGAGTAAACAAGTCAATCCTTAATACATTGATAGGCAAGCTGGGCATGATGGATATCTTCGCACCAGCTTGAGGGGAGTGTTGGATTGTGGGCCCCACTTAATCCACCACTATTAGTATTATTCTTATACAAGGGGACTTCCCCATCATATATATATACATATATATCACTTGTGAGGAGATTGAAATTGAACAATAAGTTCAATCACTCCATTCTGTCTCCAAAACCCTATTCTTCTTCTCTTTCTAATCTCTCAACTCTCTCTCAATCTTACACTTCTGTCTGGTGACAATGTAGTTTACAACAGTGTTGACACGTGAATCCGTGTTGATATGTCCGACATGGCAAAATACCCTAAAAGTGCCGTGTTCTTGTTAAATAGACGGTGAGCTAACAAGGGTGGGAGCGAAGATCTAGACATGATACATGTTTTTGTGAAATTCATTTTATTTTCCTTATTAATAATTCCATTCGGGAAAAGAGCCTTTCTACCTGGAAGGAAAGAGCTGCTTTTGTCCACCATCACATACTAAACACGTTACCCACTGAGTCATCGATCTGATCATTCAACCGGTGGCCACCATTAAATTATGCTGTACCTAGAAGTCACTCCTCCCATAAAGAATTTTATTTGTATCTTAGCTGAACATGGGCCAAAAACCATTGGAAAGCTGTAGGTTATATGGCTATAATTGTACTGATTGCTGTCATTTTTTGGGTATGGCCTGTTCGGGTGGGTGACCAATTCAACAACCCTCATTTATGAGTTGGTGGCCTCACATATGTTATAGGATGCGTGACACTTATGTTTTATTTTCCTCAAAGAGAGAGAAGTCTTTTCTTCCATTTTTATGAATTTTGTCTTAATTTATGTTTCTTTCGAATTTGAGCACTGACTGAATTAAATACTGAAAAAAAATTGCATCTAGGTTTGAGCCGTCTCTGAAAATTGTTAATGTGACATAGATGATCTTATAATTTCTTTTTTGCCCATTGTTTTACAGCTACATGCATACTTTGCTGAGAGAATGATTTCAGGGGAAACTCTTCGGAGAAATGCTGTTATGCAAAAATCTGGTGATCAGGTTCACATGAATATTTATTGCAGCAAATTATGATATTTACTTATCTATTTATATTTAATGGTATGCATGAGGTTCGGAACATGCCAGTTATGTATTACTAGAAATAAAAAAATGTGAGCAGTACAAAAGTCATCTGGACAGGACTGACCATGGAAGTTCATCTATACGATCCTTGTTGTACATGCAGCACACATGTAGAGGATATGAATCTGCCACTTGACAGGTCCCTCCTACCCCCTAGACAAAAAGTTGACCAGATTAGACGTTCCTAATTATCCGATTAATTACATTCTTTCAATGGTCAGGAAAAATTGTCCTGGAATCCAAGATGGGTTATGTATTAGATGGTCATGATCATCCAACTTTTTCAATTATTGGCCTAGAGATCTCCTCAGGGACACAATGAGTTGTGGCTCCTGATCTTGCAGTATGTGTGCCACTGTTTACAGAAAAATTAAGGCTGATGGGCTTCTACCATTTATCCTTCCTGAACCAAGTATTCTTCTCATTAAATTAGGTGAACATCTTTTTACTTCTAGCCTCAGTTACTTGAAGAAGAGGGTGTGAAGCTGCATCTTCACAAGACAATGGTCAAATGTTTAATTCCATTTTGTAGGAAATATGCCAACTGAGTTGCTTCACTTCAAGGGTGTGCTGTCAGATTTTTGCCATGTCTAACAACTTTTGGAACTGTGTCTACAGGTTGCAATTGCATTTACTTATAGAAAAAATGGAGTGCTTGTCAGTTGCAAGTACCGGGACATCAACAAAAAGTTTTGGCAGGTTTTTGTGATACATACGCTACTCTTAAGTTCTAAATTAGCAAGTAATGTTTGATGTGGCTACAATGAAATCTAATCTAGATTGTCGAGACATACCTCTGAGACTGTGGCCATGTATGGCCTGCATGCGGGGGGTGGGCCAAAAATATGTCCAAAACCTATGTTGCATGGATTCTTCTAAACGGGCGAAGTACCTGTGCTGTTCATGACGAGTCTGACACGATACAGATTCTGATTTGACAATTCCAAATTTTGTTTTGTTTCTTCTTTCCTTGCTTTCAAATAACTAATTAACATTTGCAATATTTTACGATTTCTACATTTTACAGTTGAAGTTTCTATGCAACAAATATAGCATTTCATATGTGTATTCTCTCTCTCTCTCTCTTTTTTTCTTTTTATAAAGTATATGATTCAAATCATAAGATATTCTATCACATTATCAACTATTACATAAAAAAACAATTACTTTGTTTCACATTATTTAAAGTATAATGCCAAGTCCATGCTTCCTATTTTTCAAGGTTCATCAAGTTGGCCACTCTACACTGGTGTCGGACTCTGACACCCATGCCCGTATCAGTGCAACATAGCCCAAAACTGGTCTGATCAGGTGATCGAAACCATCTGATTAGATGCCAAAAAATGGTAAACATTCATTTGTTTAATGTCTATGATCATCTGGTTGGGTCAATTTCTGGCAAAAGAGATCTTTTATCACTTCAAATTGTGGGTCCTGTCCCTTGGCATGTATGCCACCTGTATGGCTATGTTGAAATAAATCTTATTTATGATCTAGCAGACAGGGATGGAGGCACCTTAAGACTTTTCTTATAACAATATCCTGTTAGTATTTGATTTATATTGTGCGTACTGCTTCAAAGAGATGAAGTTCAGAGGTGTTCTGACTTGAATTTATTTTATTTCTTCTGTTAATTTTTCAGGAGAAGAATACCGAAAAAATATTGTATGGACTGGATGATATAAAGCAAGCCAGCGATATTATCATTGTAAATGCTGTCTTCATCACATGGGCTGTTTATATAAATTTACATCAAAATTTTCGTTGTTTTTTTTTTCTTTTTTCTTTCTGATTTAGATTTAATCTCATTGATTATAGGTTGAGGGTGAAATGGATAAGCTTTCAATGGAAGAAGCTGGCTTCCGGAATTGTGCGAGTGTTCCTGATGGGGCACCTGCAAAGGTTTCCACCAAAGAGTTACCATCTGCAGAAAAGGTCTGATTCAACCTTCAAACTTTGGAAAGTTGTCCAGTGTTCAAATTTAATTATTATGGCATTTATTATTGGTATCATTAATCAGATTTACTTTCTCTGTTCCATAGAAAATGTGATGTAGCAAAATAAATCTCAATTGTTGTGATGCAAAACTGTTGGATTGAGAAAACTTTTGTTTTGATTTGCACCACTCTAATTGATGTTGAGAACCACTCTCAATGATGAGAACATTGAGAAGTAACTCACCATATAAAGAAGCACAAGGTACCCGGTATCGTTAATGGGCGATACTGAAACGTATCGGAAGTATCAGTCGGTTTCGGACGAAACTTCATGAAACCGAAATGAAATATTAGTGCAAATTTAAACATAAGATGAAGTATCATTCGTTTTCAGACGAAACCAACTGAAACATATGTAGTTTTGTCCTACAGCGAAACCGAAACGATCATGTAACTGTATGAATAACGTATCATTGAATTCAAAATATGTATTTTCAACATATGTGATGTATGAAAAGAGAACGCATACAACAATCTGATACCTACTTTTCCTATGACCACATAACTATGTTGCAAGAACTGGAACTCACCAAAGAAACAAGTGTATTGCAGTTCCAAGTTCTAACTCTATGTACTCTATTGAATGAAAATATTTAAGAAACAAAGTTGAGCCATTTACAGAATGCACAGCTGTAGCCGCAGACGCAGCCGCAGCCGCAGCTGCAGTAACTCTGCATGCACATGCACAGTCGCAGAGCTATTGCCTCTGCAGCACGCAAAGCCACAGTTGCAGCACGCAGTGTCAAACTATGTTACCCGGATACTTCTAAACGAGTGCCATATCCGTGTCGGATACTTCGAGTTTTTGTGTAAATGCTGTATCCATGCCGTGTTGGGCCGTATCCTTGGTGTATCTGGGTAACATAGGTCTCAAAAAGGAGAAAAAATGAGTTTAAAGGGCTATGATACGTGCCGATACGTTAAGATACCCCCCAGTACTTATTGATACCTGCAAAACATAGGGAATTCATTTTACATATCGTATCTCCCTTGCTCAATACCGATTCGTATTGGCGGACAGTCGGACACAGTACATATCATGCCATATTTGATATTGTTGTTGGCATCGTATCATCATGTTGATATGTTAATCAGTCAGAAAATCCCAAAGGGTACAAGCGATGCTGAAGGTGACAGTAGGCAGCGATCATAATCTTTGGGATTCAATCTCATCACTATCAATAAGGGTGCCTTTATGTAAATTCAAATACTGGATCAATCTGTTCTTTCCTAATCTGATTATAATCTTCTTGAGCTTTACATAAGTATAATCTTCCTAAAGAAGGCAAAGCCAAGTAAAACAAACAAGTCAGCTAAAGAGGTTGAGAGCTTTACATAATTTTCACTGATTCTCTTAATTCTTATCTTGTTTTGGCACCCTCTTTATGGTAGACATTTCCGCAGATGGCCTGTTTACTCTTTTGATTTTAAGTTTATCATGATCAGTTTAAACTTTTATTATTATTAAATTTTGCACTTTTCTTCTTGAAATTTGGGATCTAAGGCTTTTGTAGCGTTTTTTGTAAAGCTAGGACACAAAGTATCAGTATTTGTGGAACTGCAAAGAGTATTTGGAAAAGGTGGGTACTATTAAGTTATTGTCTTTTGAGTTGAGCATGAGTTATGGCAGTTATGAATCTTACGGTAGACCTCGTGGTTTTTATATCCTTAGGCATCTCGTATTATCCTGGCCACTGATGCCGATCCTCCTGGCCAAGCCTTAGCTGAAGAGCTTGCACGACGCCTTGGAAGAGAAAGGTTGCCTGATCTTATTCTTATTTCATTTTTAGTGTGGTTCTCTATTAAAACAAGTCTCTGCAGGAGATTATCTCGATGTCTAGTTAACACTTTGGTTTCATGGGCCACAGGTGCTGGAGAGTCAGATGGCCAAAGAAAAATAAGGTCGATGTTTGCAAAGATGCAAATGAGGTTCGATATTAACTTCTGCACATTTTTGTTTGAGCAAATTTAAGTTACCCAAAGAGATCCTGAGGTCAATTCAACAATGGCATGCTGGTCCATGTGGCACGCATGCAACATGGAAATGCTCATATTTTATTGTTTTTTTCTGGACCATTCACATTTTCTTCTAAAAGAGTGCAACCGGTTGGACGGTAAAATGATCTAATTGAGTTGATTTACCGAGTAGATGTAGATTCCTTAGGTATGACCCATCGAATGTGGGTCCCCACCCACTGCTTGTACTTCATGATATCAGTATGATGCTGGTAGACTGTAAGAGGAGTCTACCTTATGCGTACCTTAGATGTCCCATGCTCTGTACCATATCTAGATTATTGTTTTCAATTTTACTTCTCGTGGTCAATAGCTGCATGATAATTTGTATGATCGAAGGTTTGATTAGTTGTTTAGGAATTTGTTAAAGAATGTATATATCTTTTAGGAGTAAATTATCTGTTTATATTTCCAGCATGAATGTATTGTTTGATACTGGACTTTATGGTTTCAGTCTAATGCACTGATCATTTATGCTCACAGGTGCTCATGTGTTTAGGACCCCATGCACTGAGGGAAGTAATTGAGCAGGCTGAATTATATCCCATACGTGGTTTGTTCAGCTTTAGCGATTTCTTTGATGAGATCAATGCGTATTATCATTGCAGTGGGGGATATGAGCTTGGTGTCTCAACTGGATGGAGTGCTCTGAATGAATATTACAGAGTAAGCATTGTGTACACTTTTCTGTCCGTGTGTGTTTGTCAGTTGCCTTGATTGGAGAGATGAATGATAACTTAGCTAATGGTTTCTGGGATTCAAGCAAAAATAAAATCTAAGGTTTGGGCAAGATATCTTTGGATTTTTGAGTCTGATAGCTATTAGATAATCCATCACCTTTTGAGGAAACTAGTCTTTTTTGCTTCTTTCTCATTTTCTTTGTGATGATTTTATTTTATCTAACAGATTTCTTGAGGTGTCTTTATATGCTTATTGTCACCAACGAAAAATAAAAAATTGGAATCACATTAGGTCTGGGATTGTGGGCGGGAAGTTGACATAGGTGATTGAGATTGCGGGTTAATAGAGAAGTTGATATAGGGGCCTTGGAGACTTCTTGGTTGAGACACTAGAAACTCGAATACTTTAGAGATCGGATCTGTTATATGTTTTTGAGTGGAGGAACTGGATTCGTGCAGCCGACCCTATATAGTTGGGATAAGGCATATGCTGATGATGTTTTAAACGTCATATCTGGATAAAATAATTATCTGTCAACATTGAGTGTTTATTTTATCCATATATGCATCTTATTCTGTGTCTATATCATAGTTACAGAGAAACGCGTTTCTGAGCGAAGCTGGTGTTTCCTAGGAAACCTGTTACTGTCTTGACTGTCTTGACTAAATAGCTGTTTTCACTCGCCTCAAGAACAGTGGAGTTCATGCGCATAGAGTGAGCAATGATTAAAATCTGGTCAAGATATCTTTGGATTTTTCAGTCTGATAGATATTTAGATAATCCATCACCTTTTGAGGAAACTAGTCTTTTTTGCTTCTTTCTCATTTTCTTTGTGATGATTTTATTTTATCTAACAGATTTCTTGAGGTGTCTTTATATATGCTTATTGTCACCAACGAAAAAGAAAAAATTGGAATCACATTGGGTCTGGGATTGTGGGCTAAGAGGGAAGTTGACATAGGTGATTGAGATTGTGGGTTAATAGAGAAGTTGACATAGGGGCCTTGGAGACTTCTTGGTTGAGACACTAGAAACTCGAATACTTTAGAGAGCGGATCTGTTATGTGTTTTTGAGTGGAGGAACTGGATTCGTGCAGCCGACCCTATATAGTTGGGATAAGGCATATGCTGATGATGTTTTAAACGTCATATCTGGATCTGGATAAAATAATTATCCGTCAACATTGAGTGTTTATTTTATCCATATATGCATCTTATTCTGTGTCTATATCATAGTTACCGAGAAACGTGTTTCCGAGCGAAGCTGGTGTTTCCTGGGAAACCTGTTACTGTCTTGACTGTCTTGACTAAATAGCTGTTTTCACTCGCCTCGAGAACAGTGGAGTTCATGCGCATATAGTGAGCAATGATTAAAATCTGGTTGAACTTGCCTAATTTCCACTCAAGAGTAAGCATGAGAAATGGGATGAAGTCACGTGAAATCTGTTTCTCAACCACTGGGCACATGGGACTCGCTAAAAGATTTGTGGCAAATATTCTCATCTGAAATATCTCTCTCCATTGGTTTATGTACGTGGTTAAACCAACTTGATTACTTTAGCCATCCTTCTTATCATTTCCAACCAAGAAGTAAATACATAAATTGACCCCTATCACATTATTTTGCGTGGTCATCACAATATGATTGGTAGTCCAAGTAAAGGCACGAATATTCTATAGATTGGATGGTCAACATCGCCACATTGGGTTCGTTTTGGCATAGAAAATCTCAAGTTGGCCCAATATGATGGAAAAATGTAGGAAGTCTACTGGGTAGAGAGGGTTGGGAGTAGGACCCACCAGTCAATGGGTAATTGACATTTTCCATGTTTTTCCTTGCCGTCCCCCAGTGTCTCCCTGTACGTTTCCTGTTTCTCACATCACATGAAATTTTTGGTTGCAATTTCCTGTTTTCGTTTCTCATCATTTCCCTCACCTGTTTCCCTTTTGGCAATTATGATCTTGATCCATGTGAAGGATGGAAGCATAATTTTTCCTGTGGTCGAAGGATTTGCATCAAACCACTGCCTACTTATTGTTTGTGGCAGATATAACTATCAGATGGTCCAAATCATTTTCTAGAGTGCACTATAGGATTGATGGACTGATTTGGAATTTAATAGGTCTTGTAATCAGTCGAGGCACTGATCTGATAGGGGTGATTGGTAGTCAGCTAGCATGTTCTGATTTTGATGGCCATTTGTAGTTCAATAAACTTAAGCTTGCATTTTTTTTAATGACAAATAATTATATAATGTCGCACTAAAAGAAATAGAAGCTAAAAAGGGCTTCCAATGTACAAAGAATGCCAATATACACCTGAGGTAATGAAAAAAAGTCCTTTAGTATCGGAGAATTTTAAGTTGTCTGTTTAAATATATAAAAAAAGTCCTTTTCATGTAGTGATGATTTTTCTGTTTTATAGAGAGAGAGAGAGAGAGAGAGAGAGCTACTGTTGGATCTTGCAACCCTAAAGCAAGGGAACTTTGTGGGCAAAAACAAAACCCTATTCCATGGACCAGAGAGAATTGAAGTAAAAGGGGGAAAAAGAGAAACCAATGGCAATGACCAAAATTCCTATTATTTGGGGCCTTTAGCGATCATGCCCTAGGAAAAAAATTGGAAGGAGTTGAGAATGAGGAAGGAGAGAAAGGAGAAAACAGTAAATGGCAAATTCACCTTCAGCTATATTCTAGGGAGCAAAAAGTAGGGCCATTTTTGTCCAAATAGGTTTGGGGATATATATATATGTAGTTGTGGAGATATATTCTATTTAACTTGTTGATTGCTTTGTTTTGAGCAGGTTGTGCCAGGAGAGCTGACTATAGTAACTGGTGTTCCCAATTCCGGCAAGAGCGAGTGGATTGATGCTCTCTTATGCAATATTAATGCAAATGAAGACTGGAAGTTTGTACTTTGCTCAATGGAAAACAAGGTAAGCTGCTTTAGCAATTAATTGCTTCAAATCTCTTCTATCTCTTCGACATCCCCGCTCTCATTTTTTTTAATTAACTTTTTATTTTCTACGGAACTAGAAGATACTAGGGGACACTTCCCACAAAGTGTCATGGTAAACTTGGGTCTTCGTGATGTAATGTGTGTTATGTTTAACACTTTGTGCCATGTGTGGGCACCTACAGAACAAAAGTTCTCCAATCTAAGCACTTATCTTAAAAAGTATTGCTTGCATTAGTGAGGTGTCCTGACGTACATTCCTTTTTGATTTTTTTCTTTTCAATTAAGTCTTTTTGTTAACTCTTATTTGATGTATTAACTCTTGAGGTATTAGTTTACTAGGGTCTTTTTATTATAACTACCAAGAACCATGTATAAAACAATGATTTCTTTCATTAAGGTTTTTCTACAAAACAATAATTTATAAAAAATGATTTCCTTCACCATGAACCACATATAAAACAATCTCAAGCTTAATGCTCCATTTCTCTTTTCTTTTCCTTTTTGTTTTCTTTAGGAAGTGATTGATGTTTCATTGGATGACATTCATGTAGTATACAATCTATATCAATGAGAAAAATAAATAAAAATAAAAATAAAAATTAGAATATCGAATTAAGATAATGCAATATCTCCAGAATGGAGTACACATTTGGAACTATTTTAACGTTTTCCCTCTTCAAGTTACATTTTTCACTTTGTTTTACTATTCACAATTTCTTTTACTTTGTAAGTGAAGTAAAATAATTTTATTTTAAGTGAAGTCCCATGTCAAAACTTTTGGAATCATTATTCAGAACTTGACTGTTGGCACTGGCATCATCTCTATCCGTGTTCATTCTAACCCATGCCCATTTTACTCATCTTTAGGTTCGGGAGCATGCAAGAAAGCTTTTGGAGAAACACATACAAAAGCCCTTTTTTGATGCTAGGTAAGTTTGAGAATGTAACTTTATGTTTTTCGCTCTTTGCAGCCTACTCTGATGTTTCTATTGTTTCTTAGGATCGTTTGTTGACTAAACGTTAACTTCCTACAACATATTAACTTATTAGCATTATTATTATTAGGGAGTTGATTTTTCCAGTGAACGTTTAACCTCTTCCAGTGAATATTTTCACATTTGACAAAATTGCCCCTCTAACAAAACTGTCCTTATCTGTCTTATCAAATTGTCAAATGGGAAGTAATGGGAGCATTTTGCTCAAATGAGAAATTATTCACTGGAAGAGGTATAAAGCTCTGAAAAAGACCAATTCCTTATTATTAATATTAATAATAATAATATTAGTATTTGTTTCTCTTATTACATCGGAACTCAGACAAGTTCACTTGGTTGGCCAGCCGCTAGAATAGAGTCCAAATCCTTATTTGGGGAAAAAATTGTTTTGCCGTTGACTCAGCTGAATTGAACTCGAGAAATTTTGTTTTTTGAGTTGAGGCCATGTTTTTTGAACATTGTGCCATACGAGATCATGCCTTCACTCAGTTGTTTAGGTTTTTGAAGTTCTTTGGAATTGCAAGGAGAGGAACCGAAGGATTTTTGAAGATAAGGAAAAAGGTTGGGAGGAAGTGATTTTAGATGTGAAGTCATTCCTCTATGTATGGTCCTCGAGCTCCCCTCTTTTTCGGGGTTGATTTTTTGAGTCCTTTGTTTTTCGTTGGTTCGAGTTGATTAAGGATCCTACTCTTAGTGTTTAGAGCTAGATCCTGGCCTTTGTACATTCTTGGGGTTCCCCCTCTTTATAATATACACACAATTATCAAAAAAAAAAAGTTCTTTGTAAAACTCAATAATTTAGCACTTTTTGAATGAGTAATGGTATTCTGGCTTCCAGGTGTTTTATAGATACAGGTTCCTTTTTATATTTTATATTATTTGATAATCGGGTCTAGTAGATTCTTGGTGATATTTCCTGTTCATTAATTATATTTGTTTTAGATATAGATTTATACTCTGTTGTAGATCTAATCGTCTGTAAAGAAAATATCAGACTGTGACCCACATAAAGGGTTGGCTACCTTTTGATTGGAATTGCAACTATCGTTGAGTTTTTGATATATTGGTGTTCTAATAGCATACAGAAAATTAACTATCTATTTGTTTCTTTTGGCACACATAGATATGGAGAAACTGTTCCACGAATGAGTGTTGTGGAGTTTGAACAAGGGAAGGAATGGCTGAACAATACATTTCATCTCATTCGGTGAGTTTCACATTTGAATACTTGGAAAGAGTCTCCCGCTCCAGGAAACCTATTAATTTCCCGTCCCCATTAAAGGTAATACTTCAGCATGATGGTTTTGGGCTTTTGCCAGCATCAAGCAAGCTTGGGCTACATCCATATGCCTGTAGGTTGACTGTGACCTGTTGTTTAGTCCTGTTCGATAAACAGGCCAATCCCAGGCCAAGAAAGCGAAGGTTGATCTGCCCTTGTAGTAAGGATACAAAGGGGGTCAGTCTGAACTGCAATTGCTTTTGACAGGGCACCGCGATATTTGGCTTTACAGAAGGATTTTACGCTGGTCGAGTGAAAGAAAACTCTTGATTCCGAAGTACCGTAAAGTCCATTTCTTCGGTTTCTAAGGAGCAAGGTTTAAAATTTCGGTTTCGGTAGCCATTTCGGTGAGGACCGAAACTGAAATTTCAGGATTTCGGTGGATTTCGCTTTAAAAACCTATATTTCGGTACTTCCTGAACCGAAATTTCGGTCGAAACACCGAAATTTAAAACCTATCGAAGGAGAGAGAGCTTCTTTTGTCTGAGAAGTCAAATTTTAGTGCCTCATCTGATTTGTATGTGCATGTTGCATTGGTTATTACTCTTCCACTCTTCCCATTAAGCCATGTAAAAAATCTGGATTCTGTTTGATGGCCGGCAATAGGTGTGAAGTCTTATGTTTCAGGCTGGACCTGGGTTAGATTGCTTTCAGCCTTTTCACTTATGTTGGGCTTGGATCTCCTTAGTTTGGCTGGCTTTGTGACCTGGCCTATGAGTACCCTGTTTAATGCTCCACGTAGAAACTCTGTGCTACCTCCCTTACCTCCAATCATACGGTGGGACATTGTACAGACCTGGATCATCCAATTGACAGGTCATCTCTTGGTAGTCCATGGCCCTAACATCTCAGAGATCAGATGAAGGCCTACGTATCTGATAATTTGCATTCTTTCAGCCAATCAGAATGATGTAATGAAAAGATAAATGAATATGCATTCTTTGGGGCTCTCAAATGGAGCTTTCCACATTGATATTGCATGTTAAAAAAGTGCATATCTTTGGATGATTAGGATCATCCTTCAGTGTGATATTTGGATTATTGCTATCATCCGATAACCATTTGTTTGGGTGATCAACATTACCTTGTCCCATATTGCTACTGAACATCCAAAAGAATGTGTTTTGTCAGATGGTCATTTTATTTTTATTTTTAATTGTCAATCTCTGTGATAAAACCAATCCAAGAGGTGGCCTATTGGATATTTTGGACTGATGAGACAAGCTGTTGAGCAAATGTTGATGGAGGGGAACATGGAGTTTTGTATCGATCACTGTGAAATTCTGCCGTCAACAATTCCCTTATTTTTAGAAGTGGCAAATACCAAGTTGATGTTTGATAGACTATTCTTTGACTCTCTTTACTAGTACTCGGTTTTCAAAGAAGTTATACTTATGAAATGGAAAATGTTCAATAAAGAATTTTAATTTCATGGGTACTAAGCTTCTTTTCATATTCTTCCATTGATTGAGTTTGAAAACCTGATTGATGTTGTGTACCATTTTACATTCTTTCTCATCGGGTTATCTTTTGGTTTTTGGAACAGCTGTGAGGATGATTGTCTTCCATCTATTAATTGGGTTCTTCAGCTTGCCAAAGCAGCGGTTCTAAGGCATGGGGTGCGTGGACTTGTGATTGATCCATACAATGAACTTGATCATCAGCGTCCTCCAAACCAGTGAGTCTCGCACATTATGCATTTTATAAGTTGGTCCTCTGTAACAATGACATGGACATGTGTGTCAGTGTCTGACACAACACCTTTAAGAAGCCCAACATGCAGACACCTCCGTACTCTTGTATTATAATATTGTATTTGAGTTACATATAAATCAAAAGTTTTTTAAATAAAAATAAGGATAGAAACATATGAAACTAAACGAAAACATTTCTATATGCCGTGAAGCTATCCAATAACATAGTGAATATAAGTAGATTTATAAGAGCGAAGACTATCAAACAACTACAACTGTGTTTAACAAATTAGCAAAATATTGTATGGGGGATGGAACATAACAAGACTCTTTTTAATAAAAAAATCATTGAAGTAAAGGGTGACAATGACATGTGTCAGGATGTGTCGACATGCATGTCTGTGTGTCGACGTGTCTGACACGGTAAAAAAAATCCGAAAGTGCTGTGTCCTTGTTACATAGGTTGGCCCTTCAGATTTTTTTTTCTGTTTTGGGTTCACAAGTAGATTAGTGGTTTGTGGTCCATGAGTGAATGCTGGTATTGAACTCGGATCTGTGGTATCAACATTCAAAACTTTATCTTCTTTGCAAAGTACAACTCTGTGAGTTGTTTTTATGAGTTTGTATTTAATAAATATAAGACAAACAATATGATAGTTCTTGGGCTAACATATTAGGTTACTTGTGGATCTCAATGGTGAATATGTTACAAAAGCTTTCGTTGGTCTCACCTGCCGAACAACTAGCCACCTCTTGGATTGAATGTTGTCTAAAAATCACACTTACCTGGGAACCAAACATTTCACCCACTTTTGAATGGTCATTACTTTTATGGTAAATGGTCAACAGAAATTTTAATGGATCGAAAGATTGGTTATATCCAATCAGCATGATTCTTGGGAAACATAGAGTTGGCCCATAGATTCAATGGTCTAAATCAGTGTGTACCTCTTGAGCAGTAGGGTGACACTAACAATAAGTCTGCAACTTGGGTGAATTGGTTTGGGTTGGGGGTCAATCTGAACTTCAGACTTCTTAACACTAACTCAATACAACCCAAGGTCAGGACTCGGGCCTGAGATGCTCAGCATGAGCCCAACAAGATTGGGTTGGGTCAGGTTGGGCAAGAAGTTTTTTTATCACTAAGTTTTCTCTTTCAACAAATGATCAATTAAGCCTAATTTGACCCCAAAATCCTTCTACAATTTTTTTTTTCTTCTTTTTGATCAACAAATCCTCCAAAAATTTTAATTCGATAAATGATGAGTTTGACCCAAGACCTCCCTTAATGCATATATACCATGTATAGTGACATTTGGACCATATGTTGATTTCTGAGTCAATCCAGTATTGAATTAAACATTGATAAAATTCACTAATTGCTTGAGAATCCATCTTAACACATAATTTAGTCACTAAAAATCAATACCATTACATTGATTAATCAATGATGGATCAGTATCTCTAATCCTCATTTTGGTCACCAGAATCATAATTTTTAAATTTTTACTTCAATAATGAATCAACGATGGGCATGTGAAACAAAGAACAATGAAGGCACTGATGAGAGGGAAACGCTTTGGTGCAAGTTGAAGGTCTTAAAAAGAGAAAAGGGAAGGCTGAAAATGACATGGTTGGAGGTAATAAGAAAATATTTGACGACTTGCTTTGACAGAAGATATAGCTCTATATAGTGTTGAATGACAATATAATTCTTGTTGCAGACCCCAAACATTTGTATTAAGGTGTAGATGATGATAATGAATAAATCAATGATGGGGTTAATTGTCACACCCCAAATCCGATATTTGGTCATATCGACCTTTCTCGTATCTTGAGGCGCGATCTGATCATACAAACGCACAGTTAAACAAAACTGGTATCACGATGCAACGAAAATACATCGGATAATTTTTTTCATTTTGTTTAAACAATCCATAAGATGAAACGCACTTCATTGACACATTAATAATGTTAGAGGATCTCTCACCTCAAACAAAACCGTAATATACCCATCCAAAAAAAAATATTGTATATATATCGTGCTCCCAAATACATGTTACTAAACGGTCAAACGACCTACATAACTCATGTATCCTTCTACAAGATAGAAGAATTAAACAAAATATAACATCGTCTCTAGTACAAATCTATCAACAGAAATGCTGGAAGCATAAGACCAACTTCCCCTTATTCTTTCCTGAAAACAAAACATTTTAAAACGATGAGCTAGGGCCCAGTAAGTACATTCCTCATGCGTAAAACCACTTAAATCAGCGACTTTTATTTATTTTAAAACAAATACGATTTGCAAATGAATTTCACATCTGATTCGATAAAACTCAATTCTCCATCAATTATTTACGTATAACTTCGAATACAATGATGACTTTTCACATAACAGCCAACCTTTCTCTTATCAGAATACCCGTGACCATTTCTATACAGTCAAACTATCAATTCTGATGTATTTAGTACCAATATTCCATTGGTCCTAGTGTACGATGTCAACACTTTTAGTCCACAAGTAAACTCCCTAATGTGCACACTAATTGTTTCATTAGGTATCCTCTCTCCAGATTCATTAATTTTCTTTTAGGTATAAATACCCGAGGGGTTTCATGAATGAGACGCCTCTTCTTTAGGGGACTGGAACCCCAAGGGGTCTTAAGGAAATAAGACAACGCCTGATACTTTAGGGGACTAAAACCCCAAGGGGTCTCAAAGAAATGAGACAACGCCTGATTCCAACTAATCTGATATTCCACATTCTCAATCACGCTCTTATTCATGTCCTTAATCGTATTTATATGCATAAAATAATAATGTTTGTAGAAACATCTTTACATGCATAACATTTATATTTTTGCATTTTGAAATTAAAAATAAGAACATTTAAGCCCTATTAATATCTTAGAAAGCGAATACATAAAACGGATGAAAAAAATATATATCTCATTTTAAATGAATTTGAGCATGACTTCATCCAACTAAATAGATTACACATGTCCTCATCTATCATAATTTCATGCTTTTAAGATTACAAGAAATTATCAATGCATTTACACATTTTATGTGGAAACAAGAATTGGGATTTTTCCTTGCTAAAATTTAACAGATAACAAGAACAACATTTTTAGATGTTTTCCTAAAAAATAATATAATTTTTTAGAATTTTTCTACAATATTCTGTGAATTTTCTACTATTTCAAAAATAAAATAATATTTATAAATAAATAATAATTAAACAATTAAATAAATAAATAAATAATAATTAATTAATTAAATAATTAATTAATTAAATAAAGGCATAAAATAAATAACTATGTACTTACAAGTGAATACGTTAGAATCCCAAATCCTTTAACCTCGTACGATGCGAATCTCGAGGTAGCGCGTATCTCGAGGCAGTAGGCCCACAAAAACTTTTCAAAGGACCTCTTGAATATTTTCAAGAATTCTTAGGAATTTTCTAGAATTTCTTCTAGTTAAGGGATTTTTTTGCAAATATTCTTACCTCAGGGGTTGAATGCAAATACCCAAATTGATGTAATTTTCTCAAGGCATGGCCTTGTATTTATAGAAGTTGAAAACTCAACTTTTCATTTCTATCCGATGTGGGACTATAATTTTGAAAATTGTCTTTTTTTTTTCAAATTTTATATTTTTGATATCAAATTATAGCATGTAAAAACTTAAAATGTTGCCCAGAACTAAATACAATAACTTTTGACTCGCATGTCCGATTTAGACAAACTTGATACTGATAGAAAGCTATTGTTGAGACCTTTAACATGGCATACATATAATGTTCAAAGTATTATAAAAAGTCTACTATAATATTGCTAGAAATAGGGTCATTACATTAATCTTTTTTATCTCGGATATATATAGCTCAGGTTCTATTATATAAACCTGATTTCAACCCAACCTACGCAAAAGCCAAGCCAACCTAGACCCAAAGTTGGGTTAGGCCAGCCCCAAGTTGCAGCCCTAATTGATAATAGTTAAAGAATATTGCATTGGTCCATTTCAAACAATTTTTGTCTCCCTTTTTGAATAAGAGGTCCATTTTCTTTGTATGCATGCATATTGACAGGTTTTGTAGGACATACGGATGTAATGGATATCTTTCATTTCATTTATTTTGGATTTTGGCTTGTCACTTGTAGGGGTTGTAATTGGGTCGGGTCTGGGCTTGGCTTTTGGCAAATTTTGAATAGGATCATGTCTGAGGCTTCATCTAATAGAGTTCAAATCTTTAATGGGCCAGCCCATTTGTACCCCTAGTCATGTATGTGCTGGATGTATCTTGGCATGTAGGCCCATTATATATGCTAACCACTATAATAATAAAATTAAGGCTGAGAAAAATTACTTCCTTTCTTCTTTCCCTACATGGTATCAGAGCCACTTGCCTATACCTTTGATACCCTAAGAAAATTGAGCCACTTGCCCATGCAACTAATACACTCAAGCAATATTATTCTATCGAGAATATATCTGAGCAACTACAACCAATAACTTCTTAGTAATAGTGACCTTCTAAAGTCCATTGTCAATATGTGGCTACATTGAGTAGAAAAGCCAACCCGCCACCATACTGTTTATGGTTTTCTATTACAAGAATTTAGAATCACTTTTCAAGGGTTTAACCACCTTGCCATTTATATACCTCATTAACATTCTAAAAGTGTGAAATATCTTGATTGAATGTGACCATGGTATGCAGTTTGATTTATTAAACTTTTCAATGGTAATTTGCAGTAGGCATTGATCCACTAACAGAGAAATGGATGAAGAAATCTTTGGTTATGTCTTAATTATAGAGAACCACCTAAAGGTGTAAATTCACAAACACTTGGACAACAAGTTATAAAGACATCCAAGTTATAAAGAATAAAATGGGATCAAACAAAGGCTCCAAGTTGACAATTCATTATTAAAGCAATCAAAATTGACTCAAATGTTTGTAAAGAGATTGTCGAACACGTGTCTAATCAAGTTGAATAAGAGTCGTAGAAATATAACATGCTTCTATGAAGAAAACAACACCCATATGTGCATGCCGAACGTCAAAATACCTAAAATTATGAAAAAAAGTTTCAAACAACTCGTAAAATGGTGTAGTGATCACATGTTACTTTGTCACCCTGAGCTACAAAGATGGAAGCTGTTCGTCTCATTCTTTGGTACATTAAGTTTGCACCAGTTTGAGGGTTATTATAACGTTCGACTAGCAACTCTTGTATTATTGGACTGAATCGGTTTTAGTTAGGTACTCTACCTCGGGCTATTGCACTTTTGTTGGGGATAATCTTGTCACTTCTATAAGAAATAATTGTTGCCAGATCGAGTGCATAGGCTGAATATCAATCTATGGCATTAGCTGCTAGTGAGTTAATATGGTTCAAACAGTTCATGGAGTTAGGCATTGATTATTCAGCCCACATGGAAATGTTTTACGGCAATCAAGCTACCATTCATATTGTTTCTAACCCTATCTTCCATGAGCGGACCCAACACATTGAGATAGATTGTCATTTTATTCACGGTAAGGTCTAGTTTAGCATGATTACCACACCTTTCACCAAATCTGATGAAGAAGTTGCAAATATCTTCATGAAAACACTTTCCAGACTGAGTCATTCTATGTATTTGTCTAAGCAGGGCATGTTCGATATTCATGCTCCAGCTTGAGAGGGATTGTAGGACATAAGGATGTAATGGTATTTTCCATTTCACTTGTGTTGAGTTTGAGTCTATCACTTGTGTTGGATGAATCTTGTCATCTAGGCCCATTATGTATGCTTACTACTATATATAATAAAAATAGGGTTGAGAGAACTCTCTCTCTCTCTCTCTCTCTCTCATTTGTAACCCAAATGGATTTTTCTGTTTTACGTCCAAATGATCTGAGGAATATTCCAAGTGTAGGCGGTGCATGTGAAAAGCTCGTCTGTTTCTCTATTTTCCACCACTTGATGGGTTCCAAGAAGTAGATATTCCATATTTAAAATTGAACCCGTTTTAGGTTGTAACCATCTGATCCTTCGCATTTTCCTGGAAGGTCAGAAAGATTGTGGCAACAGTCCAGAAAATGTCTTGATCAATAGTTCTGGGTGAGACCCACCAAATGGGCTCTTGAATCGCTCTCCAATCTTGAGTTGAGTATTCATATCAAGATATATTCCATACTAACTGCTCCAAATTGTCATTTCATCTGTAACAGGACTGAGACAGAGTATGTAAGTCAGATGCTTACCAAGATTAAACGCTTTGCTCAACATCACTCGTGCCATGTCTGGTTTGTTGCACATCCTAGACAGGTAATGCCACCATAAACCATTCTTGCTGTCCTTATTTTTCCCTGTTTAGTTTCCTCATTTTTCTTCCCTTAAAACTTGTCACAGTTGCACCAGTGGGCTGGTGGTCCTCCGAATCTGTATGATATCAGTGGAAGTGCACACTTCATAAACAAATGTGACAATGGGATTGTTGTTCACCGTAACCGGGATCCAGACGCTGGACCCATCGATGGAGTGCAGGTGAGTTTTGCTTTTTGGAACTACAGTTACATTCTTTACTATGAAGAAACATGTTTTGGTAATTTGTCTACAATTTATTTGCAGATTTGTGTTCGCAAGGTACGGAATAAGGTCATCGGAAAATTAGGGGAGGCCTACTTGTCATATAACAGGTATGCCATTTCTTCTCTTTCATTACTTGTGGTTCTTCTGGTCTCGAGTCTAGGAGCTTATATCATGCTAGCTTTTTGATAAGGCTAAATCTATAAAATGAGTATAATTTATGTCTTAAATGAGTATACCATGACGTGACGCATGATTTATTACACCAAATGGACGGTGGATCTCAGCCACTCACCCAATTTTGACAAACGCTTTGTCGATGAGTGCCGTGGGCACGGGTCACCTACTATTTACCTACATATAAGGGATGAAATGGGTTGGATTTACATATGGCCCGAGGGTCAGGCTCAGGAGCCCCACTTTTTATGCCTTGAGAGAGGTGTTACCGTTAGAACAGATTGAAACGGCCAGGGGCAAAAATGGAAAAATAGATTTTAATGGATTTTAATGATTTTAACGGAAAAAAGTGATGCCGAAATTCAAAATTTAAAATTTGAAATTTGAAAATTAAAAAAAAAAAAAGAATTTAACGGAAATTTAATGGTTTTCTTATACCCCTCTTATCTTATATGGCTTCAATAATGAGTGGCTGAGATCCACTATGCTTCATATCGATGGCTGAGATTAACTCCCACCCGATTTTGACAAACACTTCGTTGGAAAGTGCCGCGGGCACGGGCCACCCATGCATATATCAAGACAACTCAGTTGTAGTCTCTTATCTTATCCATCCATCTAATGTGGACGGTTAGATAAAGAGTGGTTGGGATCAAATCCATCAATCTAATGTGGACGGTTAGATTTCAGCCACTCAATCCACCTCATTTGACATCAATTTATTCAAAATTTAAATTTCAACACCGTTATATTTTGTTATTTCTGTTATTTTTCCATTTCTCCCTCTGTGCGTTACAATCCGTTATAATGGAAAAAACGGTAATGCCCCAGGCCGTTATACCGTTTGAGTACTGAAGGCAACCAATCTTTGCAAACACTTTTGTCGGAGAGTGCCGTGGGCATGGGCCATTTACTATTCTATATAACAAAACACATTGGTTATCTCCTTACTTATACCTCATCTTATAAGCATCAACAAAGAAGGGCCGAGATCTAATCGTCCCTCAAATGGACGGTGGATCTCCGCCACTCACCTGATTTTGGCAAATTCTTTGTCGAGGAGTGCCGATGGCACGGGGCACCTACTAGTTTATAGACAATTCTCAATCCTTGAAGTGGGTTCCATTTCGAGCACATCAATCTGAACTGTCCAAATGTTTGTAATTCACCACCCACAATGTTATCCTTACGGTAATATGCAAAATGTGCCGAATTGGATTTAGCACATCCCAACATTCATATGGTTGGGTAATCTTTACCATCCGATCATACTCATTTTTTTTTTGGTCAAAAAACTGTTGTTTGCGTCATTAAGGTCATTCGGTTATAGCAGTTTGGGGTGTGGTCCTTATTCCAGAATGAGATTGACGACCATGACTGCAATGTCCGGGTCATTACTCTCCCCTACCACTAGATAGGGAAAAAAATGGCTTACTGATTGATCATAATCTCGTTATCAATACATTTGGACAGGGTCACAGGTGAATTTAAGGACATCGAGGAGACTGCTGAAAGGTGATAGATATACTGCGGCTTTTAACTATATGGAGAATCAACTACAAACATTATTTGTGGAGTGGTGGGACGAATCAAATGTGAGGAGGGTTTACTTCTTTTTGATAGGGTCCCCCCTCCCCCCCCACCAATCACTTTGTTGAAACAGCTGGTTATACCACCTCAACAGAGACTCAGAGCGATGCGAGCACAAAACAATGGTGTAGCACATCCCTGTTGATAGAAAGAAAGTGCAGGAGAGAAGTAAATTGATCTTGTAACATAGCATCTTAATATGAGTTGTTGGGGTTTAAATTTTTTTGTCTCAAATCTTGTTTTTGTAGATCTGTTTATATTCAACCATTTGATCATTAATACTGTAGCACTTCCAATTTTTGGATATGGGCATATTTACATCCATTAGAGCATAAAGAAGCCAAAAAAAAAAAAAAAGGATGAGCAGCTTGATTAGTCTCTCTAAAGGCAAGCACCTTCAAAATGTCTCAACATATGTGGATACAGTGATTAATTTGCCATGGCCAAGTCACTTGTTTAAACAATCCAGGGTCGGGATCGGTGGACAACCATTTGGCGTAGCCATATAGAAGATGAATCAATGGCTGATTTTTGGCGAGGATGATCTCTATGGTAGAGGGAAAAATTCAAATCAGTCCGATATTCGTAGATTCGTTTAGAAGTTGAAGAATCATAGACGGTTTTTCCGTGTAACTTGAAAATCACATTTGAGGGGGTTCGAAATTTCAGAATCGGCTGATTTTTTGTTTGGGTGATCTATATGGTGAGATCATCCTCACCAAAAATCAGCCATTGATTCATCTTCTATGTGGGTCCGCCAAAATGGTTGTCCCTCGATCCCGACCCCGACATAAATTGCTATCAACATTATGAAGAAGAAAATTGAGCGGTGCATACCTACCTGCAACATCAACAGAATTCCCATGTGATCTCTGATGATAAAACCTTATCTCGCCCCGATTATCTGACATAGCTCCATCTGTATTTAAGCACGAAACCCCATCATCTGGTGGTTCCCAATAACATCAAGTTGTTTTAGGCAAGGTTTAAAAGAGGCAGTTATAAAGATACAACGGACTGGGGGTTTTACCTAGGGGTGTCAATTTTACCCGTTTATCCGGAACCGAATAGGAATCGGGACCGAAAACACCGGTTCCGGTTCCACTTTTTTGGGAACCGATTAAAAAGTAACCGGAACCGGAACCCGATATTCGCTTAAAAGTGCTTATTTGAAGCTATTATCCTTTAGTGTTATCACACTCTCTTACGTAAAACTTTCCTATTTATCCGCTTTTCTACGTAAGAGTCTATTTCACTGCGTAAAATATATTTTTCTAGACGAAATGGTATATTTGCATGCATTAAACGCATTTCTGGAAGTCTAGATATGAAGTCGTTTTGATTAAGTCTCATTACGCGCTTTTCGTTATTACAGGAAACCCAATCGGGCTATTCCCGAGACTTGCAGGCCCACAATCAACCATAGAAGCCTAATATCAAAGCTTAAAGAGCCAACAGACTATGGCTAGAAGATACAGGCCAAGTTAGAGGATCATAGAACCAGATAAAAAACCAAGAGAAAGGCAAAGCTGAAGACCAAGAGACAGACTAAAGTGATTGAAAGCCGCACCAACTGATATAAAATGACGGCTTGCGTGATTGGTGAAAGTCGACTGAAGATTACATTGAAGATCAGGGTTCAAGACCCTTCGCCAGCTCTTTTGTCTTTATTTTATATTATTTTCTCTCTCCTCTCTCCTAATTCTCTCTCCATCTCTCTAGACGCTAATATTTAACCCATAGATCATCTCATCCTACCATTAGATCCTTATATTTACCTTCCGATCCCCCTTTCAATGATCAAATTGCATATATCTCACCATCCAATCTTTAGATCGATCGTCCTAACCCTCCAATCTCCATCATCTAACCTCCGATCTTTTCTCCTCTAGCTCTATCACATCTCCCATAGCTTTTCCACCGTTAGATCATCCATTGGACCATTAGATCTTCTATTGGACCGTTGGATCTCTCTAGATCTGACAGTTCACCTATCTTGGCCATCCACCCATTCATTTCACGGCCTAGATCGACAAGCCTCCAAAACTCAAGTCCATGGCCCATAGCCCACGGTCTTCACCCATTTAATATCCACGGGTTCTCAATAACCCATGTGACCCCATAGAAGCCCAAAGCCTAACTTATATGGCCAAGGCCTCACTTGAATAAAGTGGGCCAAGGTTTCACTTCAATAGAAGGGCCCATGGCCTTTTGAGCCCACATCATGAATGTGAGAGAATTGGTCTTCCTTGACCATTTCTCTCTCTTCCTTCCACGAATCCCCCATCTCATTCCTCTAACCTCTTTTCACTTATCTCTCTTACTAACCCGCGTCTCCATCTCTCTATCTTACAACACCCCTCTCATTCACTAGGAGAACCCACCTTGCTGCCCTTCTTCTCCCTCTCCACGATCTCGTCTTGCTGACCCAATGGCCTGCAACGTCATCATCATCCCTCTCCATCATCACCAAGGAGTAGCATTTCTAGAAGTTGGATGGACCTGCAACTTAGGCAGGTCTGTCTTCCCCATTCATTGGATGCACCAAGCAACCACCATGCCTTCTCCTCCATTGTGGTGCTCCCTTAACCACACCTTGCTGCTGCTGTCAACACTGGAGAGTTGCAGACCAGCAACTCTCCTCTTAAGGCACTGCTCCTCTTCTTCTTCTTCACGACCTGCAACCTTGAGTTGCAGGTCTGAAACGGGTACACCTACAATCAGCAAACCCCCACGGGTTCATCCTCCTCCTTTTCCTTCACAGTTGCTGGACTCACCCAGTTACCGCCTAAAGCACCTGCTGGTGCTCTACAACTCCTCCATGCACCTCCATCTCTGAGACAGCAGCCCCTCACCTTGCCGGCCAGCAATCTCCCCCACGTTCTAACTCCCTTTTGGTCACAAAGAAAAGAGGAGTCGTGGGCTCCTCCCCACGATCTCCTTCTTCATTTTTCCGGCCACCAAACCAGCAGCTCTCCTTTTCCCCAGCCAACGCTCCACCTTCTTTACTTGCAGACCAGCAAGTTCCCTCCTCTGCTCCACCATGGACTGCACTTTCCGGTCGGGATCCACTTCTCCACCTGCTACAATCCCATCCACTTCTTCACGGTTTAGCCGTGATGCATCTGTGGTGCTCCTCCCATCTTCTACACCAGCCTAATCAAGACCTGCAACTTGAAGGTTCCTCCATGGCGATCTCAGCCAGACCTACAACTTCCTCATCTTTGTCTTCCTCTCCTTCTACCACCTTCACGGGCTCCTTCTCCTACATCTCTTTCCAACCACTGTCTTCTTCTCCTTTCTCCATCAATCTGAAACCTCTCCACCGTTCATCCTCCTTCTGTTTTCTCTCCACGTTGCAGTCCGGTTATCACGTTTGCTCCGACGCTCTCACACCATTCCGGCGACCACCACTGGTTTGGATCATCTCTCCCACAGTTCAGCCAGACTAGTTCTGGCCTGATCGGACCTGCAACCAGCAGGTCCTTCCACGTCTCCACTAGCAAAACCTGCAACTCCAGCCAACTCAAGTCGTTGCACGAGCAAGCCGACCTGCTCTTCACTTTCTACAGAGGAGATCAAGATCTCCTTGTGCGTGTACACCCCAGCAAACTTTCCTCACTTGCTCCATCTACTCCTCTCCTTGGCGCACAGCTGCATCACCGTGTGGATCTCCAACAGCCACGGTGTTGCACATCTCTGCAACTCCGAGTAGGCTGTACGCCTTCACCACCTTCACCACAGTCATCATCTTCACCGCCCTCATCACACTCCACCGTCTTCTTTCACTGCCAAGCAACTCACGGTCTCTCCTCTTCAAAAGTGGGTCTTCAAGTTGCTGCCTAATCCGTTGACAACATCTTCCTCACCACTGAATCATCCCCTGCATCACCCAAATGGCAGCAAGCCAGCAACGTCTATAACTGCTGATTTGCTCAAACTCCAGCAACCACCTCTTGCTGTACGTCTCCAGCAACCACTTGCACCAACTTAAGGTTCAGCATATTCTCATGCTCCACGTGTTGCTGCCCACGGCTTCTACAAGTTGCATCAGCAACATAATCCCACAAGAAGCATCACATCACCATCACATCTTCGGTGCACCCAGCACCTCCCAATGTGCTGGCCGAAAATGGTCTATAAGAACAGAGCTAAGCTCCTCTTCATGCTGTTCCACAAGCCAGATCTCTTCTTGAGACCGACCACTCCATCTTGAGTTCCATCTCTTGCTGCCCGAGTGTACCATGCAAGCACCACACATGGCTGTGCCCGCTCACAATGGCCATTCTTGGCCAATCATTACAGTCCGATCTTCTTCTCCATCACCTTCCGAGGTAAGCAACCAAAGGTAATGGTTTCTCTCTCTAGAACTCTCTTGATCTCCTTTCTCTCTCTAGAACTCTCTCTAGGGTTTGAAAATTTACCTTATCTCTCTCTAAAAACCATTTTCTCTCTCTTCTCTCACTTTCTCTCTCTAAGATTTCTCTTCTCTCTCTAGAAATCTGAGTTTCTCTCTACATTGCACTTTCTCTCTCTAGACAACATGGAAGGGACGTGACATCCCTAATCCCATGTTCTCTCTCTAGAGTGAGATTTATCTCTCTAAGTCCATTTTCTCTCTCTAGATCCTCCTACTCCATTCTCAGGCCGATCGCCTATTCACTTAGCCGACTCCTTTCGGCGAGTAAAAAGGTGACCTTTTTAGGGCACATTATCGTACATTTGTCAATTCACATCTACCTTGTCGGCCGGTAAGATCCGATGTGGATTCAACGATTGAGCAACATTCCTTAAAATTTGGACAGTCCTCTTCTTGATCGGTAGCGCCCTTAGCTCCAAAGGTCATGGGATGCTTCTCTGTTAAACCCTTCTCTTGATTGAAGCATTCATCAAAGTCTTGGACGATCCTCTTTTTTATCGGTAGCGCCCTTAGCTCCTAGATCTCAATGGACATTTCTTTCCCTTACCCCTTCTCTTGATTGAGCAGTATTCCATGAAATTTGGACGGTCTTCTTCTTGATCGGTAGCGCCCTTAGCTCCAAAGGTCATGGGATGCTTCTCTGTCAAAACTCTTCTCTTGATTGAAGCCTTCATCGAAGTCTTGGACGATCCCCTTCTTGATCGGTAGCGCCCTTAGCTCTGAGATTTCAATGGACGTTTCTTTTCCTTACCTCTTCATCTCTCAACCCTTTATATGCTTTCTTTATTTCTGTTATTTTGATTAATGTATGCACTCTTTGATGATTAATGAAGTTGATTTTGATATTTTGGTGTTCTGAATCTCAAATGAATGTTGTTTTTAAATCGACTCGCCCTTCTCATCTCTTCCACCATTCTCATTTCTCTCTGTATATTATTTGTCAATTTTAATTCCTTATTGCGCTAACTCACACCGAGTGCGGATCGACATCCGACACGTACTGCTATACAAGTTAAATTATGCAGATAATCGGATTTTACAAATATAGTTGAAGTTAGGGTTTCCGAATTGATGACACGGAAAAACCTTAATATCAGAACCGAACCGACAATAACGGTTCCGATTCTAGGTAGCCTAATATGGAACCGAAACCGATAAGAATCGAAACCGAACCGATAAGAACTAGTACCAATAGATAAATATAGTGTAAATATTCTAATATTCTCAAGATTTTGCCCAGTATACTCGGAACCGGAACCGACATAATAAATACATAATCGGTTCTGGTTCCGAATCCATCACTTTGAGAACCGGAACCGTTAAGGAACCGAACCGATAAGAACCGGAACCGATTGTTTCGGTTCTGGCCACCTTAGGAACCGAACCGGAACCGACCCGTTGACACCCCTAGTTTTACCATGTTAGTCCAGGGTCAATGTTTGGTAGCTTTGTGGGCCCCACTTTTTGGACCTCGCTTCTACGGATTTGATCCCTAAAACAGGACCGTGGTTGTCTTTTTCGAAACACACTAGAACATTGAACCTATTATTTATTATCATTACAGACCATCTCGAACAAATGAGTTTAATCTTGCAAACCACATGGATCAATGACTTTGATCTTATCAGAAAATCTAGTCTGCATACGTTTGCAGACTCAAAAGGTATGCAAACATGGTATCCACTGTTGAATACTCCTTGAAAAATGTGTTTTTAATATATAAAATATTTTTTTTGAAAATATTGAAATAACACATTTTTCAATGGACATCCAACAATACTGACAATGTTTGGATACTTTTAAGGAAAAATTACTTTTAAGTCCATATTTACAAAAATACCGACCATTTAGTCCCCTCTACAAAACTATGCACACTTTGGTTTAATTGTCTACCCATTAAGGCCGTTCTTTTGAAATGCCCATACTACCCTCCCGCTAATATCAGTTTGAATTGATAGCATCATTTGATTTGAGGTTGACTGGCACAGTACTCAATTTTCTTGCTCTAGAGCTTTTTCCCTCCATTTTCTTCTTCTATATCTTTTCCTCAATTTTCTTGCTCTATAGCTCTTTCCCTCAATTTTCTTCATTTATAGCCTTTGCAACTCATTTATACTCCATTCAAGGTCAAGAAAGACGAAGGTGATGTAAGTTTAAAAGATTTCATTCCAATCATCTATTTTATAGCATCTTGGTTATATCCTCTACAGTTCTTTGCAGTTTGTCTATATACCATTGAAGGTGAATAAAGAAGGCGACGCTGGTTTCAAGGGTTAGTTAAGAAAGAAGAAGGTGCATATGGAACAAGGAAGAAGCTGAAGAAGATGATTATTACTTTAATTTTCGTTAAGCAAGAATCTTCAAGGAAGAAGCTGAAGAAGATGGATAACACTTTCATTTTTGTTAAGCAAGAATCGTCTTTCAAGTTTTAGTAATAATATTCACGAAACTGGTTGAACCAGGACCATTTTCCCCACACTGGTTGAATCAATACCATTTTCACCAAAATGGTTGAACTAGTACTATTTTCATGACGTATGTATCTGTTTACAGTTTGAGTATTGAGCTCAACTTAGTTGAAACACTAACACATACAGTTAGACTATAATGAAAAGATGATGAGAAAATGCATCTCGACGAAGAAGAACCCATGTAACAATATTGGAAACGAACAAATTTTTTTTTCTACAAAATCGTTCAGCTTGATTGAACCGGTACATTTTCATAAAGTCAATATTTGTTCCTAGTTTGAGTATTGAACTCAACTTGATTTAACTAGTAATACAGTGAGACAATAATGAAGAGATGATGATAAAATATATCTCTACAAAAAATAACCCTTGTAATTAACAATGGTGAAATATAATTCTTTTTTCAAAGAAATCATTCAACTTAGTTGAACCAGTACCATTTTCATGAAACTTGTATTCGTTTTCAATTTGAGTATTGAGCACAACTTAGTTGAATTACTAACAAAATTAGATAATAATTAAGAGAAGGTGGGAAAATGCACACCGAAGAGGAACCCATGTAACAATAGTAAAACAGACAATATTCTGTCAGAGGAATCGCTCAACTTGATCGAACCAGTACTATTTTCACGAAGTTGATATTTTATTTTTAGTTTGAATACTAAACCTTAAAACCTACAAGCAAAGCTTCATCTCCCTGACAGTTTCTATTTTATAAGACATGTTTGAAACTCCGTTTCACTCTCAATACCTTCTCTATTCCTCTAACCATTTTGTTAAGTCGGTATTTTATTTGAAGTTTAAGTATTTAGCTCAAATTGGTTGAACCAAGACCATTTCAATTTCAGTGAATTAGTTGAACCAGTAACAATGGTGAAACGGATGTCAAAAGTTTTTCAAATGAATTAATTCTTCAAGCGTCGTAAACGAGGAATTGTACCATTGTCAGTCAAGGATAAGGGCATTGTCGTCTTTTCATTATGATTTAAAGTATATTTAACAATAAAAGTAACCAAATAAGACTTATTGGTCAATCTTTTGATAAAGCAATATTAATCAGAACCAAAAATTTTCCTACGGCTTGAATGGTTGAGTCGTGTGTACACTACGGACTTTTTGGTACTTTTCTGCAAAACAACGTATGCATACTAGATTTGTCCAATCTTATTTTAATGTTCTAGCGTGTTTTATATACCTCCCGATTAGCTATGTTTTCAGAAAATGTTAAGCAATCGATGCTTGGTGGTGACTGGTGAGTACAACGTTGACTCATGTTTTGATATTATAGTCCCCAAAATTGGCATAGTATTTACCATGGTTTGAAAAATATCCGTTATAACGAAAATAACGACCATTGTAATGATTCGGACATCTCCCTTTACATTATGTACCATTTTAATGCTTAGAAAATAACAGCCATTATTTTCATGGTAGCGTTTGTTATTCTCCGTTATAACAAAAATGACCCTTATTTTCTGAAAAAAAATTGTCCAAAAAAGTCCGTTTATAAATTTTATTGAAAATTTGAAATTCAAAATTTGAATTTTAGTGCTGTATTTTCCGTTATTTTCCCAGTTTTTTCGTTTTTGCCCGTGTTACAATTCGTTATAACAGAAAAAAAAGGTAATGCCCCCAGTATATTATACTGTTCTAACGGCCCCTTTTAAACCTTGGTATTTACTACTATCATATTCATCATGATCAATCACAACAGAAGATCTGGACTAGGAAAAAATGGCTGCTCAATTGTGATGTCAATCATAAGATTTTTTGCCTTTACATTATGTTAGGCCATAAATGTATTGTGGTTGCAAAAAATTGGGTTCAGTGAGTGGTGGAGCCAGGATTTTGTTCAAGAGTGGGCAATATTGCACAGATTATGTTCCAGGGTGGCAAAAGTGTACTTTTTCAAGGTGGGCAAAAGGGTAATTTGAAAGGAAAAAAATGGGTAATTTTAGTCACACCCCACAAAATGTGAGGGCACCTGACCTATTGAATGCACCCCACAAAAGGTTTTCAACAGAAAATGCCCTCACTTAATAGGGCATTTTCGTAATAAAAGAATAAAGCGAAAAACACAAGGGTTTCGAGTGCCCTCACATTTTGTGGGGTGCGACTAAAATTAACCAAAAAAATTCCTTACTGAACTTTTAAAGTTGAGGGTGGGCAACTGCCCACCAACGCCCCTTCCTAGCTCAGCCACTGGGTTCAGCCGTCGATCACCTTGAGATTCATGCGCCACACTCAATAATAAAATAAAAATATAAAAGAAAAGAGAGAACACTGACAATTTTACATGGTTCATAACCAGTGGAATTTGACAACAACTTCCATTGGAAACAGGTCACTATATCACTTGAAATACAATTTTCCTCTCCTCCTTAACAAGCTACAGGGCTCCCCAATTTAAAGATAATAACAACTTCAAGTCCTAAAATTGCACTCTAAGAAGTCAAGAATCCATCAACTAGGGATCCTTCTAAGGTATTTGTTGTTAGATATTTTCAAAAAAATTGATTTTGTGTTTTTTATGCTTTTTTACTTTGCAAATTTTAGTCCTACATTAGATAGAAGAAAAAAAGTTTTCTCTTTATAAGGCCCACCTGCACTTGTGTAACTAACTCACACATGTGAAACTAGATAATTGTGTGGTGCGAAGTATCACGCACTCGCGCACGCACGTGTGCAAAATGGTGATTGTGTGTTTTGGGCCTTTTGGGAGCTTTTAGAGGCGCACTTAACACGTCACTAAAAGCGTTGGATCTTTTTATTATCCGATCAGACATGATCTAACAGTTACATAGTGATCAGATGTGTCTAAACACAAAATCAAACTATAACCATTAGATTGTTAGGTGTCTAATCGATGATAGAGTTTTGTTCTTTCATAGAACACATTGTTCTAAGGGATGATCCACACCGTTGGATCAAATCGTGACTGTTGGTCAAAGTAATGACTGTTTGGTCAACAGACACAAATGATTATAAAAAGTAATTACTGTTTGCAATTAGTTCGTTATTTCAGTCTTAAGCTTTTGGCATCATCAGATTTGATTTTAAAGTGTTCTTGGTTGTGATCGGATCATACATAATCCGAATCCAATGGTGTTGATTGAGACTTCATTGTATCCTTAAGGCAATTTTCTCATACTTACTGTGTACTCGCAGTTCTAATCGGAAGGGGAGAAATCTTGTCTAAAAGACATCGATTGATCGAGCTTTGAAATCTTACAGATCATAACTTTCTCCTTATTTTGTTTCCTCCATCAATTACAGATTTCCAACATATGTAAAGGCAAAGATACTTACCAAACTTGGAAGTTTTGTGGATAGATTCTATAGTAATGATCCAATATAACATAGTGTATGTATCTATCCGAACTACTACACTAGAAGGTGGACCGCTTCATTAAAAGTCTAGTTTACTAGCATGCACTAAAATAATTCCATTTTCTCTGGTGTTGGAATTATACGGAAGAATCGTTTAGAATTTTTTAATATCGTCAAATTTTTGTGGGTTTTTTGAAGGAAAAATTTGAAGATAATAGTCGGGCTTGATCTTCAAAATTGAAACCAATTGCTTAAAATTATCCTAGTCAACTAGAAACTATATTGAGCCAACCCCACTTCTAGGGCAAGTCTTCAAGTTTCTCGGTTCCGAGGAAAAAGAACTCGGTTCTTTCCAAGAACTGTTTTCTTATATAAGAGATGCAAGTTTCTCGGTTTTTTTAGAAGATCTCGGCTCTTCCCAAGTTCATCCGTGATAACGATTCTTATCTCTCTAAATGAGATCATAGAGACTTCTCGTCACTATTTATGTCAATAAACATTTTATCGGCAGAATTCCTGTCGTTAAAACTTGTAAATCTTTCAAATTAAGACAAAAGAGATCAGTTCTCTTTGAAAGCCGAGATCTTATATTTCCTTTCAAATTGAGACAGAAGATATTGATTCTTACAATAAATTGAGATCTTAAATCTTTCAAATTGAGACAAAAGATATCGGTTTCTACAATGGGCCGAGATATTATCTGCGTTTTAGATCCCTATAAAAATTAGGCTCAGGCTCCGAGAATTCCTTTTTTTCTGACTCCTTTTGGTGTACCCGCGCTTGGCCGTGGATTTCACAAATCCAACGGTGGTTGTCAGCACCCCAAAAAGTTAAAAAGTGACGCCAGACTGAGTACACAAACACGAGAGGGAGGGGTCAGAAAAAAGGGGGTCCCCTGAGCCTGGTTTTAAAAATTAATATCATATAATGGTACTAGAACTCCAACTACTTCGGTTGACACACCTAGGGCCATGAAATCATCTATTCTACTTATTAATGCGAGAAGGCCTTGGTGGGCTATGGCAAGGTTTAAAGGAGGTCGTTTTAACGGTTTAACGGACTGGGGGTGTTACGGTTTAAACGGATTGAAACGGTCAGGGGCAAAAATGGGAAAAAATGAAAAAAAAAAAAAAAAAAAAAGGATTTTAACGGTTTTAACGGAAAAATGGCACTGAAATTCAAATTTCAAAAAAAAAAAACTGAATTAAACTGAAATTTAACGGATTTAATGGCCAATTTTTTGCAAAAAAAATTCAGAATTTAACGGCTATTAAAACGATATTAACGGATGTTTAAATGGTTTTAACTGCCGTTAAAACCAAAAAATGGCCGTTTAATTTAAAGCGTCAAAACACATTTAAATGGTTTTAACTGAAATGGGCTTGGGGTGTTACCGTTTAAATGGCCGTTAAAACCGTTTAAACGGCCATTTTTAAAACCATGGGTTATGGTTCGACGTTTTGCATATTTCCATAAGCACCTTTATTTTTACTTTAAGAGGAGCTCTTCGGTCTTTTCGTGTCAAACACTAGCTCATTTAATGCTCAACTTTTATTAAAAAAAACCCTTATTCCAAATATGATCCTCAAATTCCTTAAAATTATAAATTTAGCTTCTCTCATTTTCTTGATTTTTTTTTTTTAACGTTATAAGGGTGCTTTGGTCATTTAACATTTCACATTTCAACTCAATTGTACAAATATTTATTGAACCCCCAACGTCGAACCTAAACTGTTGTCTCCAAATATTTTTGATGATGCTGATGAACCCATGGTGTGAGCCACATGGTACACGATTAGGGGCTACTGACCGTATGGATGTTTGACCCATCCTTAGATGGACTTAGGTAACAATATCGACTTGATTAATGATATCTAACCTTTGAATCTGAGTACCCCAAATACTGCTAGAAATCCACGGTTAAAAATAAACCATGAAAAAGACTAATCCAATGGATAGAAATTAATAATCAAGATGAATTTTGGTACATAGGGATGGGCCATGAAATCATTGGTTTAAAGAATGACCACCACACTGCTATTTGGTTGCATAACAAATAGCACAATTAATTAGGTAATATGGTTGCTTCAAATCTCAGTTGGAGCAAATTGAGAAACAGCGTTATTTTGTGCTTGCAATGCCAGCAGGAGAAATCATTTTAGTAGGCGTAGGATTCTAAAATTTTGAAATTCAAAAAGAAAAATAAGGAAAAAAATCTAGCTATTATGTAAAGTGCTAAATATAGACAAGTGGGTCCCGACAATCCTCTCCCACGCCAATTCTGCCTGTCCTCCAGCCTAGCAAAATCTTAGGGAGAGCATCTGAACGGCTCCTATGCGGTGGCTACTGATCACTATCCGTTGGTGTGTTTGAAATTTTCAATCTTTTCGAACCCAACCATCGAAATATAACCGTTAAAGTGGTCTCCTCTCTCTTTGCAGGTCCCACTTTGTACCTGACCAACGAAATAAAAAGACGGGGAAGAGAAAACATAGGAGCTAAAACAGGGGAGAGGTGAGTTCTTTCCCTGTTTCTTTCTTTCTCTCGCTTTCTTCTGAAATTCGAGCTTTTTTCCTTCTCTTTCTCTTCTTCGAATTCCATCCAATCATGACTGTTGAAGTTAAATCCGAAGAAACCCAGATGGCTGAAGTTGTTGTTGAGCCCAATAAGGCTGCCGAGGAGACGCTTGTTGTTGCTGTTTCAGAGGAAGAACCTGAAGAGAAGAAAGGGGACGAACCCAAAACAGGAGATTCTTCTTTGTGTTCGCCTGTAGTTGAGAAGAGTTCCTCTTTCAAGGAAGAGAGCAATGTCGGCTCTGATCTAAAGGAGTATGAGAAGAAGGCTTTGATCGAGCTAAGATCAAAGGTTGAAGAAGCAATTCTTGAAAACATGCTCTTGAAGAAGGAGAAAGATTTGCAAAACGAACAACAACAGAAAGAGAATGAGAAACCTGCACAAGAAGGCAGCGAAGCAAAGGAGCAACAAACACAAGAAGGCGGCGCGAAGCCCTTGAAAGAAGAAGAAGAAGATGTAAAAAATGAAGAATCCTCCCCAGAAGGAGAGGAGAAGGAAATACTTTCCATAGAAGAAAAGGAAGAGAAGAAATCCGATGCTGTTATCGAAGAAAAAACTGTCGAAGTCGTCGACAAGGAGATCTCTCTTTGGGGTGTACCTCTCTTGCCTAGCAAGGGCGCAGAGGGTACCAATGTTGTCCTCTTGAAGTTCTTGAGGGCTAGGGAATTCAAGGTCAATGAGGCCTTCGAGATGCTGAGGAACACCCTTCAGTGGAGGAAGGAATTCAAAATCGATTCGATATTGGACGAGGATTTGGGTACTAATCTCAGCTCAGTGGCTTACATGAACGGTGTCGATCGTGAAGGACACCCCGTCTGTTACAACATTTTCGGGACCTTCCAGAATGATGAGCTTTACCAGAACACTTTTGGGAGTGAGGAGAAGCGCCAGCAGTTCTTGAGGTGGAGGTTCCAATTGATGGAGAAGGGCATTCAGAAGCTTAATTTCAAGCCGGGAAGTGTCCCCTCATTGCTCCAAGTCAATGATCTCAAGAATGCCCCTGGACCCTCAAGGAAGGAGCTTCGAGTTCTCACGAAGCAAGCTGTTGGACATCTCCAGGACAACTATCCCGAGTTTGTCGCAAGAAATGTAAGAACTTCTACCAACCAATTCCTTGGATTCATTTAGGTTATTCTTTTAATTGTCATATTGAATTCTGGTTTTGTAAATGGGTATTGGACGATTTTCAAATTCCCCAAAAAAATTGGGAGTTAATAAATAATTAGTTTATATAATGAAGTTTTGTGAGAGATCTAATCAAAGGGGTGCTCCACAAATTTTTGTTTCTTTCCTCAAATCAGAAGATCTATGATTTCTAATTTGGAATATAATTGATGCGCGCTTACCCTGTTTTTGATTGTAGATCTTTGTCAATGTTCCTTTCTGGTACTATGCCTTCAATGCTGTCTTATCTCCTTTCTTTACCCAAAGGACCAAAAGCAAGTTTGTCTTTGCTCGCCCTGCCAAGGTCACTGAAACCCTTCTCAAGTAAGCAATTCTTCATCTGTATCGAATACAAAACTCCAGGACCATTCTAATCAAGGCTGATGAAACTAAATTAGAACTCCATGATAGGTACATTCCGGCCGAGGAAATCCCCATCCAGTACGGTGGCTTGAAACGGGAGAATGATTTTGAGTTCTCCATTGAAGAAGGTGGTGCATCAGAGCTTATCATCAAGGCTGGATCAACAGAAACTGTTGAAATCCCTGCACCAGAGGTACCTAATTAAAGAAAATTCTATAAAATAAGTCTTGGTTCTGGATTCTTAAACAGTAGATTTTGAAATTCTTATCAAAATGCTGTATTTTTTTTGTTTAATAAACAGGTTGGAACCACTCTTCTTTGGGACTTGACTGTGTTGGGTTGGGAGGTGAACTACAAGGAGGAATTCGTCCCAAATGACGAGGGGTCTTACACCGTCATCATTCAGAAGGGGAAAAAAATTAGTTCACATGAAGAGCCGGTCCGCAACTCATTCAGGAACAATGAGCCTGGAAAGATTGTTCTCACAATTGAGAATGGATTGTTCAAGAAGAAGCGAGTCCTGTACCGATACAAAACCAAGAAGGCTTCTTCCTCTTGAGAGTTGAAGCTATATGGTTCAATTGATTTTCCCCCTCTAATATTGCTGAGTTTGTGTTATTATTTATAGAGTCCTGTTGGATTGAGAGGTGAGATAATTCTTTTTAGGTTGGGTCAATTGGAGTTGGGATATTAGTATAGAAACTTCATTCTTTTAGCAGGATAATTAGTATTCTGTTGTTTGATTTCTATCTTTTTCAGTTTTAAAGTTTGTTCCCTTTTACATTGTATTTTTAATTTAAGAGATGAATTTCTTGTTATAAGAAATTTACATTTATTTATTTATTGATCCAACTATTGTCGATAAGCGTTTTCTTAAGCGAGTCTATCATGAATCAGTCCTACAATTCACGAAGAAGTTAATTATAACTTTCTTTCACTGTAATGGTCGATTGATTTCAAATGAGCTCTCAGACTGGGACCTCTGATTTCAGCAAAGATCCAAAGCTCTGCTAACTATAGATAGCAAGAACCTTGAAAAATTTTCTAGCTATTTTAATCTTCAAATATAGCAACTGTTTTTCATTAAACTTGGCTTCGATGTTATGGGGAATGAAACAATCACATTTTTCATTAACCTTGGCTTCAGAAGAAAGAATTATTCAGTAGATTAATTTAGATGTTACAGTGAAATTCTAGAGAGGAGGTTAGGCTTCACATTTGGATGATTCTATTGCAGATGATCCAACTGGTTGACAGTACAGAGTGAAGCATCTTTATGACTGATTGGATTGGGATCCATTATAATCAGAATCATGGCCAAGCTTGTGCCCTTGTGACCTATAGCAACTGTTTACATACAAACCATAATGCATTAAGAGAGCAATCTTCTTTCTCACAATCATGTGGTAGTAAGAGCCTCAGTTATGGTAAAAAATTTGGAAAAATGCCCCCACCAAATGAGGATAAATTTAGTGATTTAAGTGCCCAAATTATGCAGTTGCTCAAAATATGTGGACAGATCTGCAGACACGGTGGTTGAAACTATTGAGACCAGGGTAACTATGATCAGGGTCATGGATTTGGGTTTCCCACTTAAGTACATTAGCGCACCTTCAACTCTACGAAATCTGTAGCTGAACGGGCACAAACTGGACTTCAATCCCCCATAGCAAATTTCTCTATAATGTTCTAAAGGATTACTTGCCCAGTCTATGAAAACCGTAGCAGAACTGACCTCGCAAAAACTGAACTTGGTGTGTGGTATTAAGAGAAAATTTTAGTACCTTGAGTCATATGCATATGAATGGATCTGTAATAATTTCAATGCCTACACGATGGCGAATCCTTTCCCAACGGGGCTTTGTATAGGGTTGGTGATGACCTACATTTAAACTCTAGTTAAAAGTTCAGCCCACCGATGAACCGTTGTTTTTACCATATGCATAAAAGATCGATGTCCATAGACAAGAAAACTCCCTTATTTATTAGCCATGTTAGTGATCTAATGACTCATTAAATCCACTTCTTTATGATTCGCATGCTACTATTATGTTCAATGAAACATAATTTGTTTAAAAATATATTTTCAATAGACCACACCCAACAATCTCCCACTTTGTATGTTGGAAATCTTTTGGAAAAATTGCATATGGTTCATCAAAAAAATCTTTTATTGAGCAGCCACTATTTGGAAATAAGATAATGAGAATCATCTTAATCAAATAATGGATAATTTCAAAAGAATGCAACCAAAACTTAGATTTAACAATCTCCTAGAAACCAATATAGAAGGTTGTAAGTTTGTGGAACTAACCAGGCAATAGATTTTTGGAATTTCTATGAATGATAAAATCAAAATCGAATTGAACTAGGATCATCATACGAGCCTTATCCATTTATGAAAACTATAATATATTACCTTGTTGTATGTAGTTCCCCAAGTGTGAAGCCTCTCATTAATTCACATCGATTCATCATTTTTGTCTCTCCAATAACTCTAGAGATCTAACGGCCTTCTCCTCTTATATGGACATCCCCTTATTGTTTACTGTGCAACTCCCAAAATTAGAGATAGAGGAGCATAGAGAGCAAAAACCCTAGGTTGACTAATAGCCTTGAATAGTAATTGTCAATAGTAGATGTGAGTAGTATCATGTAAATACTAGTTGTGAATAGTGACTGATGGACATTATTTTGATCAGTCGTTGTATTTTACTATCTAATCAAACCCAAACCTGCAAACACCAAACTATATAATTTAAGTATAGCGCAAGTACATGATCGAACCACAAAGAAGGTTGAGAATGGTGAATAATTTGATCAACGAAAATTTATTCTAACAAAAAAAAGAAAGATGCTTTATAATCCAACTTTAAAGAATGAAGTTTAGTTGGTCATCATTAGAGCTTGTCAATCTCTCTAATGACCATAAAAACTTTACAACTGATGCAATGAAACTACAACTAAAAGAGAAAAAAAATACAAGAAAAATAAAAATAAAAATAAATAGAGAACAAAAGAGAAGAGATCCTAATTTCCAATAAAAAAACTTATCCGCTAAATGTTATTGTGGGAGAGCACAATTACAAAGCAAAGAAAGTAAATAAAAATAGAAGAAGATCCCTAATTCATTAGAGAACAAGGAGCCGATAACAGGTTAATGAGGGATGCCGTGTGATTCCAAATTCGAAGAGCAAGAGTTGAGAGAGGTCCGACCAAGGAGTAGCTAAGAGAAGAACACCACCCATCGTCCAAGATGTGGTATTCTTATAGGCTATTGGGCATCCATCCCTTCCTAAATTAGAAGAGAATCATATCCGTTCATCAAGGTTGAAGATGGGTGTTTAGGAAGAAAGAAGCATTGAATGAAAATGATTGAGCAAAATTCAAAGGACGCCTAGTAGCAAAGGGATACTTTCAGAAGGAAGGGGTTGACTATGATGAGATTTTTTTTCCAGTCGTGAAGCATACATCCATTTGGGTGTTATTGGCTATGGTAGCAGGGTTCGACATGGAGCTTGAACAACTAGATGTAAAGACGGCTTTCCTACATGGTGACTTGGAGGAAACCATTTACATGGAGCAACTAGAAGGGTTCAAAGAAGTCGGCAAAGAGGATCATGTGTGTAGATTGAAGAAGTCTCTTTATGGGTTGAAGCAATCTCCATGACAATGGTACAAGCGCTTCGATTTCTACATGTTGCATATTGGCTACACTCGATGTGAGTATGATTGTTGTGTTTACTTTAGGGTGCTAGATAATGAGTCTCTTATTATGTTGATGCTTTATGTGGATGACATGCTTATAGAATGTAAGGAGAGGTCTAAGATAGATGAGCTCAAATCCTTGTTGAGTAAGGAGTTTGACTTTGGGGCCACTACAAAGATTTTGGGAATGGAGATTAAAAGAGATAGAAAAATGGAAAAATTGTGGTTGTCACAAAACAAGTACATCTCAAAAGTATTTGAGACATTTAGCATGTTGGATGCTAAACCCGTGTCCACTCCACTAGCCAGTCACTTCAGTCTGAATGTGAAGTAGAGTCCTTCCACAGATCAAGAGGTTGAAGAAATGTCCAAGACACCGGATGCTAGTGCGGTAGGATGTTTGATGTATGCCCTGGTGTGTACAAGACTGAATACCTCCCAAGCAGTCAATGTATGAGTAAATACATGGCGAATCTAGGAAAAGAGCATTGGAATGTTGTGGAGTGGATTCTAAGGTACTTAAAGGGCACAAAAGACATCAGGATAATCTTTGAAAGAAACCAAGGGTTAGGTGGTTGGGTATGTTTGTAAAGAATATTTTCATATTCGAGTTTGGCAAAGATTCTGTGTAACAAAAAACATTCTTGTAACCATTCCTACGTGCACCAGTATAGCATTGAAGATGTCGTGGTACGTATATTTTGCCGATTACGTGAAGACTAAAAAGACAAAGACAACAAGAATCAGAGGGTTGACGATAGGAGTCATTTGAGTAACTGCCTATTTGTTCGTTAAAGATCGTGCGCGCTCGCATAGGAAGGTAAGTGACTTAGTGACTATAGAATAAGTTTTAAATAAATAAAATATAATGGTCAAACCTAGTGAGAGGATAGACCCAAGTCTAGTCAAGAGTTTGACTATGGGGGTATATCCAATCGATTGGATCTTCCTAATCAATCAATTGGACCTATAGAATAAAACATGTTCTGAGTCTGATCGATTAGATTTCCTGATCAATCGATTGGACTCTACGGATAGAACTCAGTTCCGAGTCCGATCTATTGGACCTTCCTAATCAATCGATTGGACACTGAGAATTAAGATCGGGATGTACTGATCGGAGGTAGGTTTGGGGAGTACCAAATTGAACAAGCGGACAATGCTTCTTGGTTGGGAGGGCGCGTATGGAATCGTAGCATTGATTCAGAGGAAGTTGACTCATCGGTGGTAGGCATTGGCTAAGGTTGGAAGCTGCATTTGCAATGATACTGCGTAGGTAACTTCTGTTTCATTTAACTTTTCAGTTAGTGATACTTTTTGTCTGGACGTGGTCCCGTGGTTTTCCTTGGCTAAGGTTTTCATATAAAAACTCTGTGTCTTGTGGATGTTTGATTGTTGTTCTGTTTATTGTATTGATTAAATCAAACAATGAAAAGATAATATACCACAGAGGTATATTTGATTTGAGTCGATTAAGATAATCCTTTTATTAATCAATTAAGGCATGCGAGTTTATCACCTTACCTTGACTAGTAAACTTGTGTTAGGTTAGATTAATTTTTAAATACCTAATCACCCCCTCCTAAGTATTCTTGAGTAAAAGAGAATGGACCGGTTATTTAAATTGGTATCAGAGTGGGTTATTCTATAAAAAAGGTTTAATCACTTAGATTTAGATTCCTGTAAAATTAGTTCATTCTTTACATTTACTAAGATGCAAAGAAAATGCGGAAACACATCTTGACCTCCATTATTTGATGGAGAAGACTATGTATATTGGAAGACAAAAATGAGGGCATTCCTCAAATCTATTGGTGAAAGAGTCTGGATGGCTGGTCACCACCCACAGTGACAACAGAGGAGAAAGTTAGTCTCAAACCTAAAGCCGATTGAAGTAAAGACGACATAGATTTGTGTTGTCTAAATAGTAAAGGGCTAAATGCCATCTTTAATGCAGTAGACATGAATGAGTTTTAGAGAATCTCTACTTACACTTTGGCTAAAGTAGCATACGACATTTTAAAAGTCACTCATGAAGGTACATCAACTGTGAAAGTTTCAAAACTACAAATGCTGACTACCAAATTTGAATCCATGAGAATGGAGGAGAATGACACATTTACAGAGTTTTATTCCAAACTCAGTGATATTGTGAACTCTGCCCACAATTTGGGTGAGAGCATTCCAGAACTTAAAGTGGTTCGGAAGATTTTACGATCTTTGCCCGATAGATTTCAAGCTAAGGTAACGGCAATTGAGGAGAATAAGGATGTTGACTCTTTCAAAGTTGATGACCTAGTTGGGTCTCTCCAAACCCATGAGATGAACTTGAGACAACCAAACAAGCCAAAGGGTATAGCCCTTAAAGTTTCTGAAGCTTAAGACTCAGAGTCAGATGGTGACTCTGAAGTTGAAATGGAATTATTTGTTAAGAAATTTAAGAAGTTTTTTGGTTATAAAAATGATAGATTTAAGAACAATAAACTTTTTGATAAATCTAAGAAAAATGCCAAACCTCATGAGATAGGTAACAGAAGTGACAAAATTGTCAGGGAAAAACGCTCAAGCAAACTCCAATTTTTCAAATGTCAGGGGTTCGGTCACTTTGCGAATGTATGCCCCAATAAGGAAGACTACAAAAGCAAGGCCAAAGTGTTTAATGCTACATGGGATGTAGAGTCAGAAGATGATTCTGATGACTATCTGAGAAGTTCACAACTTTTGTTGCTCGTTTTAATAGTCCCTCTAGATCTCACGAAGAATCCAATGATGATGATGATAAGAGTTTGGAAGACTCTTACAGTGGGGACTCTGATGACTCGACAGTTGGGGTTAGATGAGGAATCAATAAAGTTCGTCAAGGAGAATAAAGTTTTATCTAACAGAGTTAAAGTTATAGACTCTGAGAATAAAGCCTTGCAAATTAACACTAAAAAATTAAAAGTGTTGATTAAGAATTTGGAACAAGAGAAAGAGTCTATTTATAAGGAACGAGGCATTGGAATGTGAATTCCAAACTTGCATGGATGACAAGAAATCCCTAAAGAATGAGCTTCTCAAAGTTAAAAGGGATATTTAGGGATTCTTGTCTAGCTCTGCAAAGCTAAATGAGATCTTGCGAGTGGAAAAGTTTTATAGAGATAAACATGGGTTATCAAAACAAAATATCTACTTCCAAGACGACCTTTATAAAGGCCAAAGTTGTTCTCATTCCAACTATTGACCAAGTTAAAACTGTCAAAAACAATCGCCCTTGTGCGTATTGTAAAAACTTGGGTCATTTGATCAGAGACTGTCACAAACTGAGAAGAGGACACCAAAACTCTTTTAAGAAAGAAGTGAACTTAACCCAGAATGCGAAGAGTCATAAAACTCCTATGAAGACACATACTAAGCTTGATAACTGGGATGTGCTATCTAGGAAGATGAAAGACCTACTTGAAAGGTCTAAAGTTTTGAGTAGGAAAAATGAGTCCCTTGAGAAATTCAAACATCTTTAGAGTTCTTCAACTCAAAAGAGGAGTAATCCTAAGAGAAAGGTACAACTCACAAAAATTAAATCTTTGTAGGTTAAGAAGGATTCTCTAAAGAATAATGTTCACAATCTTCCTATCCTATTCTCTGAGCAATGAGCTCATCATCCCTTCTTGTTTTCCATTCTTATTCTGAGATTGTGATGCATTTTTTATTTTTATTTTTTTTCTTCATATTTGTTCTATTTATTTTTATTTGCTTTGTTTTTAAAAAATAAAAATTAAAAAATTTAAGAAAATAAAAACGGATTGGTGTTTTAGTTGAATTCTGAGTTGGTGTTCTAATTATGTTGGCCCGAATGGACTGAAGTTGTTTTCATGCGTTGATTTTAACCATAGGAATTTGAGCCTTATTGCACATTATTTGGGTATAAAGATCCAAAGGTTTTAAATTACAAATTGGGCTAATTTTTGGTTTGTAGGTCCACCTAGTGATTGGCCAAACATCCATACGGTCAGTGTCCACTTAAGAATATGCCACATGGCTCCATTCCTATGTGGACCTACTTACCAAAATTAAGCCCCATTATTGATTTATCCTTTGGATCTCAATACACAAAATAATGCTCAAAATTAACGGTTAAAAATAAACCATTAAAAAACACTAATCCATTGGCTAGAAATATTGTAAGGTCATCTTATACACACGCTCTGAGATGTATGCTCCGGACATTAAAAGCTTTTCAAATTGGATGCACCCGTACCTGCACTCGCACTCGCTCCACGCTCTGGTGACTTAGAGCTTGACACTATTCTTTTGTTAAAATGTTGTTAGATATCAGCATTGGCCTAGCAAAATGGTATTATTCTTCTTCTTATGCCCCAAAATCAAGAACTATACATCTCACGTTTTGACCGGGGCATGGTGATAGAAAAAGAGAAAGGCAAACTACGTATAAAAAAGTCTACAATTCATATGGTTTATAGGATATGATTAAGTTGATTTGTGAATTTGGAGATCTCCTTAGGTGGGAAGTAAGAACCCTCTGTGTGTATAGCTAGCTGATTGGCAAGCCCTATGGTTTTATGTAGAAATATTCGCATACCAGATGTAATTCAAAATATGGTGTTTGTCTTAGGTGAGCAAAAATATAAACTATTGTCTTCTTTTAAATATAAGGGTATTATAGATATTTTGACAGAATTCAGAAGCTCACAATTGGTTTTGCCAAACACCAATACCAACTTCTACACACAGAACAACATTTTTCCAACACGGTTTGCCAAACACTATTCTAGAAAAGAACACTTCTCAAAAGCTGCTTCCAGGGCTTCTGCAAAAGCACTTTTCTACAGTGCTTCTACAGAAATATTCCCAAACAGGGCTTAAGTGATTGAAACACAAGGAAAAGAAAGAAAATAAAAGGGGAGGCTTAAGAGACACTGAGAAACCTAGGGTTTGCTCAAGGAGAAAAAGATTGAGACCTATGTAAAGGTGGAGGCTAAGTGTTAAAGGGAGGTAATCTCTTGTAACGATTTGTTCATCTTTGTCATAGTGAAATTGAGCTCCAAGCTCATAACCCGTGGAGGTAGCCATTAAGGTGAACCGCATAAAAAATTCTCGTGTTGTGGTTGTGTTTCTTTTGCTTGTGATTTGGATTGTGTGTTGTTTCTTCTTGTATCTCTCATTTTATAAGCTTTGGTAGTATCGGTAAGATTTGAAAGGTGTTTGATTTTACGCCAACAAGAAAAGGTGTTTGATTTACGCCAACCGTAATACCCTGAACTTTTGTTAATGGATTTTTAAGTAAATTAATTATAAAAAATTGAATTTGACTTCTTAATTTCTTTTTCTACAATTTATTTTCAATGATAATTAACTATATTTCTATTGTGGTCTATGAATGGCATAGTCGTAATAAATACTTAATGAGTTATACTTGTTGAATGGGCCCGTAAGGTCAATTTCAAGGCCTTTTGGGCTTAATTATAGCACAGATACAGTAAAAATAAATTATTAATAAAAAAACTTTTTTATTTTAAAAAAGTAAATTACATGAAAAATCAACCTAATTTTTATTGATTTCTAACATTTGGATTTCTGTACCCATAAAAATAATGCTTGATTCCACGGTTAAAAATAAACCCATGAAAATAAATATAATCCAAGCATTATTTCGGTTAAAACTAAATCTGATGATTTATGGTCTGCAAGTCCACTTAGGCATTGGCCAAATATACATCCGGTACTCTTAGGACATTATTGATGAACTCCATCATCAAATATTTACTCTCAAAATGTTTATCTTTCCCTCTCCCTTCCATGTAAAACTCTTCTCCACAATTCGGTACAACCCAAATAAATAATTTTAAGTCAAATAGGAAAAATATCTCCACATAGGATTCCATCCTGTTACAACTTTTTCTTTAAAAAGTTCTCAGAAGTGAAAGCAACAAAGATATATAATAACATCTATGAGAATAAATCCACGCTAAACACATAAAAACAACAATTTAAATCTTATTCTTTATATGTGGGCCTAGAAAATGAGGGTTACGGGAAGAGCCAGATCTTGATAAAATGTGCTATAGCAATTTGCAAAACAAATGAGGCCACCAAGGAAATATTATTGATTATGATTTTTTTACTCCCAATGTCTGACTTTCCGTTGGAGAGGCATGTTCGGCTGTAGAATTTTTTTTTATCCAAAGATTTATGCTCCCATAAGTTCTGTTGTGGAAGAAATTTTAGCTCCATCGTTTGTCCGTCTGTTGTAGGCCCAAAAAATAATATAAAAGAAAGAAAGGCAGACCAAAAAATATTTGTGAGGTACGAAGACAGTCGTCATCGGGTTCAATAATCATATTGTTGCAAATTTCTCTTACGGGTTCCCATTTCTTCAAAGCCTTGATAGATTCTCCATCCTTGAAAACGACGCTTGTGTGGACGGTAATATCAATGTGCACCGGACCACGTGGAGTGTTATCGCATTGGTTAGAATCCATATGTTTAGTATGTAAGTTTCCTCTTCAATTTATATTTAAGTGCAATGATTTTGAAAATATTAGCCAAAAATAGTGGATATTTTTTTTATTTGTTTTAGATTTTAAAGAGGGTGAAGCATGTGGCACATGATGGATAATTTGTAGCATAATATTGGGCTCTGGAAACATGATTTATTACTAATGACAGTGCCCTCACAGAACTCCATTTGAATTCTCCAAAATTACGAATCCTGAAAAGCATAATTATCTCACGGAATTATGCAATTATCTCAATAAAATTGAAATTATAAATAATAACAGAATGTAAAAATATGGAACGAAAACTAAAAAATTCATCCAATTAAAAAGCAAAGCAGTAAAATACAAACAATTCGAAAAAAAAAAGTTGATATTGAAGAACATACCTGATAAGTAGAAATCGTTTGGTTAAGTTATCAATGGAGTAAATAAGGGAGATAGAGCAATATTGTCAAGAAAAAACAGAAGAAACGTCCATTTGATCGTGGCGAGTGACTATGAAACCGTATTCATGGAGCAAAAGATCGTTCGTGGTTTCGTTTTTCAGATTGTGTGGCTTCGTTCTTCATATCAACAAAAATAGAGGAACAATATTTAAAGAAAAAAAGAATTAATATATATGAGAATAACTACTTGCAAAAGAGAGGGCCAATCGACTCAAACCTTAACCTGAACAGAAGATCGTGTGACTATATATAAATGAGAATAACGGCTTCAAGTAACACCTGTGATAATCATTTCAGGGTTTCTAATATGATTTTCAGCCACCGATGATCGAATGCCGTCTGTTCTTTGATGAAAAAATTTCCATTGTTGTCTTTGCAAAGGATTTCAAATTATTTTTTTGGATCTTAATGAGAAAATCTCCATTGTTGCTAAAGAGAAATCTCTATCGTTTCAGAAATCCTTTGTGCTTTTGGAATTAGAAAGATGTAAAGGATGCGTTTATAGAAAGAAGAAGCTGTAAATGAAGTATTTAATTAATTAGAGCAATTTAATTAAAGGTTTAAAGGATTTTATAGATGGAAGAATATAAAAAGACGTTTTAGAATAATACGTTTAAGGTAAGAAAATATATAAATATTTAAGAGATTATGAAGATAGAAGAATATGGAAAGACGTTTTTAAGAAATAATATAAGGAATAGACGTTTATTTGCTTAATAAAGGATTTATAGAAATTAAATAATGAAAGATAAAGAAGAGAACAAATAATGACTGGAGGAATTATGGAAAGAGAATTAAGGAAGGGGTTGTATGGAGAGTATTTTTGAAAAAAACGTTGAAAAAAAGATGGGGAGAGCATCATCTCACCAGTGCTGAGCTTTAGTATAGATAATAGATGAAACTTATTTGATACCCATAAGCCTTAGGCCCATTTTTAGCCTATATCCATATTAAAATAAGTCTTTTAGTGAGTTATAAAATTTACCCATTTTAAAGTGACGAAAATCACTAAAAATTAGAAACCTTACTTCCTAAACCTATTTAATAAAGCATTGGGAACTTGTGATCTCTTACAAACCATTACTCCAACATTTCTCTTATCTTTCCCTCCTTATTCTTCCATTGAAGCACCTTCATTAAAGAATAACTTAAAGAACCTTCGAAGCCCTAGAAACACCATAGCGTGTTACCATTTGATTTCATCTATTGAGACAAAAATATTGCTGAGACCCCGAAACATAACATACTAGAACAATGACTTCATCCGACAACAATCAAAGAAATATACTACACATTTCCATCTCTCTTGAATCTAAGAGAAAGTAATAACAAGTAAGTACACTCTTCTATAATTTTTCTGTTAATTAATTTAGGTTATACTCTTTGTATATGTATTGCACTCGAATTTTTTTTATTTTTTTAACTTAACATTTTGACATGATTATTTTGATTTTACTATTCATACTGTATTATTAGAATTTTGGAAATCTATTGAATGGTTGAATATTGAATTGTATGTATTTTTGAAGTGTGGAATTGATCTTAATGGTTGAAAATTTTTAAACAAGTAAGGATTGGAGCCTTTGGTTGAAAATTATAATTATTTTTAAAAATTATTTTAGAGTATTGTATTTATTTTTATTTTTATCACACCTTGGATCCTAGGTAAACGGGTCATTTTTCAAGCATTCGGGTCGGATCCAGGGCGTGACACCAATACTTCCAGCTGATAATATTGTAGATGTTCACTTAGTCAATGTTAATGGTAGGATTCTTGATAGAGAATCCATAGGTGGGAATCTTTTTTGGGCCATGAGAGGACGAGGAGGAAGCTTTAGAGTCATTCTGTCATAGAAAAATCAAGTTGGTTGCTGTTCCACCAACTGTGACTGTTTTCACTGTTCACAAAACATTGGAACAAGGTGCAGCAAAGCTTGTTCACAGGTTGCAATATGTTGCAGATAAGTTCCATGATGATTCATCAGAGTCATCATACAAGCAGTAGGTGAGGATAGAACAATCCAAGCTGCATTCAATTCCTAGCTTGTTTCTTGGCACCATTAAAGAATTGCTCCCTTTGATGAAGGAAAGCTTTCTTGAGTTGGGTTTAGAGATTAACTGTTGGGAAATGAGCTGGATTGAGTCTGTACTATATTTTTGATGGACATAAATCATGTAACCAAGGCCTTCTTCAAGGCTAAATCTGACTTTGTGAAGGACCCCATTTCTGACTTTGTGAAATTGGGTTAAAAGGGATATGGAAAATGTTTTTCAAAGACGACGTTGCCGTCATGCTCTTTGATCCTTATGGAGGAAGGATGAATGGGATCTCAGAATCTGAAATTCCATTCCCACATAGAGCAGGAAACTTGCACAATATACCGAGGTTTGAAAGAGGCCATTTTAACGGTATAACAGATTGGGGGCGTTACCGTTAAAACGAAGGGAAATAACGGATTCGGACCTCCCCCATTATGTTATATAACAGACTGGGGGCTTTACCGTTAAAACAAAGGCAAATAACAGATTCGGACCTCCCCCATTATGTTTGGCACAATTAAAACGCGCACCCAGAAAATAACGGCCGTTGCTTTTCGTTATAATGAAAATAACAACCATTATTTTCTGGAAAAATTTGTGAAAAAATGCCGTTATTTCTGTTATATTCCGTTATTTTTCATTTTTTCTGTTATTGAAAATTTGAATTCCATCGCGCTTTTTCATTATTTTCCCTTATTTTTTATTTTTGCCCCCCGAGTGTTACAATTTGTTAGAACGGCTGTTATAACTGGAAAAAAAATCGTAATGCCCCCAGTCCGTTATAGCAAGGGAATTGACTTAACCCGTGACCGCGACTTTGCGTTTCAAGAGTATGACCTTTTGAATGTGGGTCGGACTCCAGGGACCCCCATTTTGGCGTACCCACATAGGAGATGAATCAATGGCTGATTTTTGGTGAGGATGATCTGTAGGGTAAGGAGATCATCCTCACAAAAATTCAAATCATTCTGATATTCATAGACTGGTTTAGAAGTTGAAGAATTATGAACCGTCGATTTTGATATTGTAACTTGAAAACCACATTTGACGGGGTTAGAAATTTCAGAATGGGCTGATTTTTTTTAGGTGCGATCTATATGGTGAGGAGATTATCCTCACCAAAAATCAGCCATTGATTCAACTTCTACGTGGGTACGCCAAAACGGGGGTCCCCAGAGTCCAACCCTTTGAATATACCTTCAGAAGTCATTATGAAGGCTACCTATGAATGATGGCTTATTGCACCCAACTTCAAAATTGACACGTGGCTCACTATGTGGGCTCGATAATAGGTGTGTCCCCCAACTTCAAATTGTCATGTGATTGAAATATCAAGTGGACCCCACATGCCAAGTAGGCCGGCCCACATACACAATGCCTTAAACACGAAGGTCCCACATGTTATGTGAGCCCCACGTAATCAATGCTCAGCTATCAAGGTCGTAAGCTTGAAATCATCACTCTGTGAGGGTGATTTCTAATGGCTGGATTTTAGCACTTTTTCCGTCATAAGCTTGAAATCAACCGTCCATGAAGCCGATGATGAACGAGTACTCAAATACAGCATCTAGAAATCATCACTCGCGCTGATTATTTCTGGTGTGGAGAACCTACAAGATGTGGGCCAAACATGAAGGTCCCCTCCCAAAATGTTTGACACGTACCCTTTGTTAAACAGCCTTAACCAACTAGGTTGGGTTGCCTTGATGTACATTTTGGCAGGGGGACCTTCAAAGTTTGAAGGACCCTGGACCAGCGAATTTTTCCCCTCCAAAGAGTATGCCATGTGGCACTTTGAGGGACTATCGTAGAACAGCTCCAAAAACTTAAGTGTCATGGAAAAAAGCTTTTTTTTATACCAGTTATAAGACCCTGTCGTTTCTTTTGGATGGTATATGGGCATATGGATTGTAAGTGGGCTCCACATACCCCACTCATCCCTAGAGTAAAACTTGACTGACCAGCCACGGTGTCATATTTTTAGAGGACACTGACCATATTGATGTTTGGCCAATCCGTAAGTGGACCTACAAACTAAAAATCAGCCTGATAAGTGATTACAAATCTTTCGATCTTGTACCCCAAATAATGCTCAAATTCCCACAGTTAAAATCAACCCATGAAAATGACTCCAATCCAACGCTTAGAAATCACTAATCAGGTTGATTTTTGGTTTTTAGGTCCACCTAGGGATTAGCCAAACATCCATAAGGTCAGCATCCTCTAAAAGTGTACCACGTGGCTCATGTTGTGAGCGACAGTCACTGACCACCGGTCAGGCAAGTTTTACTCCTCGTCAATGTATGGAAGGAGAATATGCATATTAAATGAATTAGGTGCAAGTGGGCTCCACAAGTAGTAGACTCTATCGTAAATGGCATATGGATGTTACAATCGGCAACCGACTGCAAACCAAAAGACAACCGTCGTTGAAAGAGTCCTCTTCACTTACATTGGAATTCTCACCGTCCAATTGTTTGGAGAGAGAGAGAGAGAGAGAGAGAGAGAGAGAGAGAGAGAGAGCCGTCTTTAGAAGATCTCAATCCAAATATATATTCCAGCCGAACCAGACCAAGAACTCCTAGAATATAAAAGGTTTTCTTGGGAGGGATTGTAACCAATCAAGAAACAAGAAAGTAAATGGGTTCTTCTAGCTCAGCAAGCCTTACACTACTATCTCTGCTCTTGATTTCAGTTTTTTCATGGTCTGCTACTTCAACCCATCAGAACTTTCTCCAATGCATGATCACCCATTTTCCACCCTACACACCCATCTCACATATCCACACCCCAAATACATCTTCATACTCATATCTCTTGCACTCTTCTCTCCAAAACCTCAGATTTTTTAACTCAACCCCAAGACCTACAGTCATCGTTACACCCTTCTACGAGTCTGAAATCCAAGCAACTGTTGTCTGCAGCAGGAAAAATGGCCTGCAGATCAGAGTACGAAGCGGAGGCCATGACTATGAAGGCCTCTCTTCCATAGCTGATTCCTCATTCATCATTGTCGACCTCATCAATCTTCGATCAATCAGTGTTGATTTGGAAGATGAAACAGCATGGGTTGAAGCTGGTGCAACTCTTGGCGAAGTTTACTACAAAATTGCTGAGAAAAGTAGTACTTTTGGATTCCCAGCTGGGATTTGCCCTACTGTTGGGGTTGGTGGGCATTTTAGTGGAGGTGGGTTTGGCACATTGTTGAGAAAATATGGCATCGCTGCTGATAATGTCGTTGATGCTTACTTGGTCAACAAAAATGGTAGAATCCTCAACAGAGAATCCATGGGAGAAGATTTGTTTTGGGCCATCCGTGGAGGGGGAGGTGTAAGTTTTGGAATCATTCTCTCATGGAAAATCAAGTTGGTTCCTGTTCCACCAACTGTTACTGTTTTTACAATCCCAAAAACCTTAGAGCAAGGTGCAACCAAACATGTTCACAGGTGGCAATATATTGCAGATAAGCTTCATGAAGATCTCTTCATCAGAGTCATCATACAAAATGTGGGTGGGGACAGAAAGGGGGAGAAAAAAATCCAAGTATCATTTAACTCCTTGTTTTTGGGGTGTGTTGAAGAACTTCTGCCATTGATGGAAGAGAGTTTCCCTGAGTTGGGTCTGATGGCCAAAGACTGCACTGAAATGAGTTGGATTGAATCTGTCCTCTATTTTGCTGGATACCAAAATGGTGAATCAATTGATGTTTTACTGGACAGGACTCCCCAATACAGGAGCTTTTTCAAGGCTAAATCTGACTTTGTGAATAAACCCATCTCTGAAATTGGGTTAGAAGGGATTTGGAAAAGGATTCTGGAAGAAGAGATAGCATTTATGATTATGGATCCTTATGGTGGAAGGATGAGTGAGATCTCAGAGTCTGAAATTCCTTTTCCACATAGGAAAGGTAACTTGTGTAACATACAGTACTTGGTGAAGTGGGAAGATGAAGGAATTAGGGCATCCAAGAAACATATGCACTGGATCAGGAGGCTTTATAGGTACATGGGTCCATATGTTTCCAACTCTCCAAGGGCCGCTTATCTCAACTATAGGGATCTTGACTTGGGAAGGAATGAACTTGGTAACATAAGCTACTCAAAAGCTAGGGTTTGGGGTATGAAGTATTTCAAGAGAAACTATAACAGATTGGCATGGGTGAAGGGCAAAGTTGATCCAGATAACTTCTTCAGGAATGAGCAGAGCATTCCACCTCTTCCTGAATGAATAAGGAAAAGCAAAGAGAATTAGGGATAACTTGATTGTTCCCAGAATAAGGCCCTTGTTTGTAAAAACAGAAAGATCTGCTTTTCATACATGAGATGTATACCATGTAAATGTCTCATTTCACAGTCCCTAGCTTACACGACGCGAGCAAATTAACTTGTAAGCGCACACAGAGTTGGTCACAAATTCTAGCATATGTATCACTTGGTATTGATGGTGATTTGATAATCAAATTGATTTTATGAGGTTTTAAAAGAAATAAAAAAATTATAATTTTGGAGACACAAAAAAATTAGGGAAATTCTATTTGCACCCCACAAATTCCATAAGCACTCCATTTGGGTGCTTTTGGGCCGAAAATGCCCTTGGACCAAAAAAATAAAAAAAGAGTGGGTGGCCGTGGGCTACACAGTCCCCACGGCACTAACTACCGTGGGGCCTGAGAGAGAGAGGTGGAGGTGGAGAGGGAGGGAGAGAGGTGGAGAGGGAGGGACGAAGAGTGGGGTGTTTGGTTTTTTTTTTTTGCTCTAAGGGCATTTTCGGCCCAAAATAACCCAAATGGGGTGCTTATGGAATTTGTGGGGTGCAAATAGAATTTCTCAAAAATTATTGAACTTGAAACCAATAAACCTATATCAATAATTATATATCATTTGATGAGTTAGAAGGGATCCGTGTAATTCCTAGATGGTCGCCATATCCGTGTTCTTCGGTGGTATGGGACTCCATAGAACCATGTGGTATTGGCAAGTCTTATGAAATTTCTTTTAAAGATCCATAGAATGATGCATGTTTACTTGAGAGTGACTGAGGATTTACATGGTCGCCGGATAGGCATTAGACGCGAGGGCACGAGTAACTTTGCCCTAGATTTTCTTGGGATCCTAAGAATTTATGTAGATGTCAAACGTTTAGCCAATGTCGTAATCGAGGCTAATGGCGACCTGATCCAATAATGTAGGACAAGTGGCGAAGGACTTCATGGAGTTATTAGACCGTCAAAAGTCAAAACATAAGGCATAAATGCATTGGTAAGAATCAAGGGCACTGGAGTGAAAATCGTGCAAAGAGACCTATTCTTGAATGGAAACGTCGAGATCTTCAAGATTCCTACTTCGTCATAGACTTTTCGCTTTTTGGCCAAATTTCTTCATTTAAGCCTTAATTAGGGCAATTTTGCTATTTTTTAAAAGTTTTGTTTTAGCAATAATTAGAGTTGTAAAAGTAAGAATCACTCACCGTTGATTGTACCTTGATTATGGGCTTTCGTATTATTAGTTTCCGTGCTTAGTTCAATTTTGCTATTTTTAGTAATTTTTCTATTTTTGCTTAGTTTGGTGTTCTACAAGCATATAGGACTAGTTCTCTATATATAGGGTTGTAAGTCGCAAGGCAGTGGTGGTTATTGAATAATATTGAAGGTTTATTAAAGTGAGTTTATCTTTTCCCTATTATTTTTGGTATTCCTAGGAATCAACAAGTTAGTGGATGCCCATTATTCTTGGTATTTTCCTCGAGGAAGATCAACAAGTTTCGTGGAAGGTTGCGTGATGAGTGAAGCTAGAGTCATCCATTAACGCTAGCTTGTTGCATCAGTTGGTATCTGAGCTAGCATTGACATGCAGCCTCAAAGGCGTGATGGGCGAGATGTAGGGCTGCAACTTGGGCGGGCTCAACCCGAAGTTGGGCTCGGGTTGGGTTGGCTCCTCCAACACTCGGGCTCGGGCTCTGTTTATAATAACCCGACCAACCCGAGCCCAACAATACATATAATCTAGTTGTATTATATATATATATATATATATATATATATATATATATATATATTATAAATCTCCCACGTATATATATCTATGTATTTCCATATTTGCTTCTCCCCCTTTTTCTCTACGAAGAAGAGGGTTAAAACCCTAAAACTCACTTTTCTCCAATGAAGAGGGTGAAAACCCTAATCTCGCCGTCGTGGTCCACAGCCTACCATCGTTCGATGTCTTTCTTGTTCGTCACCGTCGTTCTATGTTCTCTTATTGCCATTGAGGACGCCATCTTCCACTCTTGGGTAAGTTCATCTTCTTTGTTCTCTACTTATCTTCTCCCCAAATTCCCTCTCTTTTCTCTTTTCTTCTTTTTAGCTTTTATTTTGATTTCCATGGCATTTATTGTGTTGTCCGTTCATGGCATCACCTTACAACTTGTGGGTAGGGGCGTATGAAATCTTTTAAATGGAAAAACATTATTTCTTTTATATTTTCAGTGTTTTTGTTAAGATATCAATTGTTTATGGTGGATTTTTACTGATTTAATTAATGAGATAATCTTTGATATTCTTCAAAGAGCAAATAATTTGTTGTCTTGTTTCTGGCTCTGTACAGAAATTTAAGAAATGAGATTTGATTTTTGTTAACATCAATTGCTGTAATGAATCAAGCGTAGAGAACTAGGACATTGAGCTTTTTTTTTTTTTTTTTTTTTTTAGTAATTAACAAACCCGATCAACCTGACCTAACCTGATCGGGTTGGGCTCAGGCTGGAAGATCTAGGCCCGACCTCGGGTTGGGTTTGGGCTCGGGTTGACCTCAAACCCGACCCAACCCGCCCGAGTTGCAGCCCTAGCGAGATGCCTATTTGGAGATGGAGTTTATGAACATGATGAAGTAACAAGGATCGCACAACAGGTCGAGGCCCTAACCCAACAGATGATCGTGTTGACCATTGTGGTTACACATCAAAACCACGATGAAGAAATGGAAAAACCCTTTGTAGACGTCGGGCAGAGGAGGGGTGTTGATCATCCCTTTGTGGACATGGGACAAAAAAGTCTGGCCTATATTGCACCTGTAGATCAGAAGGTTCTTGGTACCATTTTTTACGAAATACCTGCTTAAACTGCACCCATTAGGTCATATATATCGAAGTTGAGGTTTGATGACATATCTAATCAAACAACATTACAAAATTTCTTTATTATAAAGGTGACCGATCAATAGGATTGTTCGATCAATGGGGTCTACTACTTTGATTTTATACACAAACATTATTCTTTATAGAATTGGACTAGATTTGCTCATTTCATTGAAAAAAAACTGTCTCAATGGAGAAATTTTTGACAAAGGCCTGTTAGAGTTGAGGCGTGCAGCTGCACTTTAAAGCCCACCACATAGATCGTATGAATATTTGGCCACAAAGCTGGTGCAACTCTTGGCAAGTTTGCTATAAAATTGCTAAGAAAAGTAGGACTTATGGATTCCTAGCTGGGATTTGCCCTATTATGGGGTTTGCAATGAATATGACATATTGTATTGACTAAATTTTGTATAACAAAACACAAATGTAACCAATCTTATAATATGCTAGTTAAGTTGAGAGTGTGTTAGTAGTTAAATCATTATTGTACTGCTTGAAGACTACAATGATAAAGCCTGAAGACTGATTCATCTGAAGATTCAAAACTCCGTCCTTTTATCCATACTCACACGTATAGGATGGTAAGTGACTTAGATACCCTTGAGATAGGTGATAGAATGATAAAATTCACTTAGAACTAAGTTAATTAAGCAAGGGGATCATGTTCAGGGTCTTAATATTTGCTTAAATTAAAAGTGCGTTATTCCTTCAAGCATTATCGGATTTTCCTACGTTAAACTTTGATTTTTATAAATTTTTCTACGTAAGAGATTCTTCCATTTTGTCTAACACACTTTTTTGGTCAAAATGGTATATTTGTATGAATTAAACATATTTCCTGAAGTCTTGATACAAAGTCGTTTTGATAAATACTCGTCACGCATTTTTACTGTCTCAAGAACCCCGATCGGACGATTCTCGAGAACTAAAAGCCCACGATCAACCACAAAATTCCACTATCAAAGCTTAAAGAGCCAACATGCTATGACATCAAAATACATGCCAAGTACGGGCTGAGCAAGAAGATCACAATGCCGGATCAAATACAAAGGGAACGGAATAGTTGATTTTCAAGGAAAGAGACCAAAGTATTAAAAGCTACAACAATAATGGTGTAGCTTGCACGACGCAATAATGGTGGATTAGTAGGTGACAGAGCATCTGACGCGAGGTTAGAGAAGTTGACCGTTGGTTAATTCGTTAATAAATAAAAGGGCAAAAATGGTCATACGTCCACAAAGTAAACACTCCGTCTAGGTCAAAGAAGACAAAATAAAGTTAAGTGCGGAAAAGCAACAAATTAAAGTGAAACTACAGGGAGTAGTGTAAATATTGCAAATTTTACTAGGGGGTCATACAAATTTGCACGCCCTTTCCATTGGATTCAAGCACCTTATCATCATGGGTCCATGAACTAACCTATGGATGGATTCCTAGCCCGTGATGAAAAAATGTTCGAATCACGTGGCTAGAAATCACCAACCAGTCTGATTTTTAATTCATAGTTCAGGTGGACCAAACACTTATAGGGTAGGGGGCGGAAGAGTGTGTCACATGGCATTTTGAGTTTATGATCCCTGTAGAGCCCATAAAAATGCTCTACCTGCCACACTCTTTTGGGCCCACTACCCCATGAATGATTAGCCCACCAATTGATGGACCTACATACAAAAAATCAGCCTGATCGATGATCTCTAATCATTTTATTTGAACTTTATTTTTTGGATACTCATATCAAATGACTAGAGATCACCAATCATGCTGAATTTTGGTGTAGGTTCATAACTGGTGGCCAATCATTCATAGGTTAATGGGCCCAAGAGATGGTGCCAAGTATTATTTTTTATGTGTTCCACAAAAATGCTCCACAGACTAAATTTTTCTAGGATTGGCACCATTCAGTGGGTTCCAATTTAAGATAGGGAATTTTTGACATACCTCCCTATGTTATTTTGAAATTTTGACATACCCCCCACAATTTGAAAAAGTTGACATACCCCCTATGACTCAGTCCACTGTCATTTGACTAGTGTTGACCTGAGTTGACTATCAAAATTTATATTAAATGACAAAAATGCCCTTGTCTTTAACTTTGGAACAAGGGTTTAGGCTAAAACCTAAACCCCAAATCGAATGGTTGTAGAGGATGACCAACCAAGAGACTCCAATGGGTTGGTTGTCCATCACCAGCGACCAACCCACCTGGACTCATGGCCGGCCGACCACTACCCCGGCAACAATTTAAAACTGAAGGTTTATAAAAAAAAAATGTACAATTATATTTCTAAAAATTTCATTAACAAAAAAGAAAAAAAAAGAATACGAGCAATTTAGATTTTAAGCTTTTGAGACATAGATTTTGGAAATATGGGTTCTCTCAATTTTAAAAAGAAATCGCATTCCCTCGTGAGTTTTATCTATTTTATGGGTTTGTTTTTCAATATTTGCTAAATTCATAAAAAAAAAAAAAACAAACAAAAAATTTTAGGTTCACCAACATGGGTTTTTATTTTTATTTTTAATCTCTTCTTTTCATGTTTGATTTGGGGCTTGGTCTAAGGTTGAAGACAATGGCAGTTTTGTTCATTAATACAAATTTTGGTAGTCAACTCGGGTCAACATTGGTCAAATGACAGTGGACCGAGTCATGGGGGGTATGTTAGCTTTTTCAAATCATGGGGGGTATGTCAAATTTTAAAAATGAGATGGGAGGTATATCAAAAATTCCCTTTAAGATATCTCAAGCCGTTAACCATCTTAATTCTATTATCTTATCCATCAAATTTCTGGTATGAAATTTTTTGATTTGCTTTTTATTTTTTTGTCATGAGCAAAAAACTTCTCTCCTTAGTGGACATTGTCCATGTCATCATCCCACGGTTAGAGACCATTGATGCGAGATACGCACCACATGGATTTTAAATCCTAGAGTCTGGACATAGGGATGACAATGCTATAATGTTCTATCATTATGACGCTACCATTTTTGCTTAAGAAAGTGTACCTCTCGGATTAATTGTTGCAGTTGGAAGAGGTTTTTCTTAATAGTGAGCCTTAATTGAGAATGAAGACAATGATCATGAGATGGAAAGAGAAACATATTTCAATACACCAAATATGATGCTCAAAATGGTCTAACTCAAGGAAAGGAGCAGGTGCCACCTATCGTGGGGATGGAATTTGGTTCATATGAAAATGCTTACAACTTTTACAAAAAGTCTTGTTTGGGAATGCTTCTACAGAAGCATGCATTGCGAAAAAGCACTTTTGTAGAAGTCCTGAAAGTAATTGCTAAGAAGTGTTTTTTTTCTATAGTAGTATTTGGCAAATCATGTTAGAGAAGTGTTGTTCTGTGTGTAGAAGCTGATATTACTATTTAGAAAAAACAATTGCGAGTTTTTTTATTCTTTCAAAATGTCAAAACTACCCTTAAAAGTTAGAGGGGTTTTAAAAATTAATATTGTAATATGGAAGAAAGAGTGGAGACAAATGGTCAAAATGTGAGACTCGTTTTGACGGTGATATGCTTCCCGCAAAAGCACGAAAGTGCTTTTTTAAGAAACACTCTTCGACATGTTTATCAATAAAGTACTTATAGCTTCTTTTAGACACTAAAAAGCTAAAGCATTTTTGCAAATTAACCAAACAGAGATTTATGATAAGTGCTTCCTAAAAGTGTAACGTAGATATAGGGGGTTATGCATGTCAACTTAACTGTTCATGAAAAAAATGATTATAATTATCTTGGTGAGTATAAGCGAATGAATACGGAGATGCACAAAAAATTTACAAGTACTTCGGTCACATTGCATGTATATATGTTAGGACTTAGGATGCTCTCCACCTGCTATAATTATTAACAAATGTAGGGCCATATGCAAAGAGCAATTGTTGAGGTATACCCAAGAGCTTGTTATCATTTTTGTTTACGGCACATCATGCAAAAGCTGAGAGATCAGACCACTCTCTCTTCTTGCAAGAAACAAACAAGAGAGTCAATTAGCTATGGCTTAAAACAGCCTCACAAAACTGGAAATGAATACCAAAGCATTAACACAATAACATCTGCAATTAGCTACTGTGGCTGGTGTGGCTGGTGCTGCTGGGGTTGCTGCAAACTATCATCGTTAATTCATGCCCAGAGTGTTCTTCACAGCTTCAGCAGCTCCTTGTGTCATGTTCTTCACTTGTTCCCCAGTTTAAGAATTAGTACTAGACCATGTCGTTTTATGTCCATTGGATGATTGAGGCAAGCCACGACCCCTCGAAGTACAGACCTAAATAAGCACCAATGGATCACCATGCACATGGTACATGGATCGGTTTGTTAGTCATCACCTACTCCTGATTAATATGGGGTCACCTCTTGAATGAGCTATGGTGCAAACTTTACAAGGATTGTCGGGTGATCATGATCATATTAGGTTATAGACTTATAGGCTGTACCTGTTGAAGGAAGTTGCCCGCTTGGTCCTTGGTCTCCTGAGCGGAGTTTTGGGCAGATTGGGCAGTTTGAGATGCCTTATCAGTGGTTGCTTGGGTAGCATTACAAGCCTAGTTTATCCCCTCGTCCTTCTTCATCTGTAAGAACGTACATAAATAAAATTAAAATTAAAAAAATACCTTCAGATCTAAGTTATAAGAAGAAGAACAAGTAGGAAGGTCACTAGAGCTTGACCAGCAGCTTGGCCAGCCTTGTGTCTGATATCCTGACTCGACCCTGACATTTTCTTTCTTCTTCTTCGAACCGCAACAACCAAACAAAGGTATATATATATATATATATATATATCTGAAGTTCTTAAGTCGCAAGTATGGTAGAAGCCAATATGTTCTCGTGAAGTATTTATACTTTTTGGATCCGGTCATTCAGAGCCACGTGTAGACAAGGTATACGTCTTATAACACGTGGCATGTTAAGGTTAGCATGAGAAAAAATGTTCCTTTTGACTAGGGCTTTTTTGTATGATGATTGAAGACGGAACATTTTTACGAGAAAACTCAAAAGATGGCATGAAGCGGTTCAGTTTCAAAAGTTTGACCCATTTCATGCCCTAAAAAGATGGGGCACTATTGAGGAATTAAGGAGCAAATAAGAAGGTGGGCCCTAATCCATTTTGAAATATTCTCCGATCAAATCACGTGGGCCCAACCTCCCTTGTGGTCCCCAATACTGCGACACCCCTTTTAGATGTCGCAAATTTTCTCAGAAAGCATATATATATATATATTAGTAGATGCACACGTGTGTTGCACGTGGATAGTTAAAGTTGGACTGAGGACATGTACATTAATGAATTTTATAAGAGGGCTGAGAGAAAATTCACATCCGTGCTTTTAGAAGTACGATGTTAGACGAGCAAAAAGTTTTGACGCACCAAAAGGAAGAACATCTGCCCTTGAGTGTTTTAATGCATTAAGGTCGAAAGAAAGTACATCAACACTTAAAATCTTGAACGTCAAAGAATTGGGATTAAGCTAGTAACGATCCCCAAAGATTGAATGTGTACAATTAACCTAGTTTCCTACTCCCCTAATCAAATTAATTATTTCTCAATTGCAATCAATTCACCAACGCAATAGTCAATCCAACTCTGAAGATGAATTCTCCAGGTAATTGTCTTTCATTAGGCATTTAGTCATGCCAATGCAGTGCGAAACAACAACAGTCAAGATGAGTTCTCTCACTAATTGTCTTTCATTAGGCAGTTAGGGGGAGGAATTCAGTGACAATCAGCAACACAAGCATTTTCAATGCCATCAGGTTGAATTCTCCAGGTAATTGTCTTTTATTAGGCATTTAGCCATGCCAATGCAGTACGAAACAGCAACAGTCAAGATGAGTTCTCCCACTAATTGTCTTTCATTAGGCAGTTAGGGGGAGCAATTCAGTGGCAATCAGCAGCACAAGCATTTTTTATGGCCATCAAGTGGTTTTATTTTGCCTAATAACAATACAATGGTATTACAAAAAGCAATTCTATAGTTACAACTGGAAAAATAAGCATTGCCAATTTAGCAATATTAAACTAATACAGACATAGGGTAGCAAGAGATGAAAAGCTTTGTGGTGAAAGTAAAAAAAAAAAAGTACTTACTGATATCAACTGGTTTAATAGAAATCGTAAAGCTTAACCATGAACATAACACCAACATAAAAGAAAAAATAAAATAAAACACCAAGTTTAAAGAAGAAAATAGTAGAAATGCAAAAACACATGGCAATTATTTTAATGGTATCCTATAATCTTCAACCTTTTCAATCTGTAATGTCAAGATCTAAGAGCCCTTAAAGTTTTAAAGTTCAAATATCCAATGGTATACAAGTAAATGAAATGACAAAAAGAACTAAGATAGAAATCTTCTTCTTTTATCCTAAAACTCGGTGTATCTATTTCCACGTGTTCTCAACATGTGAAAGTTCCACACAAAATAGAAAAAGAAAGAAACAAATAAAGTAAATCTGGACTACCCTGCAAGATTGATCTTGATCTCACCAACCATGTGATGTTAAAATGTGAGGATCTACTTCTATCTCTCTCAGGTCGCCAAAAGTGTTGGGTAGCTCGTTGGGACCACCAACCATTACTCAAAATGAAACTGCTAGGCTAAGAGGCCAAAGAAGCCTAGATCGCTGGCTCTTTCCTTCTCAAATGTCTCAAAGTACTGATATATGATTGTGACAGCAAGTAGAATACATGTACCAAAATTGATTGCCCCCATGAAATTTGCCAACACTGTCAATGCACCAATGCACATGCCTCCAAAGGCTGCACAATAGACACAACGGGGAGTGTTCTCTAACTTATATAATGTAGAACACATTAGTTCATATAATGTTTGACCTATAAAAGAATATTAAATATATGCTCACTAAGGAAATGATTAATTTGTTATGTACATACTACAAAAGTAATTATATTTATGTTTTACTAACCTTCAGATTGATGAGTTTAATCGAGCTGTAAGCAACCACTCAATTGTTTGTCTCCTAATTGTATTATGATTAGTACTCTCGGTTTGATGTACGGTTTCCTCAGTACTATTAACTATCCTCATTTTCCTTTCTCGTAATCTTTGAATGTAGAGTTCTCTTTGTTCATGATTCAATCGAGCATATGTGTTACTTCCTTGACAAGATTGAGGAGTTATTGTTTCATTTGAAAGAATGTATGTAATGTTTATAATACAATCTAAACATTTAATTTGAAATAATGTAGAAGTGAATTATTATGATTGGAATAAGTGCAAACCTTCATGCGATGTCATTTTTTGTGAAACCAATTGTCCTTATCTTGAGAAAGACAAAGGTTCTTTTTGCAAAATTAATGTTATTTTTGCATCAGACATTTTATATTTGTTATAAAATATAAGAATTAAATAATTTTATTAGGGCCAAGAAAGTTGCTAACCATATGATCTATACATTAAATCATTATGTTGTTTGGTTATATTATATTCTAGAATTTTGTTTGATTTTTGCAGATGGCCTAAAAAGTAGGAAGACAAAAAAGAGGGGTGCTGAATCACATTGTAACATAAAAGAGATGCATATTTTCAAAAGTATACAATAAACAATTTAGAAAAGTACCCATAAGAATAGATAGTTTGTTATAATCATCCAATCATGTAAATGTTTCGGCATAGATATCCAATCTTCGCGCAATTTGTAAACTTTCCTTATCAACTACAAGAAAACTTATTTTTAAATATTCATTTCTCACAGTGTAAGGAATATTTTCATATTCAATTTGGCAAAGATTCCGTTTGACATAAAAACATTCTTGTAACTGTTCCGACGAGTAGTAGTGTAGTGTGGAGATGTCGTGCTACACATACTTCGCCAATTACGTGAAGACTAAAAGATAGAGACAGCAAGAATCAGACGGTTGATGACATGAGTCATCTGAGTAACTGCCGATTTGTCAGTTAACGATCGTGTACGCTCGATTAAGAAGGTTAGTGACTTAGTAGCCATAAGAATTGGTTAAAATGAATAAAATATAATGGTCAAACCTAGTCATTGGACTGACCTGAGTCTGAGTCAAATATATTGACTATTGGGATAGTCCAATCGATTGGACACTTATCCCCAATCGATTAGACATAGCCCAATCGATTGGAGACTCTGTGTAATTGATTGGAAGCTACGAGGCAGAAAATTATTTCAGCCCGATCGATTGGAGATTCTGTGAAATCGATTGGAGTCATCGGGACAAACTTATTTGAGTCAAATCGATTAGAGACTCTGTGAAATCGATTGGAGTCTTCGGGACAGAAACTTATTTTAGTCAAATCGATTGGAGACTCTGTGTAATCGATTGGAGCCTTCGGACCAGAAATCTTATTGAGCCCAATCGATTGGACCTAGTGTACAATCGATTGGACCATGCACAGAGTCGGTCCTTATCAGATCCAAAATTCTTGGTTCCATTATCTCACGTTCTGCACGACTCAGGGTTATGGAATTCTATAAATACAATACTTCTCTGTCTTCTCTAAACACACACAGAGATACAGAATGACTCAGTCTTCAAGAGAGAGAAGAAAATATTTTATTTATTAGAGTGTCCATTCGAAGAGCAAGAAGCTTATTTTCCATTCACATCTTGTTAGCTTGTTCTCTTCTTGATCAAAGTCAAGTGCTTGATCCCTTCCTCAGCTTAGGTCTTCCACTTCTATATTCGACCTAGTAGCCTGAGTGTTCCAGTGTGACTCAACATCATTTGAGCAACCTAGGGTTCAGGGTGTATTGAATCATTCACCTTCTGCACACTACCAAAAAAATGACTTTCCCCGACAGCTAGTTTTATTTTTACCGACGGCTATAAACCGCTGGATCATTGCGGCAGTTTAAATTCATCGGGAAATACCCAAATACCGCCGGGAACTTATAATTTTTTTCTTCTTTTTGCAAGTAATATACCCGACGGTTTAAAATTGCCGAGGAAAGTGTTTCACCAGCGAATTTGAACCACCTGCAAGATCAAGATAAAAAATAAAAATAAAAAGAGTAAGGCGCAAACCCCGACCTAATGTTTTATTTTTGGTTCGCGTCCTCTCCATTTTCTCTTAGATTCTCCCTCTATCTCTCATTCTCCCCCTTCTCGTTTTCTCCCTCTCGTTCACTCTTAGATCTTCGTCTCTCTTTCTCATTCTTGTTCTCTCTCTCTCTCTCTCTCCTCGTCCAAGCCACCATTACTGTAACTGCTGCTTCTTGTTGCCATGAAGAACTCAAGCAGTTCATACCGCGCCGTCGTTCATTCTCATTAAGGTATTTATTATATTTTTAAATTTATTTCATTATATTTTATTTTTGGGTTAGGGTTTCCAATTTGTTTAGGGTTTTTGTTGGTTAGGGTTTGGGTTAGGGTTGTTTAGGATCTACTACAACAACAACGAAGGCCACTGGGAGGTGCGAATGGTGTACCGTAGAGCCACACAAGCGGGTCTGCAACAGAAGGCCTTCCATGGCCATTTCTAGGGTTTCGTCATCTGGGTCTGCAACAGAAGGCCTCTCAGACGCAGTTTGGAACTCTCCTTTAGACTCGGAACTACTATCACTACTGTGGTGAGACCTTCTCTGTTGTTGATGCTGGTGATGGGGGTTGTGTTGCAGAAAGAGAGACAGATGGGTTTGAGTCCATGGATTTGAGCCTTTGTTTCTATTAAAAAACACAAAAACCAAAGCAAAAAAAGAAACACAGTGGAGTCTTGGAGATGGTGAGTTTAGGTTGTCTTCTATTTTTTTTTTCTCTCTCTCCTTTGATTAGATTGGGTTTTGATAAGGGGTTGACATGGAGAGCCACACAAGCTAGGTAGGATATTCTTATTTGTTGAAGGGGTTTCTCACCCCTTGGTGGATATACACACCAAAAATCAGCTTGATTGATGATTTCTAGCCGTTGGATTTAGTACCCAAAAATGAAGAAGCTTGAATCCAACAACTAGAATCACTCCTTAAAAAGTACTAAATTGAAACCTAATGTCTAGAGCTAATCAAACTGATTTTTGGTGTGTTTATCCACTTTTGGCCAGAAATAGAGCTAACAGGATATGTGAACTGTATAAAGGGGTAAACAATATATATATAAACCATGGTGATGAGTTAATGGCTATTTTTTTTCCTCTGAGAATACCATGGTGAACATGCTCACAAAAAATCAGCTCATTTTGACATTTCTAGCCCTGTGAAAATGGGTTATAAGTTAAGAAAATATGGACTGTCCATTTTTCTGTCAATTTTAAGTATACCTTTGATAGTGTTCGAAGTTTCAGAATGGGATAATTTTTCGTGAGCGTGTTCTCCATGGTGAGGAGATTATCCTCACAAAGTTAACAAGATGCCATGCATTGCTATGATTCTCAGAGAATCACAATTTAATCTATCAATTTCTTTCTCCTTAGCTTCCTAAAGAAAATAAAATTCGTAACATAAAATTTAACCATGAACTAATTGGCATTGATTCTGTCTCATTTGTTATTGTAATAGAGTTGCAGAAGCTTGGAGCGATAATTGAAGTTTGTGGGAGCACTGCATTGGTCTATGGGAAGAAGAAGTAAGGTATGATATTCTTATAATGCGTTTAAACCTTGATCTGTGTAGATTGTAGTTTCTCACGAAGATCTTAAAATTTAAAGTAGAAATTTCTTCGTTTCGATCTTGAACTTACACGAACTCAAGTTCTTCGACATTTTTGATATGTTGTATTTGTGTGAATCAAGAATGGAGATTCGAATTATTTTTGGATCAAAGGTGAGTGGAAAGTTAGAATCCTAGGAAATTCAAAGTTGAAACAGAGTTGTTGAGAGCAATGGAGCTGCTGTTCTGTCTGAACGAACAATATCTGTAATGAGAATAGATTGACGGAAAAGAATTCCTTTTGCCTCTATTTTATATTTTGATGTTCTTTACAGTATAGTAAGGTATGCAATCGATTGAGTCCCCATCAAGAAGTTTCTTGTGTAATTTTATAGCAGCTAGTACACATTGATTTGGATATACTTACCTTTACTTCCAACAATTTTTTTTTGAGATGACTGTTAAATTAGATTGATACTTCAAATTGTGAGAAAATCCTCATGTTTCCATTTGCTGATTTTTTGCAGAATTTTCCTTGTCAAGAAGTTGAAAGACATAATTTTTCTTCGGCTATGGTCACACTATACTTTGCTTAGCTTATGTCAATGGCAGAGTGTGTGATGGTGTAACCGTCTTTCTATTTCTAAGTTGCATTTGATGCATAGAGGTTTGCCTTGCTGTCTATTCTAGCATAATGGTTTCATTGTTTAAATGATATTTGAAGTTTTATTCAAGGTTAGCATAGAAACAACATAACAACATCCTTGTGTCACACTGTACTAGGATCAATCATAAGCTTGATAACAAAAAGTGGAATCAAATTGTTGAATGATAGTTGGGAGTTGGGTGGAAGAATGATACTTCATATGTGTATACATTATTGTTGAATGATGTGTTACTATGTTAATACTAGAAATTCAGTTTTGATATTGATTTTGTTTAGCGTATTGCTTAGATGTATTGACCTCTGCTGTGTTCCCTTGTAGCACCCATGCCCACTGCTTCAACCAGCCCAGATTCTTGGCAACAATGAGTGCTTTGAGCCTTATACCTCCAATATCTACACCTGCAGAGTTCTAAGGTTTGCTTTGAGATGGGTCTTTGGTCTCCTGCTCTTAAGAACAATATAATTTATGAGAATGGATACAGTAGATTCCTGATGATCTAAAAGCTATTTACAAGTATGAATATGATATTTCCTTGCTGTCTAGATTTTTAACTATTTTCATTCTCTTTTTTGCATGCTAAGAAGATATTGATGTATCATGTTAGGACTGTGTGGGAGATTAAGAAAAAGAAGTTGGTTGGCATGGCTGTTGATTGTGCATGCTGCATAGATCAGACTCAGTTACGCAGTTCGTAAAGAGGTAGCCTTAAGGTATGAGATGTACAGTCAAAATGGAAGAAACAAGGTATTGGTGCTGAGAATTGTAGTTAAAAAGACCTCTGTACTGACTTATCAAAAAAAGAAGAAGAGAGAGATGAAGTATAGGGATTTTATTGATTTGGATTATGAACCATGATAACAAACGATTTTAACAGCCATTAAAACAATTTTATTGATTTGGATTATCTTTACTTACTGCAGTCCAATCCGCTGCTCATTTTAATTTGTGTTTCATTATGTTGCTCATAAATACCCCTATTGTGTTAAGCTAATAGAATGAGTCACTTTCTTTTGTTGCTTTTTCTTTCTTTTCCAATTAGCTTTGCATCCAAACAAGAACGTGATTGGCTTATAGCAAATGATAGAGTAGAATTCGATCATTTCTATGTATGCTTATGTTATGCCATCATTCACTATCTTAGGTGGTTGAGTTAAGCACTACCTGTGGATCATATTATCTTATTCTGTCTGCAAAAGCAAGGACGGAATTCTTGTCTGCAATACATGAAGAGACAGCCATGGATTTTCTTAACCTAGCAGACAGGAGATCTGTCAAACAGCTAGCATTGAAGTTACGACAAGTCTGGGGTGAGGCCATTTCTAGATTCTTGAACTTTAATGTCATGCACAAATTTCATTAATCTATACTTCTCTACTTTTCTGCTGCTGAATGGACTTGAATTCTAAGAGTTAAACATAATAACTAGAGCAAACCACTATTTCTCTCTCGAAGTAGGGGTCTTTGTAATGTGCTATTTGAATCTTCTTTTCTTCTTCTGGGTAAGGTGGATTGAATGTGTAATCATTACTAACATCGTGAAAGTGATGTAAGTAGGGTTGGTTCAGACACGCAACTTCATGGCTGCGGTACAGAATGTCAACCAATTGAGGTATGGGTGCGAGGTACCATTATTTTTGTAACAAAATTTTTTTGTAATTGTATATTGAAAAAACTATTGTTTTTAAATTATTAATGTTTCTAGATACATGTTAAGAAGTCTAATGTCTATAAATTCTATTGTTTATTGTTGTGACCAAGTGACCCGTCTGCAGCTGCTCTTATTGGCCCCATTGTCTTGCTCGTAATCAAATTTGGAAATTCAAAAGTTTTTGTCGGGTTATGGCCGTGTCATGTGGTTTGGACTTACTACTACATACGAAGGTAAGAATTTTTGTTATTCTCTTTACTTCTGCTTTGTTATTCTCCTATTTAGAGGCCAGGGTCTACTGGAACCATGGTTATATTCTCTATGGAGAATAGTTAAAGCATGGAACCTAGATGTACACTGATTTATCTATTTTTGAAGTGAGCTTAATAAAGCCACAAATGATATGGTAGACATGCACAGGGAACTTTGGGCCCAATGACTGTGTGGATGTTCAGCCCACCTATTGGTAGATAAACACACTAAAAATCAGCTTGATTGATGATTTCTAGCCATTAGATTTACTAGCAAAAAAACATGTTCGTATCCAACAACTAGAATCCAACATACGAGAAATAAGAACAACCAGAGTGTTATGCTGCATTAGCTTACATTTTCTATTTACAAAACCCTCTGTTTGCTTTCCATGATTATTCTTTCTCTGCTTTGAGGATTCCTTGCTTTCCCAAGTTCTTATGTTTGTTATGCCGAAAGATAGTTGTATTCTAAAACTGTGTCGGTGAACCATTAGGTAGTAATGGTGTTTAAGTCGGTAACTAGGTTTGGTCCTTATATTCTTTAGAATAGATATATTTTTTTATTTCTTTCGACATGTCTGGCTCCTTTTTCATAATGGGACCATGGGCTTCATGTTTAAACACTAGCAACTATGATGTAGTGCTTAGACTATTTTGGGTCCCTACTCTGGAGGACACTGTTGTTAAATGGAACTCCAATTCATCATATCTTAGAAACAAGGTCTTGTCCCCTTATGCTGTTTTGTTTCCTTGTAATAAGAGGATCTTATTCATTATTTAGCTGTTGGAGTTGGGAGGTGTGTGGGAAAAGGCGTTTGGCAATGGCTATAACGGAGGCATTACTTTAGTTAGGTTTGATATGGAACATCTTGGGTAGAGGAATTTGTAAGGATTGATTTTTTCTCCTTACAGAAACATAATTTTGTTTGGTGTCAGCTAGACACTTGTGAGTTGCTATTTAATAGAATACTTGAGTTAAAATTGTGGGAGAGGGTAATGGGAAAGGAAAGGAGGGAGATAAGCCTAACAATGAGAGCTAGTATTCAAACATTTCCCACAGAGGCACTTGCGTGGTTAAGCTGATTCAGATTTAGTGCTTTTTTAGAGGGCCTAGTTAAATGGCAGTAGATGAGGCTAGGTGAGTAGATGTAAATCATGTAAGTTTAGTGCATTTTAGGCCCTGCTTGGTTCACAGCAAATTGAGTGCAATGCACTCACTTGCCACAATTTTGGGATTGAAAGTGATTGGTTGGAGGAGTGCAAATGACTGTCGTGCAAGTGGTTAGCAAGGACTTGCAAACTCCTTAACAAAATAGATGCAAGGAAGTGCAGCCCAAAAACTGATGCAAGCAAGTGCATTGTGTTAACTCAACATTTTTTTTTTCAGAAAAACAACAACAATAATAATAACAACAACTGAGATTATTTTTTATTATTATCTTTTTATTTTTATTTCTTTACTTTTTAGTTTTCTATTTTATGATAGGGTCGGGATCGGGGGACAACTATTTGGCATACCCTCAAAGAAGATGAATCAATGGCTGATTTTTGGTGAGGATGATCTCTATGGTGAGGAGATCATCCTCACAAAAATTCAAATCATTCTGATATTCATAGACTGGTTTAGAAGTTGAAGAATTATGGACTATCTATTTTTACTGTGTAACTTGAAAACCACATTTGAGGAGGTTAGATATTTCAGAATGTGCTGATTTTTTGTGGGGGTGATCTATATTGTGAGGAGATCATCGTCGCCAAAAATAAGCCATTGATTCATCTTCTATGTGGGTACACCAAAATGGTTGTCACCGGACCCTTCTTGAAGTATTATTGGTGACAAGTGTGCTTTTTGCTCCCTTCTAAGGCTTTTTTGAGATGATCAAAGACATTAGTGTCACTTTATCCTCTTATATTAAATATCAAATCAGCATTGAACTTGTGGAAGGTTGTTCGGGCATAATATTGAATCATTGATAGGTCATGGGTATGGGAAGATGTCAATAATGTAATAATAGTTCGCATTAGTGATTGGGAAGGGAAAGATGAGATGTACCTGATGATTTTTTTTGTGGATATACACACCAAAAGTCACCATGATTGGTAATCTCTAGCCATTAGATCTTAGTGCTTTTTAAGACGCGATTCTAGCCATTGGATTCAACCTTTTTTTAAGTACTAAAAACAATGGCTAAAAATCATAAACAAGCTGATTTTGTATGAATGTCTAACAGGGGATGGGCTAAACATTGAGTAAAACTTCTGTCACAGGGTTGTGACAAATGATTCTATCACAACGCACAATATGAGCCACGTGGCACACTCTTAGTGGACTCTGACCGTATGGATGTTTGGCCAGTCCCTCGGTGGACCCGAAAACCAAAAATCAGCCTGATTAGTGATTTCTAAGCGATTCGATTGAAGTTATTTTCATGTCTTGATTTTAACAGTAGGCATTTGAGCATTATTGAGCGTAATTTGGGTGCAAAGATCCAAAGGTAGTAAATCACTAATCAAGCTGATTTTTGGTTTGTAGGTCCACCGAGAGACTGACCAAACATCTATACAGTCAGCATCCAGTAAGAGTGTGCATCAAGGTACTTACAATTTTTTTCTTTATGTTTTAGTTTGCTATTAACTGCATGTCAGATCATGTTGTCTATGAAACGCTCTAGTACCTTGATGATACTTAGTTTGCTATTTATCTTCTTACAAGCACTTGTGAAAAAAGATTGGCTTGAATTTGGTTACACATTTTCAGATCACATGGGAATGCCAACAATATTTGGAAATAATAATAATGTGTCTTCAGAATTATCCCGGCAAGCGTCAGGTATGAATATCCCGAAATCACCAGTACACAATCATCCAGATCATCACTAACATCACAAGCCAGTACTTCATCTCTTGCACAAACATCAACCAACCACTCTCCCATATTTTTGTAGGTGCGTTTATTACAAGTGTGTTTGGATATTGTACCCTGATTTTGTAGCAGGGCATATATCATCAATATGAACTTCGATTTATAATTGTCGTTACTTAATTTTTCAGAATCACATCCTTTTACGCGTTTCATCTGTTAGAATACACATTTCACTTTTTTTTTTCTGGTGTAGTTGTTGAATATACATGATAATTTCATCTGCATAGTGAATAACACTCAAAACAATATTTTATGTATTAAGTGTACGTACGTATCTAAACGCTCTTGCTTCTCATGATATTGTTCAATAAAACATTAGTTAATGCATATTGTACTAGTTGTGCATGTGTGACACCCCTATTTGTGGCTGGGCATGTATCTTATATGCGTATATTTTGTTGTTTGGGATATGTGGGTTGTCACATTTGTAGTTTATAGCAGTCAACTATTTTCTTCAAATATCTTTTTAAGGTTTCATTTTGTTTATTTATTTACATGCCGTTTTAATCTTTAATTCTGAAGAAAATTGTCATGATGAGGAATGATATAGTACACTTTTAACAAAAAAATTCAGTGGGTTATTTTTTTTTTAAATTTCAATTGGATTCACCGGCAGTTATTAACCATTGTACAAACTGTCGAAAATTTGCCGATGGCTTAAGTGAAAGGCCAATACCGGCGGTTTTAAAATTGCTGGGGAAAGGCTATTGCCGGCGGTTATAAACTGCCGGTGAAATAAATATACCAGCAGTTTTGAGCCGTTGGAGTTGGCCTTTCGATGGCGGTAATAAAACCGCCGGTGTTTGCCTTTTACCCAAGTCGTTGGCAAATTTCCTGCGGTTTATGCGGCGGTTAATAACCGCCGGTGAATCATTTGCCGTCGGTTTAGAATCGCCGGGAAAAGCCCTTTTTTTGGTAGTGGCAAAGGCGGGAGTGTTGAGAATTAAGATCAGAGAAGCCGATCGACGGTAGGTTTAGTGTGTACCAAACTGAACAAGCGGACAAGGCTTTTTGGCTGAAAAGGCGCACGTAGATTCGTAGCGTTGATTCAGAGGACGTGGACGTATCGGCAGTAGGCCTTAGCTAAGGTTGGAAGCTGTATTTGGAACGGTACTGTGTAGGTAACCTTTGTTTCGTTTAACTTTTCAATTAGTGATACTTTCCGTCTGGACGTAGTCCCGTGGTTTTTCCTTGGCTATGGTTTCCACGTAAAAATCTCATGTCTTGTGTGATTGTTTGTTTGTATTCCGCAATCTATCTTGATTAGATCAAACAACAAAAAAAAAAATATACCACGGAGGTATATTCGATTTGAGTCGGTTGTGATAATCTTTTATCAAACAACTAAGACATGCAATTTTATTCCCTTACCATAGACCAGTAAAACTATGTAGGTATAAATAATTTTAAATACCTGATCAACCCCCCTTTTTAGGTATATTGAGTTAAAGAGAATGGACCAGTGAAATTTCACACAGTTCTTCTAATATTTATAAGATTTAACTATGATCGAGTTATAAAAAAGTCTTAGGTAAGATATGAAATTTCACCAGTCCGTTTTAACTCAATATACCTAGAAGGAGGGATTGATTAGGTATTTAAAATTATTTATACCTACACAGTTTTACTGGTCTATGGTAAGGGAATAAAATTGTATGCCTTAGTTGTTTGATAAAAGATTATCACAACTGACTCAAATCGAATATACCTCCGTGGTATATTTTCTTTTCGTCGTTTGATCTAATCAAAATAAATTGCGGAATACAAACAATCACACAAGACAAGAGTTTTTTATGTGGAAACCTTAACCAAGGAAAAACCACGGGACCACGTCCAGATGGAAAGTATCACTAACTAAAAAGTTAAACGAAATAAAGGTTACCTACGCAGCACCGTTGCAAATACAGCTTCTAACCTTAGCCAAGGCCTACTGCCGATGCATCCACGTCCTCTGAATTAATGCTCCGAATCTACGCGGGCACTTCTATATAAGAAGCCTTGTCCACTTGTTCAGTTTGGTACACCCCAAACCTACCGTCGATCGGCTTCTCCGATCTTAATTCTCAACACTCCCGCCTTTGCAAAAGGTGAAGGATTCAGTACACTCTGAACCCTAGGTTGCTCAAATGGTGTTGAGTCACACTGGTACACTCAGGCTACTAGGTCGAATATAGAAGTGAAAGACCTAAGCTGAGGAAAGGATCAAGCACTTGGCTTTGATCAAGAAGAGAACAAGCTCACAAGATGTGAATGGAAAATAAGCTTCTTACTCTTTGAATGGACACTCTAATAAATAAAACATTTTCTTCTCTCTCTTGAAGATTGAGTCACTCTGTGTCTCTGTGTATTTAGAGAAGGCATAGAAGGGTTGTATTTATAAATTTTTATGACCCTGAGTCGTGTAGAACGTGGGATAATGGAACCAAGAATTTCGAATCTGATAAGTACCAAATCTGTGCATGGTCCAATCGATTGTACACTGGGTCCAATCGATTGGGCCATGTCCAATGGATTGAGGATAAGTGTCCAATCGATTGGGCTCAATAAGATTCATGCTCCGAAGGCTCCAATCGATTACAGAAAGGTCTCCAATTAATTTGACTAAAATAAGTTTCTGTCCCAAAGGCTCCAATCGATTTCACAGAGTTTCCAATCGTTTGGGCTCAAATAAGTTTCTATCCCGAAGTCTCCAATCGATTTCACAGAGTCTCCAATCGATTGGGTTGAAATAAGTTTCTGCCTCGTAGCTTCCAATCGATTAAACAGAGTCCTCCAATCGATTGGGCTATGTCCAATCGATTGGGGATAAGTGTCCAATCGATTGGACTATCCCAATAGTCAATTTCATTGACTTAGACTCGGGTCAGTCCAATGACTAAGTTTGACCTTATATTTTGTTCATTTTAACCAATTCCTATGGCCGCTAAGTCACTTACCTTCTTAATTAAACGTACACGATCGTTAACTAACAAATCGACAGTTACTCAGATGACTCCTATCGTCAATCGTCTGATTCTTTGTTGGCTCTATACTTGTGCTCGTAGGAACGGTTACAAGAATATTTTTATGTCAAACAGAATCTTTGCCAAATTGAATATGAAAATATTCCTTACAAGAGATGTGAGCTAAGATATAAATAATGCCATCTAATTGGAAAGTAAGCACACGTTGTGTTGTTAGACTATAGTTGTAGGTTAAGTCTCCCCCAACCTAGAGGATCTACATCACATGACCTCGTATTATGTGCCTCTTCAGTTCTCCTACCCCTCTGCAAGAGTTTAATCAGCTCCATTTTCGGAGGAAAGTAATTCCAATTCAAAGAGGAATGAATATTCACTTCGACATTCCCTTTTTTTTTGGAAGTAGGTTTCTCCTAAATCTCGTGACATTATTTATTAAGTTCAGCCATATGGCTTGCTTGTTAAGTACCCAATGTTCATAGCACTGTTAATGAAGTTTCCAAGAGATTGATAAAACATTGTCTTCCTTTTGGGTGGCATGTTACTCACTTAAATGGCCTGGCCTGGCAAGCCAAGTAGTTTGGGTTGCTGGCTCTCAGGGAATATAAGGTTTTCTTAGTTTCAGGCAAGTTTCTGCATAAATTAGAGTTTAATTTTGCTTGATTTTTCAACTTCTCTAGTTGGGACCTTTTCTCTTTTGTATTTTTTTTCTTGCTACCCATTAGATTCTATTTTGTTTTGAAGGGGTTTTTAGGGGTTGATAGTAACAGAAATAGATTCAGGGAGATCTCTGAACAGTTTGGGGTTTAATTTCTCTTAAAATTCCTCATTTCACAACCTTAAACTATCTATTGTGCTTCAGCATTTTGCGAGTAATAAGCTTTTCTTAACCGTTTTAAGATAGAGTTGAAGATTTCTTTTCTTTTTTCTTATTTTTTTCTTCTTAACTTGTCCAGTTATATTTACCATAAGATTGTAGGTTTCCAAGTCTGAAAGGTATAACCAATCAACTAACCATTTGTCAAAACCAGCAATTTTCTGATCGATGTCCAGTTGGAACTCCAGTTTCTACCAAAGTGATGTTTTGGGTCTTATAAGATTTTTCTGTTTTGTTTCCAGTATTCTTTCTTAATTTGCTTTTTTAAGCAATGGTGGGTTTGTTTTTGGATTATTATAATTGTTAAGCTGACTAATATTTTCTACATAAAGGAGTACCCAAAGATTCTAAAATGTGATTATGGCTAATTTTCCTATTTGTTAGTCCCCTTATTTCCTCTTCATTTATTCTCGGTTCTAGTGAGGATGATATTATCTAAACTTGTCTCGTACTAAGAAAGTGCTGAAAATTCTTAAATACTCTTTCTTCATGGATTTTTTTTCTGTTATTGCTACCATGGAAGCTGATTCTAGTGTAATAAAGTAGATATTGTCGTTGATCTTCTCACAAAAGTTTTAATATGTTCCTATTAGAATTATATCGATTTGATCTTCACCAATAGTCCATCTCCACTTATATATTAACACCGAAAGACCGAAGAAAATGAACATGTTTTTATGCAAGAAATGTCAATGATCAACTTCCATGAGAACTCAATCATAATGTGGTAGTGGAAACAGGTTATTGTAAATGCCACATTATGGTGGTGGGGTGAAGTGGTTCAACTCGTTGAGGCAAATTCACTTCTCCTACCTTTACCATAGGGCCATGTTGATGCACCGGCTACATTTAGGAACTAGGGCAATCCTATTGATAGAGAAGGACCAGAGAATTGTCATATGATCCGATTTCCTAAGTATAAGAGGATGGTTGTCTTAGAGTAGCAACTGATTTCATCTTTTTTTGTGACATTAAGAACAGGTCCTTCTGTTTTTACTTAGTTTGCTGAGTTTGTGTACATGTACATATATGTGAAGTAGTGAGATTGAGGTAGAAAAAAGAGAGATTCTTAGATGTAAAAAAATTCTCAGATGTATTAAAAATAAATTTGTGAGTCTAAGTAAGGAAGTTCATTAAATTTTTCTATAGTTGTTTTCAATCTTGAGAGGATTCTTTTAAGTGTTAACTTTCACCCTGCCATAAGTTGTAGAAATTAGTTTCTGTTAGGTTCTCCATCTTAGAATGGTTAACATCTTTACATCTCATGAATTTTAACTGCAGAAATTCTCTAATTCTTAAAAAATCAAAAAATGGGATTTCAGTCTACCTTCTCCCATTCCATAAATTACTGATATGGGACTTGATCACAGAAAGAGTTGGATTAATATCTTCTATACGAATTCTTCAACCACCCCCCACATACTGAAATTTTACTTTATTCACAAATTAAAACAATCATAGAAGGAACAAATCGTCAATACCCCATTGAAGTACACATTACAAGACTCTTATTTTTTCCACGGAATGAATTAAACAAACGTCACGATTAAATGAGGAAACAAACAAACAAACCCACACAGATTTTAGAACTGAAAACAAACAAACTAAAGTAATCAAACGCAACATTTTCAGATCAAGCATGAACTGGAGAGCTCAAAACATATCAAATAGTACTGAAATCTTACTTCATTAACAAATTCAGACAAACTATTATTATTGATCTATACGGTGAGTATTCATTAATGTACATTACCCCATGCTAAAGCACAGGCGCATAAATATCAAATAAAATATATTTATAGTCATTAAGCAAAAAATACAAAAAAAGATTCGTGAGCATCTCCAACTCTCCTTCCTACCTTTCCCACAACTGTTTGACTTGAATTGAAATTTTTTTTGTTTAAACTGTTAAATATCTTAATAGCGGCTCAATAATTTTGGAATTTGTAAACTATAAATCTTTAAAAGTAGATATTAAAGAGTTTGACTTTAATTGAATTTTTGATAACAGCTCAAAATATATAGATTGTGTGAACTATTAAATTAAATCTTTAAAAGGTGAAGAAAAATATTTTTATTTTAAGTAATATTCTTTGGGTTGGCGCGTAAAATAACTCGCACTCCAAAAAATATCGAATCTCGCCAATAAAGGAACCCACCAAAAAATCATATTCAGCAGTTAGTAATCGCCAATAAATATTATTTTTGGATTCAACATTTTTATATCACTGGGCCCAAAATATTGTGTGACGTGGAATTTTTGGAGAAGAGCCCTATATGAAAACAACGACTTCTAAATTATCAACCTTGCATACGGAAAAACCCCAATTACCCACTTGATAATTGATATTATACCACCAATATCTCATAAGTGTGAGGACTTGTTTGGATTCCCCGCTACCAGAATTTACACTTTGAATAAATATATGCATACAAATTTAGCATTTTTTTGGTTTAAAAGACCGTATTTTTTGTAGAATTGAAACGTTGTGTCTATATATATAGTATTTTTTTTAAATCGCGATGTATGCGAATACGACACTAAATTACTAAAGTGGGATAATACCGCCTTGCTTGGGTTCCACATGTATTTTGCTCTCCCCTTCCAAAATGCATTGTACATGAAACTCTTTGGGCCAATGACCTCATGGATATTTGGCTCACCTCTTGGTGTACCAAGACTCCAAAAATCAACATAAGTGGTGATTTCCAGCCATTGGATTTGAGAACTTTAATGGGGTGGTTTCTGGACGTTAATTGGTTTTGAGTTTTTCTTTCGGTTATAATATCTAACCGCTAGAAATTACCTATTACTCTCATTCTTGGTGTGTAGGTCAACTACTTGGTGAGCCAAACATTCGTGTGGTCAGTAAACCGAAAGAGTGCTCTACGTGGAATTTTGAGAGCCGATGACAGTAATTTTTCAGTAGGTTGTGAATATGGGTTGTGGATATATAGAAAGAGATTGGAGATCCATACCTGCGGAGTAAAACTTTGTTGACAGCCCGCAGTGAGTGAATCCCTAATCAGGTGGATTTTTGGTTTGTAGGTCCACCTAAGTATTGGCCAAACATCCATACGGTCAATGTCCTCTAAAAATATTCCACATGGTTCATATTGTGGGCTGCCATCGGCTTCGCTGACTGTGGCTATCACAGCAAAGTTTTACTCCTATACATAAACCTTTCACTTCTTTAACTGCCTCTGAAAAATAAAAAGAAACATACAAAGAAATGGGAGAAGGATCCAACGATAAAGGAAATATTTTTGTCCAGTTATCCATGTGTGATAGCTCAGGAAAAAAACCATCGTTCTCTCAATTTCTCTAGAGAACAAAGAAACCTTTTAAAGTAACAACAATCTGGGTTTTTGATGAAAGTCGTAGGCCGTTGAGACGTCGTCAAAGCCAGGGTTGGGTGCGGAGAGGCACTTGTGGTTGTGGAATGGGGCGGAGATGTTGCTGGTGTTTCCGGAAGCAGGGGAGAAGTGGGTGGAGTAATCGCAGTTGTTGAAGGCTGTTGTGTCCTGTTTTCGGATTTTCCAATTGTGAACAGAAAATAAACTTAAAACAAACAAAAGAAGACTTTGATTAATAATGTCCACTTTGAGGGGAACAACCTCTTAACAAACAATATTCATTTCACAACCTTCACCTATTTGTTGGTAGAATTTATAGTGCCAAATCCTATAACTTCTACAACTACTTACTTAATGACATCTAGACATGTAAGCAACAATTAAGGACAGCTGTCTACTTTAACCAACTCCCTATAACTACCCCAATTACAACAAGACAAGTAGCATAACTTAAAGAACTACCCTAACTAACAATTGACATAAGGATAACAATGAAAACTACCCAAACTTCCCCACTATTAGTGAAGATAGGTAGGCCTTAGTGCATGGGCTAGATCCATGTATAGAAGTCACTACAGGAAAAAAGACTTTCAACGACGGCCGCTGACCATCGGTATAGGGTTAAAATTCATCGCTATATGTTATACCGACGGTCAGGTCGACCGTCGCTATAAAATTCGTCGGTAAAAGGTATTACCGACGACCACCTAAAAATGCCTGTAGCAAAAAAATACTTCGTGGGTTGGAAAATTAATATACCGACGGGCAGGACCGTCGGTATATTGGTTTATACCGACAGTTCTGACCGTCGGTATATATAAATATAATTTTTTTTTCGTGAAAAAGTTTTACCAACGGTGACAGCCATCGCTATAAGAGACATATAGCGAGGATTATTTTGTTTGCCGTCAGTATTAATCATATTTAGCGACAGCCACCGTCGGTAGATCTCAATTTGGTTTAATTAGTAACAAACCTTTTAGCGACGGCCACTGACCGTCTCTATATACTATTTTGCGACGGTTAGAGTTTCAGACCATCGCTATAAGACATATATAGCGACATCCAGAGATTCCGACCATCGCTATAAGATATATATATATATAGCGACGGGTTGTGTTTTGTCGTTGCTTCATCCATGTTATAGCGACGGTCAGTGACCATCGCTAAAAGGTTTTGTAGTGTAAAATTTTTTTTTAATTTTTTTGCATAATTTGTTGTACCTGTACCTATAATGTATATAATATCGTATTTCCCTATTCTATGTCCATTTTATAAAAACAGAGTGTAAAGAAAATAAAAAATTCAATATCTTAAATAATTAAATTTCTACAATATTGACTGTTTGAAATTTAACAATGTTATAAAAGTTTCAAAAATCAATCTGACAGAGTAGAAGACACGATCAATCAGCATCTAGGCCCTGCAAAATAAATAAAAGTAAAATAATTAATATATAAAATGTTAAGATTAAAGTTAAACTTAAAAACTTTGAAATGTCTAACTGGCTACAGATTCCTAACTGGACATCTGTTTTTTACCATGTCTCTTCTAGCATATTTGTTTCAACACAATAGAAGTGTTGTAATAGGTTTTGGGAGATTCGGACCTCGTTTGCCCGATTTGGACGTCGATGTCCTAAATTTGACTTAACTTAAAACCTATAACTGACTACAAATTCCTAATCGGGCATCTATTTTTTACTCCGTCTCTTCCAGCATATTTGTTTCAACACAATAGAAGTGTTGTAACAGGTTTCAGGAGATTCGGACCTCATTTGCTCAATTTGGACGTCGATGTCCTAAATTTGACTTAACTTAAAACCTAAATGCTTAAACCTATAACTAACTACAGATTTCTAACCGGACATCTGTTTTTTACCCCGTCTCTTCTAGCATATTTGTTTCAACACAATAGAAGTGTTGTAACAAATTTCAGGAGATTCGGACCTCGCTTGCCCGATTTGGGCGTCGGAGTCCTAAATTTGACTTAATGCCTAAACCTATAACAGACTACAGATTCCTAACCGGACATCTATTTTTTACCCCGTCACTTCTAGCATATTTGTTTCAACACAATAGAAGTGTTGTAGCAGGTTTCGAGAGATTCAGACCTCGTTTGCCCGATTTGGGCATCGAGGTCCTAAATTTGACTTAACTTAAAATCTCATTTTGGGTACTTAAATACAACAATCATATCTCATAAATATAGATGTATCTAATCATCATTTGTGTCGTCGGACTGATGCTGGTCTTGGCTCGGAGGCGGTATGTTAGCTGATTGCATAGAGCGAAAAAATGCAACCATCTTCTCTTGTACCATCCTACTCACTTGCTGCTGCATCTGCTCTTACATCTGGGATTGGGCTTGTCGATGCATCTCCTTCTATTTTTGCATCTGCTCCTGCATCTTCTTCATTTGCTCTTGCATTTGAGATTGCATCTGTTGGAACTTATTTTGAAGAGCCTTATAACTGGAACTGGATGAGCTAGATGATGAGTCAAAGACCAAAGTCGGCGTCGGGCCTAAACCAAAGCCGCATACCCGTCCATGTCGCTCTGGGGGCATCACACTGGTATAAATCTCATCACTGTAAGTGCGGGAGTAGAACTCTCACCACTCTCTAACACTCGACTCTGTGAAAGCTCTCTAAATTTAGACTGCATTCAAAACAAATTAGTTAGTAGAAAATAATTATATTTTTATTTAAAATAGACATCTTACGTACCATGATATCAGCAGATGTAGAATCAACTGGCGACCCATCTTTTTTAAGATGGGTTCGGAAGAATAAGTCAACTTGACTCGGTGTAGTACCGTCTGTCCTACTCCAAGCCTATTCTTGAAGAAAAAATATATAAATTATTAAACAATAACATGTCAAAGTAATTTAAAAAAACAAGTAGTGATATATTGAAATCATATACGCACATCCTCATCTCTGTGGCGTGCAAAACTCTTCGTGCCCCTAGTATGTTTCATGGTCTGCTTACTACGGTTCGCCTTATTTTGGTTTGGCATTGCCTGCAACAAATTCAATGTCATGACATAGAAAATGGTTAATAAAATTTTATTTTTGAAATACCTGAAACTCATCACTACTCTAGTATACGACTAGAGAGGCCCAATCAGCATCTGAGATGCCTATGGGTTTATTCTGTAATCGAAGCTCATCCGTGTCCATGGCATCATAATATTTCTTCAAATCATTCCTCCAATCATTGTATTTAGTTCCCATTGACTGCATGACCCACGATCTGTGGTCATCGCTGATATCAACTTGTTGCTGAAACGTTAAGCAACAATACTGTTAAAAATTACATCATTTACTAAAAGTGAAAATGGATAATAACTAAGTCAAAATTAATAAAATAGTATTAAAAAATCACGTCATCTACCTTTACTTTTTACCACATCCTCTCCTTCGCATCATCAGGAATGTTAGACCATCTCTTTAACTGCAACGAAGCGTGACCAGAATGCCCAACAACCATCCCCAATACTTGTCCAAATGAACTAGCCTCATCACCTACAAGTTGGCCTAGTTCATTCCTTTCAATTTGCATTTTTTGGCCAAATGGAATACCAAAATGACCCACTCCTCGTATGGGCCCTCTCCTCCGGATGCTGGTAGAAGCTGTTTCAAAAATTAAGCAAAAACACGTCAATGAGTATACAAAATTTATAACATCAAACAATAATATCAGCAACTTCTATCATACCAGCACTACCAGGCGTCGACTGTAGGGCTGGTGATGGAGCTGCCATTAGGGATGGGGCTGGCACTAGGGATGGGGCTGACGATGGGGATGGGGATGGGGATGGGGATGGCGATGTAGATGGGGCTGACAATGGGCCTGATACTATTGATGGGGCCTACACTGTCAATGGGGCTCTCGATATAGTCTTCCAAGACACTTTATTTTGTCGAGGCATATTTAAATTCTTGCACGAATATATTAGGCCATTTATGCACGAATAATATTGACATAATAAATCAATGTAGAAGAACTCAATTTCATTAATCAAACATATTACAAAAAGAAAATTACAACATATATTAAAAATTACAATGGATCATCCTCATCATTGATGGAAGCTTGATCTACTCCATAACCTTCAACAACAACTCCGTCGACATCATCCATAACCCAACTGACATCATCATTGGAGTCGGGTTCCTATTGGTACAACCCTGGCTCATTTACTTGGAAAGGCTCTTCTTCTAGGTCCTCAGTTGACACCATATCGTATGTGTCTCGTGGTTGTGTCTTTAGTACAATGCGCTAATCAGCATTGTTGATGTCTTTGACATAAAAAACTTGCTGTGCCTGATTTGAGAGAATAAATGGTTCATTGGTATTTAAGGTTAGTTTGACATTCACACAGTTGAACCCATACCATCTTGTCGGAATCCCCCATGAGTCAGGACATCATACCAATGACATTTAAATAACACAATCTGATTTTCGCCAGGATACTGTAACTCCAGAATATCATTTAAAATGCCATAGTATTCGACATTACCTGTTGTTGGGTTCGTGTCTCTCGCGCTTGCAAAGCTATTAGTCTTTGTAGTTATAAAAACTCCACTATTTTAAGTTTTCTCTTTCTCTCTATATCTTCTATGTGTAATCTAAACCCTTTTACAATATACCCCTTAGAAGATTTCACTATCCAAAAAGGACCCAGAGATAACATTTTGAGAGATTCATGTATTTGCTCGCTATTTAATCGCATCTGCGAGAGTTAGGCATGTTTGAAAAATAAGGTTAATACATTTAAACTATATATAATTACACTTAAAAAATAAAAGTGTTTGTATGATATCTAAACCGTACATGTTGTTTAAACCATGAAGAAAACTCCTTGATATGTTTCAGTTCAACATCCTTAGGTCCCATACGTCGATTATTGGTATTGATTATTAGTTTGTGTTGCCTGTACAATAAATAGCACGTCAATAAGGATCAATTTATATAAAATACATACCAAAAGTAGATTTGGAACGATTAGTCTTACTCAATAAATAGAGCGACTTCGGGGCAGTTGTTCAACACATAAAGATGAGCTTGTTCCCAGTCAAGGTTGCTTAGCATGTATGTTGTAACCTTCCCTATGGCACGACCAATTCTTGTGAAAATGGATAACTTCCCATGTGATTCAGCATCAATAGCATCGTTATTCCGTTGTGGCCGGTTGAACCTCGTTTCAATGTCGTATGCAAATATCTCGAGCAAAATATTAATGATTCTTCACAAATATACCCTTCGACAATTGACCCTTCCGGATAATTTTTATTACAAACATATGTTTTGAGCCTATGCAGAGGTACCTCTCAATTGGATACATCCACCGATATTGTACGGGTCTGGCCACCTTGGCTTCACTAGCTAGATGAATGGACAAGTGCATCATTATATCAAAAAATGTCGGCGGAAAGATCATTTCTAATTTGCAAAGTATTACAACAATCTACGATTCAAGTTGCTCCAATTCTTTCACATTCAACACCTTTGAACATAACTGCCTGAAGAATGTGGACAACTCAATCAAAACTTAACACACATTCTTTGGTAAGTTACCATGTATTGCAAGCGGAAGAATTGTTGCATGAGAATATGGCAATCGTGACTCTTGAGCCTCGAGATCTTGCATTACTTCACTTGAACACATCGTGAGAAATTCGATGAATAACTATCTAGAACTTTCACATCTTTCAAGATTTGACTGAACTTCATTTTCTCAACCAAAGACATCATGTGACATGCAGCGGGAAGTAAAAGTTTCCTCCCATCTAGAATGTGGTGAAGTTCATTCCTTATACCCATTAATTTTATATCCAGACGAGCCTTCAGGTGTCTTTAGAACCCTCCATATTTAACAGTGTCCCGATCACATTATCACACACATTCTTTTCAATGTGCATGACATCCAAATTGTGCCGTAACAAAAGATCTTTCCAATACGGCAATTCGAAGAAAATGCTCTTTTTTTCCAATTCTTAGGTAAATTGCAATATTCTCTCTTTCTCTTCCTCCCAGTTTTATCCTTATCTGACTTTCCAAATATTATCTGCTCATAGTCCCGTAACTGGTCGAGCACATCCCCACCGGTCAATGGTTTTGGAGTATTTTTTAATTCTTTTCTGCCATTAAACGACTTCTTATTATGTCGGACTTTATGATCAGTTGGTAGGAATCGACGATATCCCAAGTAACATTCTTTGTGTCCTTGCAATCTAACTGAACAAGTATCCTTGTAGCATGAGGGACAAGCAAGTTTTCCCTTAGTGCTCCACCCTGACAAGTTTGCAAGTGCAAGGAAGTCATTAATAGTCCATATGACTCCTACATGACACCGAAAATTTTGTTTTAAAGAGGCATCATATGTCTCAAATCCATCTCTCCATAATTCCTTCAATTCTTCGATCAATGGTTGCAGGTACACATCGATGTCGTTCCCAAGAGCCTTAAGGCCAAGAATAAACAATGTTAACATGAAAGATGTTTGTTTCATACACATCCAAGGCGGCAAATTATATGGAATAATAATTACAGGCCATGTACTGTGAGGAGTACTCGTATAACTAAAAGGAATGAATCTGTTTAGAAGTGAACGATGGGTATTTCTCGTCTAAAGCTTCCCACACCTTAGAATCTGCTGAATGCCTCAACACGTTATTTTTGTACGACCCTCGACATGCCATCTCATGTGTTCGGCTGTTTTTGAACACATAAACAACCTCTGAAGTCTCGGTCTCAACGGAAAATAATGCAAAATCTTCGCAGGTATTTTCTTATCCTCTGTAGACGAAGTGGAAGCATCTTCAGTAGACTGACGTGTAATCGGTTTCCACCTGGACTCACCACATACGACACATTCATTTACGGTCTCATGCTCCTTCCAGTATAGCATGCAGTTATTCGGGCATGCATCTATCTTCGTATAATGCATCCCAAGATCCCAAAGGATCTTTTTGGATTTATAATGATTCCTGGGCAATGTTTCACCAACAGGAAGTGCTTCATTTAACAACTCAAGAAACATGTCGAATGATTTGTTACTCCATCCGTTAAGACACTTCAAGTGTAACAACCGGACAATAAAAGATAATTTTGAAAATTTTGTGCAACCTGGGTACAGTTCAGTCTCAGCATCCTTTGACAATTCATAAAATTTATTAGCTTCCGGATTTGGCTCAGTCGATCCAGTCTCATTCAATTCATTCTCTTCTTCACGATCAAAGTTTGACATTCTATATGCATCTTGTAACATTTCTTGCATATCATCACCCTCGTCAGCCTCATCACTCATATATTCATTATCATACTCCTCATGGTACAACCAGACGGTATAATCTGGTATTATCCCAATCAATACTAGGTCCCAATATACTTCTAGTCGATCCTTTAGGAACGCATGACAATATTTTTTACATGGACACTTGATCTTGTCTCTGTACTCTGAACGAGAAAATACAAAATCCGAGAATTGTTCTACTCCGTTTAGATACTCGTGGCTATTTCTTGGCTTCCCAACCCAACTTTTATCCATCGGCATATCTCTTTCAAAATGAAGCCACATTCAACCGAAATTAAGCACGTTATCACACACAACTCAAATGCACATGCATCATGCTTCTTATCTCCTCTCTAAAGGGTGGGTTGATCATATCCCATTCAGGAATGCATAATCTTTAGTACACTCAATAGCCAAGTGATTATTTCTCTTTAAAGAAAAATTTTGGCAGTATTTCCCCATAGTTCTCTAAGTACACGACTTAGACTAGGGGCAAACATGTCACCGCCTTGTCTAAATATGTACCCAGAGAACAAGATGAATGTGATATTCACTCAAAAGTACTTATTTTAAGCAATTATCCTTTTAGCGTTATCGCACTCTCCTACGTAAAATGCTCTATTTATCTACTTTTCTATGTAAGAGTCTCTTATGTTTCGTAGAACACATTTTTTTGGACGAAATGGTATATGTGCATGCATTAAACACATTTTTGGAAGTCTAGGTATGAAGACGTTATGATCAAGTCTCATTACGTGCTCTTCTCTTGCAGGAAACTCGATCGGGCTATTCTCGAGACTTGCGAGCCAAAATCGATCATGAAAGCCCATTATCAAAGCTTAAAGAGCCCACAGGCCCTGACTAGAAGATATGGGCCAAATATGAGCTGAATAAAAGGACCAAAAAGTCGACCCAAAGAACGAAGAGAGTAGGAGAGCCAATGACCAAGAGACGGACCAAAGCGTTTAAAGCCACATGAGTCAGCAATGAATGATAGTCTACTCTACTGGAGAAGCGTGAGGATGGTCACAGTGAAGACCAGGGTTTCAGACCCTCTGCCAATACTTTTATCTCCATTTTCTGATATTTTCTCTCTCCTACCCCTAATTTTCTATATCATCTCTCCTTATTCTCTCTCTCTTCATCTCTCGGTCCTCGGATATATTGACCTAACCCCAGAACTCCTGCCCGTTGGCTCTGGCCCATCTCCCTAAGCTATCGGACCGTTGGATCTTCCATCGGACCGTTGGATCGTCCATCAGACCATAGGATCTCTCTAAATCCGTCGGCCTGCCAATCTGGATCCTGATCCAGTCATCTTCAGTCTAACCATCAGATTGTCTGTCACATCATCTTGTGAGACGATGGACATCATCAATCCATGTGGGCTAGTAGCCGGGCCCATCATCATCGACCCGCTGCCCGACCATTTAGTGGACCCCGTGAATTTCAAAATAATTTAAATTAAATTTTAAAAAAGGGGGGTCCACTAAATGGGGAAATTCTCCAAAGAAAAGTAAGGTTTTCCTTAAAAAAAAATTTTATTTTTATTTTTAGAAACCCCATTTTCCATTAAAGGAAAGTGGGAGATTTTTTGAAGGAGAAAAGAAGGGTTCTTTGGAACCCTAATCCCCCTCCTATCTCTTTCTCTCCTCCCCCAAAACATTTTCCAACGTTTTCCTCTCCTTCTTCTCCTTTTTTTTTCTTCATTCTCTTCCTCCTCTTCTTCATCTTCTTCATCTTTTCCCTTGCCGGAGTTGCAGGCAGCAACTCCGGCCGCCTGCACGTCCTTTTCCCTTCTCCCCCTCGTTCCACCCTTGGCCACCACTGTTAGACCTGCAACTTGCAGGTGCGCCTCCAACCGTCTGGTTCCACCTCCCCCTGCTACCAAGCCGAATAGAATCCTCCTTGTACTGGAGTTGCAACCTGCAACTCCGGTGACCTCCATTTAAGCTGGCGAAACCTACTGCTCCACCTCCACCTTTTTCTGCATAGCAGCAGTTCAAGCCGCACCACCATTCCACGATTGCAGGCAAACCTAGAACTCTCGATCAGCTGGCCTTAGTCCCACAACACTGTTGTAACACCACCCTCTATCTCCTTCTTCACGGAGTCGGCAACCCCATCATATGCACCACCAGAACCGGCTTGTAACTCCACACCTTATCTCCTTCCTCTAGCCAGTTCTCACCATCTGCTCCTCCATTACCACCGCCACCATCATCATCCCTACGATCCTCTTGTCGCTTGCAACTTCGCCAAAATCACCCAGACAAATCGTGGACCATCATCTTCTAAAGCTTCTAATCGGAGCTTGCACCTACAACTCCACCACGTGGCCTTATTCCACGGTCTGCAAGCACAGAGATGTGCTTCTCCATGTTGCTGCTCCTCTACAAGCCTTCTACCAAGTGCGTGATCTCCCTAACATGCACCCCCACATCCACGGGGTCACCTCCAACTTCATCCACGGCTTGTTGATCTCCATCAATGATGCTCTCTTGTCTTGGAGATCACCACTGCTGCACTCCAGGGTTGACTCACCTCTATCAAATGTCCGATCTTGGACCATCTTCCGGTCAATTGTTTGGTCCATTCTCCGGTAAGTTTCCCATGGGTAAGTTCCTCTCTCTATCTCTCTCTAGAAATCTCCTTCTATTTCTCTCTCTCTAACTTTTTCTCTCTTTCTCTCTCTACGTCATTTTAAGCTTCTTCTTATTTTCTCTCTCTAGACTAGCTTTCTCTCTCTAAATCATCACTAGGTTTTCATTATTTTCTTTTATTTTATTTTATTTATTTTTAGCTCATGTTAACTCGATTTTGTTTCAATGTAATGGATGGTTGTTTATGCATTAATGAAGAATTTTTCTTGATATTTAAGGTTTGATTTATTTCGCATTTTTTTGTTTTAATTAGTAGGTAATGATATCTCTATCAAGAACATGTTTTAAAAATCCACTTCAAATCACCACTCTCACCCCCACCATCATTCGCATCAATTTCTATGGAAAAATTTATCATTTCATGTTCTTATTTGCGCTAATCCCTAACTCTGAGTGCGGATCGACATCCAACACGAATTCCTATACATATCTCTGAATTTTGCAGGATAAAATCGGATAAAATTATAAATGTGTTGAAATTAGGGTTTCCATAACCAACGACGCGGAAAAACCCTACTTTCAGAATGCTCGCCGAAATTGTCCTACAGATGGAAATAAACACTTTAACTACTGCCTATACCAGAGATATGCATTTACAAACTGTCCAAAAGGACAATTCAAGAATCAACAGCAGACAATTACTCCTTATCACCAAAAAGACAAAAAGGTTATTCACTTGAATTTAGTCTCAAATTAAAACCAAACGTCATAGTTTACAATTAATGTATCCCAAATAGGTGATAAGCCACATAATTGTCACAAAGTGATTCTTGAATCGGAGATCTAAAGTTTAATGTATATATATATGCATGATGTGTGTGTGTATGCACAATTCACATTTATATACAACAGAAAATTAAAATAAATTAACAATTACTAACTAAGAACATAAAAAATAGAAACAAAAATCCAATCCAATATCTAGAAAGCTTATTGAAAGTGTGAATTAGGATTCATAAAAAAAGTGTGAATTATCATAACACTAATCATATTTAAAGCAATTGAAATGTGACAAACAATAACATGATTGAACATTAAACTAACAGTATTAATTAATTGGAGTTGAGAATAATAGAAATGCTAGAAAAATAAAGTAATAAAGGCTTAGTACATACCCGATGACAGATCAGAACTCAAACACTCCTTAAGAACTTCAGAGCTTCTCCTCCTTCTCCAAAATTGAAAGTAGTTTGGAGCTAAGAAATCATAACTCAATAACCCTGTTTTGCAGCATGACAGTGTGAGTAGAGGTCTGAAAATAATCACTTAAGGTAAATCACTTAAAAATATAACCAGATATACTAAGAGGCTTAAAAATGATTCTGACAACTAAGAGGCTTCTGGCATTGTTAATTGGTATTGTCCAACTAAAGGATGAACCCTAAATAAACCCTAAAAAATTGTTGGGCATTAATCCTACTTTGATACCATGTAGAATTATCTAGGGTTTCAGCATATCAACAATGAAGGAAAAGAAAAACAAAAAGAGAGTGAATAAGTGAAGATGAGAAATTAAAAAAAGTGGAGAGATAATGCAGGAGAAAGAGGGGAGAGAAAATGCACTTAGGTAAGAGTGCAAGATCTCTCTTAAATTGCTTATATTCACTTTGGTTTGACACACAAATTACAAGTATGAACTCCCAAGACACAATAATAAGAATAAAAATAAATAAATAGGAAAAAACAAATACCCCTACACGTTTATACTAAATAAATACACCAACAAAGATGCTTCATATTTTTTCATTTTCTCATACTATCTCAGTTAAAGATGTCTCATTATGTTAGCTTTACTAAATAAGACCAAGATTTTAAACCTTGCCTCCAATAAGCATACAAGATGAAAGTACACTGAAGTTATTATTGTTTACTTATTTTTCTTATTGTGGTAAGTCAGGTAAAGAAGAGGGCACCTTTAAATCATCCCACATATACAAGCATTACTATTGTCTCTTGAGTACTATGGTGGACAAATACAGAGTGACTAGCTAACATTGACAAAATTCAAAGGAAATAATTTCTTGGATGAATCTGTCGAACTTTCCCTTGGGTAAAAATTCCAACAATTCCCAACATGCATAAATCATACTTCAACCAATAAGCGAATCCTTAGATAAAAAACTTTCATAAGATCTTCAAGTAGCAATATGACGGGCAAGCAAAGTATTGAAATCACTAATTGAGGCAACCAAAGCAAATACAACTCAAAGATTGAGAAAAAAAAAAAAAACAATTCCAAAAATTGAGTAGTGCATCGAAACTAAAGTGAATCTTGAAACAAGGTTTATACCCATGCTGCCCATCCTTAGTAAATATTTTTACCAAAAATCAATGGGTCGGGTTCCGGTGACCAACATTTTTTACCAACACCTTGGTGCACCCTCATAGAAGATGAATAAATGGCTGATTTTTTGTGAAGATGATCTCTATGGTGAGGAGATCATCCTCACAAAAATTCAAATCATTCGGATATTTATAGACTGGTTTAGAAGTTAAAGAATTATGGAACATCGATTTTTACTGTGTAACTTGAAAACTAGATTTGATGGGGTTCAAAATTTAAGAATGGGCTGATTTTTTGTTGGGGTTATCTATATGGTGAGGAGATCATCCTCACCAAAAAGCAGCCATGGTGTTGGTAAAAAATGTTGGTCACCGGAACCCGACCCAAAATCAATTTAATTAGAAATCTCTAGCCATTAGATTTTATCATTTTTTTAAAGTGTGATTCTAGCTGTTGGACCTCAATCCATGTGATCATTGACTCATATGGGATTTAACATAGGTGGACCTACAAACCAAACATTAGCCCGATTAGTGATTTCATGCCTTTGGATCCTTGTACCCCAAATAATGGTTTATAATGTTCAAAATCCCATGATTAAAATCAATCTATGAAAATAACTCAATCAAACGCTTAGAAATCACTAATCAGGGTTATTTTTGGGTTTGTAGGTCCGCTTAGGGATTGGCCACACACATCCTTATGGTTAGTATCCACCCACTAAAATCAGCCATTGATTCATCTTCAATATGGGTACACCAAAATGGGTGTCAAAAATGTGTTCTCGGGTGCAATTACTTAGCCATTTAAGGCATTTACCTGATGTATGCCCATGGAAACAACTCCAATCCAACGCTCAGAAATCACTAATCAAGATAATTTTTAGACTGTATATCCATCTAGGGTTTTAGGCCAACCATCCATCCTATAGATATCTCTAAGAATATGCCAAGTAGCTCATATTGAGGTCCGTCAGCCCAATCTTAAATTTCTAACCCCGTTAGCCATTGATTCATTCTTAGAGACCATTGACTGTAAGGATGTTTGGCCCGACCATAGGTAGACTTACAAACCAAAAATTAGCTTGATCGGAGATTTCTAAGTGTTGGATTGTAGTCGTTTTCATGGGTTTTCTCCCAAATATCCACCCTAAACCCTCAAAAGAGGGTTTAAAAAATAAATGGGATTAGAGATTAAGAATCAGGGTGATTTTTGGTGTCTATATCCACTAAGGAGTGGTAAAAACAACCATGAGGTAAGTTGGGGAAGGTGATGACAGAATAAAAAAAAAAAAAAAAACCAATCAAAACATACATGTTACCTCTTGACGAAGCACGATCGACGGCCGGGAAGACAAACGGCATCGACAGATGACGGCGTCCACAGGAACAAATGGCGTACGCTGTCGGGGGAGGAGAGGGCAAGGGGGTTTCGGGTGGAGGAGAGGGCAAAGGGGGTTTCGGGTGGAGGAAAGGGCAAAAGGGGTTTCAAGAGAGAGGAGAAGGGGTTTTCGCGCTGGTCGCGAAAACCCAATTTTTTTTTTTTATATATAGTCTACCTTATACTGACGGCCAGCACTTAACCCTCGCTAAAAGTAATATATAGAGACGGTCGCGACCGTCGGTAATAATAACTTATAGCGAGGGTCAGGATTTAGCCGTCGCTATAATACTATTTAGCGACGTATTTGAGCTGACCGTCGCTATAGATCAGTGTGTTTTTGGGCGCCAAAGACTATACCGACGGTTGTTTGTTTATTCGTCGCTATATTAATATGTAGCGACGGTTTTCCTTGTCTGTCGCTATAAGCCAAGTTTCTTGTAGTGAGTGGGCCTAGATCACATCAAATGCAGTGGAGAGGCGGCTGGGGTAGCCGGAGTTGTCGGAGGCATTGGAGATGCTAGGGGTGGTACTGTTGCAGGAGGTGGCTGAGACGTAGTGGAGTGCGTCCAAACTGGCAAAGATGTTGTGGAGTTTGCCGATTGTTGCGCTGATGATGGTAGTGATGTGGGAGATTGAGAAGATGTGTGAGACAAAGAGCTCATATAGCCATATAAGAGGACTCAAGCGTAACGCGTGGAAGAGGAAACGTTTGGGAAAATCCGTTTGGAAGAGAATCCAAGTGGGTTTATGGGTTTGGAGTTTGAACCGGTGAGAGTTGTAAGTCGGTTAGAAGTTTAAGAGACGTTTAATTGTTTAGAAAACGTAAATTGTTGGCTTGACAATTAAACGTAGGGAAAGAAGTTGGGACTTGGGAGGGGAAAAGTTTTGGTTGAGAAAAGTATAATATATCCTATTTGTTAATGGGTCGGGTTCAGGGGACCACTTTTGATAACTATTTTGGCCGACCAACATAGAAGATAAATCAATAGCTGATTTTTGGTGAGGATGATCTCCTCACCATATAGATCACCCCAACAAATAATCAGCCCATTCTAAAATTTCCAACCCCAACAAATGTGCTTTTCAAGTTACATGGTAAAAATCGACGGTCCATAATTCTTCAACTTCTAAACCAGTCTACGAATATAAGAATGATTCGAATTTTTGTGAGGATGATCCCCTCACCATAGAGATCATCCTTGCCAAAAATCAGCAATTGATTCATCTTCTATGTGGGTACGCCAAATGGTTGTCCCCATACCTGACCCATTAACGCAATTGTCAAGGTGTTATATTTGGAAAAGGTTAGAAAGTGTATTTTTGAAAAAAAAAACATCGTAAAAAAGACGGAGGAAGCTCCACCTCAGCAGTGCCGAACTTTAGTACAGATAATAGATAATAGATAGTACATAGAATAATAGGGTTAGGAATGAGGAATGGTGTGAAGGAGAAGGTGAATCGATTTGGGGCTGGGGATATTTTGGGAAAAAGAGGAAAAAATCAAGGATAAAAAAAGAAAAAAAAGTTTTTTTCCGGATACCGACATTTAGAAGTAACTAGTAGGTGCACACGTGCGTTGCACGTGGATAGTTAGAGTTGGACTGAGGAATCCAATGAACCTACTTCGTATTTAACAGAAATTTTTATAAAATCTAAAATATATATATTCTTTTAATCGCATAGATTAAGTGTGTATAAAGTTTTTGGGAATAGGTTTAGAAAAAGAGTTGGAATGGGGAAAAGCATTTGTTTTTTTCAAAGGAGTTGAAACGAGGAAATGTTGACTTAGATTTTTAAGCAAAGCTTTAAGTGGTTCTGAAATCGAGAAATAAAGGAAGAATTTAAGAAACAAATGAAGGAGAGGGAGGGACGTTGGGAGATGAGTTTTAAAATGGGCATTTAAGAAATTGATGATAGATGAAGGCATGGTTAAAATGGCTGTTATAACGGATTCGGACATAACCCGTTACGTTACACAAAAAATAACGGATTTTCGTTATAACGGCAGTTATTTTAAAATAATGGACGTTATTTTAAAAATAATGGCCGTTATAACGAAAACAACATGGTTATATTTTTGTTTAAACCTTGATTATAACGGCCGATATTTTTCGTTATTTTCTAATATTTTTCATTTTATTCCAATATTTTCTATTATTTTCTGATATTATAATTTATAGCAAAAATGGGTGGGACTGTGGGATTTGACATTTTGTAGAGGGAGTTGATTTAATTAGGGTAGGCTATTGTAGGCAGCTAGTGTAGGCTATCCAGTGGAATAAAACTTTGATGACAGGGCTGTCATCAAGGCCTATGACAGAGAACAATATGAGGCACGTGGAACACTCTTAGAGGACTCTAACCGTATGGATGTTTGGCCAATCATTAGGTGGACCTACAAACCAAAAATCAGCCCAATTAGTAATTTCTAGGCATTGGATTGGAATTGTTTGATGGGTTAATTTTAACCGTGGGAAATTTGAGCATTATTGACCATTATTTGAGGTACAAAGATCCAAAGCTTTGAAATCACAAATCAATCTGATTTTTGTTTGTAGATCCATATAAGGATTGGAAAAACATCCATACGGTTAGAGTCCTCTAAGAGTATGCCACGTGGCTCCTATTACACCCTGTTATCGGCCTCGATGACAAGGCCCATCACCAAAGTCTTACTCTATTCAGTGTAAGTTTTTTTTAGGGTAGGTAACTGTATGCTTCTGCAAAAGGAGTTGATTGTTTTAGGGGAGACCACCCACAATATAAGCCACAGTGGAAATTTATTAGACACTGACCGTATAGATGTTTGGCCAATCCCTAGGTGGACCTATAACCCAAAATAAACTTGATCAGTGATTTCTAAGCGTTAGTTGAAGTGAATTTGAGCCTTATTTACCATTATTTCCACATAAAGATCCAATGGTTTGAAATCACTAATCAGGCTGATTTTTGGTTTGTAGTTCCACTTACAGATTGGACAAACATCTATATGGTCAGTGTCCTCTAATAAATTGCCACGTAGCTTATATTGTGGGTGGTCAGGTAGCTACCTGACGGGCAAGTCTTGCTCGTTTTAGGGTAGGCTTTTCAGTGAGAATTGATGCTCAATTGTCATTTCAAAAGGCGTGCATGGGAGGGTCGTGATGTAACAAGGTATACCTGAGATCTTTTCATTTGTGGAATGCGGCAATTTTGGTAGTCACTGCTGCCATCTAGGCCCACTGAAGGCATGGATGTTTAGCCGAAACCTCAATAGGCATTCATACGACCAAAACTCAGCTTGTTTAATGGTTTTTAGCCGTTGGTTTTAGTACTCAAAAAATGGTTGCATTCAACGGCTATAAGAATGCCTTAAAAAGTGTTAAAATCTAATGGTTATAGATTACCAATAAGGGTGATTTTTGGTCTGTATATCCACCAAGGGGTGCGATAACATCCATGCGGTTAATGGCCCAGATGACAGTGGTGACTACAAAAAATGCCACTTCCGCAAATGAAACAGTTTCAGACATACCTTGTTACATCTTTTTCCTTTAAAATTTTAAGGCTGCGTTTTTTTTCCCCACCTGTCATGGTACAAAATAAGCCACGTGGGAAACTCAAAGGACAAACCAAAAAATCAACTTGATTAGTGATTTCAAACCACTTGATCTTTTTACCTCAAATATTGTTCAATAATGCCAAATTTCCAACCGGTTAAAATCAACCCACGAAAATAATTTCAGTCCAACGCCTAGAAATCACTAATCGGGCTGATTTTTGGTTTGTTGGTCCACCCAAGGATTAGCCAAACATCCATACGGTTAGAGTCCTCTAATAGTGTGCCACGTGGCTCATATTGCCTTATAAATTTTTATTATTGCATTTTAGAAAAAAGAAAGTTGAACGGCCGTTATAACCGTTATTTTCCGTTATAACGCCCGTTATTTACAACAACAATAATAAGAGATTTTAAGATCTGTTTTTCCCGTTATTTCTAGTTATTTTCCTGTTATTAACGTTTTCCATTATAACGGCCATTATAATGGAAAAAATGGTAACGCCCCCAGTCCGTTATACCATTATAACGGTCTCCTTTAAACTTTGGATAAAGGAGAGGGAGAGACATTTTAGGATAGAAGTGTATTGAAAGTAGGGGCTGAGGGATACTTTAAGGAAAATAGGAAAAAAATCAAGGATAAAAAAGGAAGAAGAGAAGGAGATGGATAGACATTGGAAGAGGAATTTTAGAAGGGGCATTTAAGAAATTGATGATAGATGAAGGAGGGGTATTTAAGAAACTGATGATAGATGAAGGAGAGGGAGAGATGTTTTAGGATAGATGTGTATTGAAAGTAGGGGCTGAGGGATATTTTGGGGAAAAGAAGAAAAAATCAAGGATAAAATAAGGAGAAAAAGTTTTTTCCAGATACTGACATTTATAAGTAGTATAGATATAGATATAGATATATATATCAACCTCCTATTGTTCAAATAGTCGACGAAGGAAAATTTTGCTCATGCAGTGCATTTCCGAAAGGTCCTAAGAGTAAAGGTATCAATGGGTTTGTTGACGTGAGGAAGCGCAATTTTTGTTACTCATCAATGTCATATGGGCCCACCGACCTCAGGGATGTTTAGCCCACCCCTTGGTGGATATACACACCAAACATCACCTTGATTAGTAATCTCTAACCATTGGATTTTAGTACTTTTTAAGGCGTGATTATAGCCGTTGGATCAAACAGTTTTTTCTTAATATTTAAACCAACGGCTAAAGATCATCAAACAATGTGGACAATAGAATTATCCATGCAGGCAAACGTCATGTATTGATGTTTTCCCCTCTCGGAATGCCACGTGGCATGCTCTTTCACACCCACTGATCCATGAATGTGTGGCCCCACCCCTCGGTGGATACACACACCAGAAATCAGTCTAATTGGTGATCTCTAGCCATTGGGTTTGAGAACTTTTCATGGGGAAATTCTAGCTGTTGAATTCAAGCATTTTTTTTTTTTTTGTGTGTGTAGATCCACAAAGGGGAGGGCCAAACATCCATAGGTTTGCGGTCCCATATGGCCCTTTTGGGAGGAGAGAACATCAAAATTTTATCCAAAAAAACGACGGTCTAGATTGACCACATTAAATCAGCCTGATTAGTAATCAAACCAAATATTGATCGAAATCCCACAGTTGAAAATATACCATGAAAATGATTGATCCAACGGCTACAAATGTGAATCAAGCAGATTTTTTGTATGTTGTATACCTAGGGATGGGCCAAACATCCATACGGTCAGAAGTCTGTAGACTCATTCTGTGCTCCATCAACAACGATGTCATCTTGGATTTATTCCCCCAGTCTTCGTCGTAATCGACAAGTACGCGTAATTAACAGACGTGATGTCTCCACGTGTCCGAGTAAGGAGCCGGAACCACAGACTGATTGATGGCAGTGTCGAGTTGCGTGGAAGATGCGTAAGCCGACTTCACTTCTTTGGGGTGGGTCCCAATCAAACCTTCTGCAACGGAAAAAGTACGTTTAAGGGTTGATCGTTGATGTCTAGTAGTAAACAACGAAGGACAACAAAGACAACCTTATGTTGAGTAAAACTTCTGTCACAGATGAGGACAGAACCTTCTGTCCACAACGATAAATGCGAGCCACGTGGTACACTCTTAGTGGAATCTGACCGTATGGATGTTTTGGCCAGTCTCTTGGTGGACCTCTAAATTAAAAATAAACCTGATTAGTGATTTTTAAGCGATTCGATTGAAGTTATTTTCATGGGTTCATTTTAACGGGAGGAATTTGAGCATTATTAAGCGTTATTTGGGTACAAAGATCAAAAGGTTATAAATCACTAATCAGGCTGATTTGTGGTTTATAGGTCCATCGAGGGACTGGCCAAACATCCATACAGTCATTATCCACTAAGAGTGTGCCACGTGACTTGATTTTGCGTTGTGACAGAAGCTTCTGTCACAACGCTGCGACACAAGTTTTACTGTATTCAGGTTTAGGGGTCCACGTCCCCACGTAATACTTTCTCGTTATCATGGACCCAAGCATAAATGGACGTGGTTCTCCCTAAAATTCATTTTATGGCTTTTTTCTTTACCCTCTTACTTTATTGATGTAATTTGCATCTCACCCACTCGTTGGCAAGGCAGCAAACGTCTGTCAACGTGGGCCAGGGTGAGAAAAATTTTGATCCTAACTTTTTTTTTTAGGGCTTTTTTGCTTATCCCCTTTACTTTATTGATGAAATTTGTATCGCACCCAATGTTTTTACAATATTTGCATCTCACCCAAGGTCATTATAGTCATTTAAAAAATATTGGGATGTCCATCCGAAGACTGTCTATGGTCAATGACGTGGTCAATGGCGTTGACGGTAGTCAATGGCGTTGACCATGGTCAATGACGTTGACCATGGTCAAAGGGTGAGATGCAAATATTTTGAAAACATTGGGTGAGATGCAAATTGCATCAATAAAGTAAGGGGGTAAAGCAAAAGAGCCCTTCATTTTAAATGGAGAAAATTTTCTAAAAAATTTTGGTTCTTTGTAAAATTCATTTTAAATGAAGAAAAGTTTCCCAAAAAAATTGGAAGCAGTGAAGCAGTGGCCAATCACATAGCGCCACAATCTGCTGTTCAAAACCATCAGCGGATTGTGGCGCCTCGTGATTGGCTACTCCTTAAAAAAACTTCCCCTTTCTCGGGTGCAATCAAACAGCCATTTTAAAGCATTTTTCATATACATTTTCTCAAGAAAATTTTACAATGGAAGATTCTTTTTTTAAGGAAACTTTTACATGCAATCAAACATGCCTTAGTTTATTAAATTTAAAAGGAAAACATAACTAAATTTCTTAATCAAGTGTGGTGGCATGTGGTTACTGGTACCATGGTTTTAAAAATGGCCGCCGTTTAAACGGTCTTAACGGCCATTTAAAAGGTAACACCCCAAGCCCGTTTTGTCGCTTTGAATTTAAAAGCCGTTAAATTCCGAAAATTTTTGTGGAAAAAAAACGGCCATTAAATCTGTTAAATTCCATTAAAATCCGTTATTTTTCCACTAAATTCTATTTTTTTTTTTTTGAAATTTCAATTTCGAATTTTGAATTTCGGCGCCATTTTTTCTGTTAAAATCCTTTTTTTCCAAAAAAATAAATTTCCATTTTTTTCCGTTGGCCGTTATAATCCGTTTTATCCATTATACCGTTAAAAGGGCCTCCTTTAAACCTTGACTGGTACATCTATCTCTTTCTGATTTGACATTGGATGAAGCTCTTGGTACAAGCTCAACGCTGATGGGTCAGCTCACAAGAACCCAAGTTTGGTCACAGAAAGAGAGATTTTGAGGAACTCACGTTACAGTTGAGAATCCATCCAGTGATCATCAAGAGAGGTCGTTGTAACGGTATAACAGACTGGTCACTGGAGGCTATACCGTTTTTTCAGTTATCACGGATTGCAACGCACAAGGGCAAAAGCCATGTGCATCGCACGTGGCTTCCCCCTAGTACGTACTACATTAAAGCCAAAATCGGGGTTGGGGGGCACGCCCCTCACACGGGCTTCACATGTTGCTTACTTTCCGGCCACACCTAAAATGCCACATGGCACACTTTTAGAGATCAATGACAGTATGGATGTTTGAAGCATACCTAGATGGACTTGTCGACCAAAAATAAGCCTGATTGGTGTTTTTTAGGCATTGGATCACAAAACTCCAAAATAATTCTAAAATCCCACGGGTTGAAATCAATCCATGAAAAAAATTCAAATTCAATGATTAGAAACACGCATCAGGCGCAACCTATCTTTTTTATTCATGTCTACTCTTTTTCCTTTAACTTTTGTTCTTCCGGCACATTGGTGCAATCTCTATCTCGGGCGTAGGTGGCGGGCCCTTATCCGCCCCCCGGGGTTAGATGCTGATTTTTACTTGGAATTGTCGAGGCAGTGGGAAAACCTCGACAATTCAGGCGTTGAAAACCCACATCCAAGATAAAGATCTGGATATTTTATTCTTTTCATAAACAAATGCATCCGCAGAGAAAAGCTCTCTACTAGCAAGGAACTTGGTTTGGGTAAATTTTGTATAGTAGAAGCTTCAGGCTGGAGTAGGGGTCTTCTTGTTCTTTAGAAAGAAGGAATGCTGCTTGATATTTTGGATACAAATCATAGAGGTATCCATCTGCTCATAAAATCGGAACCCTCCTATTCACATTGGCATTTATCTCTCATATATGGAGATCCTCGATCAGCCTATCGCGTTATCCTTAGGCGTGACTTAACCTCTCGTGTTCAAGATTTCACAGGTCCATGGGTCATCATGGGTGATTTTAACGAATTATCTACTAGTTGGGAGAAAAAAGCTAGTTCCTCCTCACCAATCCGGTACAACCAAAGCGTTTTGGACTTCGTGAGTCAATCAGACTTCTCTAATCTGGGTTTTATTGGTCATCCTTTCACCTTGTCCAACCGAAGATGAGGTATGGCACATGTTAGAGAAAGACTGGATAAAGCCATAGCAAATTAACTCAGCCTGGAGACTGCTCTTTCCTGATTCCCAGGTCCACCACCTTACATCACCATCCTCTGATCATTGTCCAATCCTCCTAAATACCACCCCAGACCCCATTAATCTCCCTAGGCCTTTCCATTATTTCTCCATGTGGGCTAAGAATAAGTAGTGCTGTCAAATCATAGAATTTGCCTGGCAACGGAATGTTAGGGGACCCCCACCCTACAAAATTCACCAAAAGTTATCCTATACCAAAAGTCAAATCTGGAAATGGAACAATTCTAATCATTGCCCCATCAAAAAAACACATCCAATACCTCCAATCCCAGTTAGCTCATACCCAAGGCCTTCCCCCTACAACTGACAATATCAGGTTGGAAAAAGAAGTTGAAAAACAACTGATAGCAGCTCACTTGAATGAAGAGAAGCTATGGAGGGATAAATCTCGTGAGGAATGGCTGAAATCAAGAGATCAAAATACAAAATTCTTCCATCTTTCAACCCTGATTAAACGGCGAAAAAATAAGATTGAATGGCTCAAGGACTCCCAAGGCCAACATCATTACTCAAGGAATCAAATAGGCAAAACTTTTGTGAACTATTTCCAAGAGCTCTTTACTTCATCACATCCTAATAACTTGGAAATTCTTCAGACCCTTAACCTGCCTAAGATATCTGATGAATCGAATCAACTCCTCAACCAACCTATCACTCTTGAGGAAGTTAATTAAGACAGCAGTTTTTCAATAGGCCCAGATGGTTTCACTGCACTTTTCTACCAGACCCACTGGGACACTGAAAGTAGGGTTTTTTCGCGTCGTTGGATTCGAAAACCCTAGAATCAACACATTTGTAATTTGATCCAAATTTTAATCCTGCAAAATATGAATTTTTGTATAGGGATTTGTGTCGGATGTCGATCCGCACTCGGAGTTAGGGATTAGCGCAAATAAGAATATGAAATGACGAATTTTTTCATAGAAATCGATGCGAATGATGGTGGGGTGAGAGTGGTGATTTAAAGTAGAATTTTAAAACATGTTCTTGATAGAGATATCATTACCCACTAATTAAAACAAAAAAATACGAAATAAATCAAACCTTAAATATTAAAAAAAATTCTTCATTTATGCATAAACAATCATCCATTACATCGAATCAAAATCGAGTTAACATGAGCCAAAAAAAAATAAATAAAGGAAAATAAATGAAACCCTAGTGAAGATTTAGAGAGATAAAGCTAGTCTAGAGAGAGAAAATAAGAAAAAGCCTAAAATGACCTAGAGAGAGAAAGAGAGAACTATTCTAGAAAGAGAAATAGAAAAGAGAGTAGAGAGAAAAAGACTTAGAGAGAGAGTATTTCTAGAGAGAAGAAAAAGAAAGAAGGAGAATTTCTAGAGAGAGAAAGTTAAAAACATAGAGAGATAAGGAAGTAAAGAGAGAGAAATAAAGAGACCTAATCCTAGAGAAAAGGCTAGAGAGAGAAAGACGAAGAGAAGAGGTTACCTTGAACTATTTGATGGAGATCGACTAAGGAGGTAATATGTGCACACGTGGGTGCACCATGAGGAGGGTTTCGGCTTGATGTGGTGCTGTCCAAAGGGGAGCATGGTGGAAGGTGGACAAATGGGGAGGGGCCCGTTGCAGACCTGCAACTTGAGTGGTTGCAGGTCGGTGTTTAATGGTGAGGAGGCTGGTTCAGTCACCTGCAAGTGAGGGCAGCAAGGAGATCATGGGAGGGACGTAGCTGGAGACGTGCAAGGTTGCTGGTTGATATTCGCTCAAAAGTGCTATTTAAAGCAACTATTCTTCTAGCGTTATCACATTTTCCTACGTAAAACTGCTCTATTTACCCACTTTTCTACGTAAGAGTCTCTTTCATTACGTAGAACACACTTTTGTAGACGAAATAGTATATTTGAATGCTGTAAACACATTTTTTAAAAGTCTAGATATTAAGCCGTTCTGATAAAGTCTCATTACGTGCTTCTTTTGTTGTAGGAAACCCCGATGGGACGATTCTTGAGACTTGCGGGCCCACATTGATCATAGAAGCCTCATATCAGCGTGTAAAGAGTCAACAGGCTATGACAGGCCAAGTACGAGTCAAGGCAGAGGATCACGGAGCCGATCCAAAGAACCAAGAGAGTTGGAGAGTTGAAGACCAAGAGACAGATCAAAGATTCAAAGTCGCAAAAGTGGTGGTTTACATGATTTGAGAAGGCCATAGAAGTCTATGTTGAAGATTTGGATTCTAGACCCTCCGCTAGTTGTTATCTCTACAGTCTGTAAAATTTTCTCTCTCCTCTCTCCTTATTCTCTCTCCTCTCTCTTCACATCCCTATGCATCACCACCCGATCCTCAGATCTACTGACCTAACTTCAGAACTCCTGCCAGTTGGCCCTAGCCCATCTCCCTGAGCTTTCTGACCGTTGGATCGTCCATCGGACCGTTGGATCTCTCTAGATCTGTCGGTCTACCAATCTGGATCCCAATCCAGTCATCATCCGTCTGATCGATTCTTTTTAGCAAATTATCCATCACATCATCTTATGAGATGACTGCCATCATCAGTCCATGTGGGCCAGCAGCCGGGCCCATCATCATCGACCTGCAGCCCGACCATTTAGTGGACCTCGCGATTTTCAAATGCTTAAAATTTTTTTTTTTTAAAAAAAAGGGGGGTCCACTAAATGGGGAAATTCCCCAAAGAAAAAAAGGTTTTCTTTAAAAATGTATATATATATATTTCAAAAATTCCCATTTTCCATTAAAGGAAAGTGGGAGCTTTTAAAAGATGAAGAGAAGGGTTCGTTTGAACCCTAATCTCTCTCTTTTCTTCACCTCTCCTTCCCCCGAAACTCCCCCGACGTTTTCCCCTTCCTTCCTCTCTTCTTCTTCTTCTTAATCTTCGTTGGAGTTGCTATCCCGGAGTTGCTATCTGCAACTCCGGTCGTCTTCTTCCCCCTGTTTTCTTCTATTTTCCCTTCTTTTCTTGCTTCTTCTCTTCTTCTGCTCCCTCATGCGTCAGCCCGTGCGAGCACCGCCTCTTTAGCAGCGCCTACTGCTGTACACCACCGCAACCACCACTACAGGGCAACACAACCTACGCGACCGCCCTCCACACCGCTTTCTTCTCCACCTGCCTGCGCGACCGCCCTCCACAGGTGCAGCTCCTCACCTCTTCAATACCACCATCTTCTCCATTGTTGCTGGAAACTACCAGCAACAACCTCTACCTGCGCACACTGCCTGAACTTGCGTGCAGTCTGCCATCACCTTCCACCATTGCTGTCGCCTATAGCAACAATCCCACAACCTGAAGGTGGTACGCCTCCATTAACACCAGCCAGCACCGCCTGAGTGCTCTGCCTTCTCCGCTCGCTCCTCTCTCCAACGGTAATGCACAGAACCTTGCTATCTCAACAACTCCTCCCATCTGGCCATGATCTCCATTGGATCCACCATCATTGGATGTGCACCGCCCACCATTAAGAACTGCTAAGGCTGCAAGCTTGCAACATGATCCACTCCGTGCATAGCCACCAATGTTCGACCCAAGTATCATGGCCGATTCATCTCTCTTTCTCCCTACCCATCCTCCATGGTAAGTTCATAAAGGTAATATCTTTCTTCTTCTTCATCTCTCTTTCCATCATCTTCTCTCTCTAGGCTTAGTTTTTCTCTTTCTACTTTCATTCTCTCTCTAAAAACCTTTCTATCCTTCTAGAAATCTCTCTAAATCTCTTTCTCTCTCTCTCTATTTCATACTTTCTTTCTAGAACACCTATCTCTCTCTTCTTTATTTTCTCTCATTTCTTATTTTTCCCTCTAGTTTCTCTCTCATCTTTTAGTGTTTTCTCTCTCTAAATCTTTACTAGGGTTTTTATTTGTGTTTTAGTATGATGTGAACTCGATTTTGATTCAATTTAATGGATGGTTGTTTATGCATTAATGAAGAATTTTTCTTGATATTTAAGGTTTGATTTGTTTCGCATTTTTTTTGTTTTAATTAGTGGGTAATGATATCTCTATCAAGAACATGTTTTAAAAATCCACTCCAAATCATCACTCTCACCCCACACCATCATTTGCATCGATTTCTATGGAAAAATCCGTCATTTCATGTTCTTATTTGCACTAATCCCTAACTCCGAGTGCGAATCGACATCCGACATGAGCCACTGTGCAAAAATTGGTTATTTTATAGGTTGAAAGTCTCGGATAATTACAAAATGTGTTGAGATTAAGGTTTCCATAACCAACGACGCGGAAAAAAAACCTACTTTCACTAGTGCAGCCATAAATGGAGATAGCAGCGGTGCTGCAACAACGTGAAAATGCTTGGGGCGGTGGAGAACATAGAAGAGATCAGACCTTGATCTCCATGGAATGGGGACTGCACCGTTTGATGCTTGTGCGAGCAGCAAGGTGAACCACCTGTAATGGATCGTGGTGGATCGTCGGTTGCAGCAGGATTGCCAGTGTAAATCTTCCCCGTTTTGCAAACCAGCCAACAGTGGGTGTGATGGTAGTCGGCCCAGCAATGGAAGACGATTCTCCTTTCTCTCCCTCTTCTTTTTTTGTTTTTGGTTTTCTATTTTTTTTGTTCTTTTGGAGAGATTGATGAGGATTGGCGGAGATAGGGAGATGGCCAGCGGTTGTTGCAGATAACAGCAAGGAGAGGCGTGTTGGATTCCCCACCTAAGATCGCTCCCCAGACCTATTTTGCAAGGAAGAGAGGAGGCGTTGGTGGAAGCAGGGTTGCTAGTCATGAGGATGACATCACGTGATGGTGTAGGGGCTTGGCAGCAGCGTGCAAGCTACCACGAACCAGGGCAAGAGAAAAAGAGAGGGGAGGAGATGAGAGCAGCACCTTGCACAGCCCGAAGGTGCAGATTTTGACGCTAATGGTGCTGATGGTGCTGATGGAAACGAGTACAGACCTACACCTTGAGATGCGTAGGTCGTTAATGGAGAAGAAAGAGAGGTGGGAAGAAGAAGAGAATGAGGGAGAAGAAGACAGAGGGTCGGCTTGTGTGAAGGAGATTAGGAGCAAGAGAGATGGAGAGAGAGATTACCCTCTCCTTCTAAAAACATTAAGAGATTAGGGTTAGGGTGGGGGTCCGTGGGATTCATGGAAAAAATCTTGGAGAGGATTTTAGGAATCAACGTGGAGGGCTTCTCTCTATTAATTGTGGACCCCACCTTTTAATACCAATTCTTCACACCCACTTCTACTTTGCACAGCCAGTTCCTTCTATTACCACCGACGTGTTTATCGTCAAATGGGCCCCACAACTTTTCAGCTATGTATTATTCTTTTGGTCTAACACCCTGGTATAGCAATGCCTCAATCGGTCCATCCTTTGCATCGAGCGACGGCCACCAATACTCCAATTTTTATGGAGTTAAAAACTTTTAATATATCAATCACCATTTTCGTGTCATGTCCAAGCCTCGGCCTATACCACATGATGGCCTATTTTTTTACGCAATCCATGCCTTTTATATTGATCTCACCATCATATGAATATACATGCGAGCCTCCTATCTTTGTCTTGACTTCTTGCATTTCTCTTTCTCAATGATCATGGGCCCGTTCTATTTAAGTAGAAAATGGCAAAACTCCTGGAGGTCTACGTCTTGGTCAGACATTTAGGTGGCCCATCCTTGCAAATCATACCCGTCCTTCAACTCGAGATCGAACCTCATTCTTTGTAATTAGACTATTGATTTCTCAATCAAACGGTCCACCTTTTTTATAGCACCATGTTCCTCATTTGGGTTAGCACCTAGCCCTGTAGAATTCATTGTGGGGCTCTTTAGGAATCATAACCTCTCATCTTGAATCAATGTCGTCGATCATATTTGCTTTAGCAATGTCTACTTCTTCATGCTCTGACTACTGTTGACTTAGTCAACCTTTGGCTCATGGTCCACTGACTTAACCGATGCTTCCCAGATCTTGGAAATTTCCTGATTGGATTTCTGGAACTTACGTGCAACATCAACTCGGCTCTCTGTACGTTGACATCCTTTCTGTCATCTTTATATTTGTGAACGAGTCAATGGGCCTTAGTCTCACTCTACAGTCTTCTGGCTTTGCCTGCTTTGATCAAAGGCTCTGGTGGTGAGTTGTGGCCCCACAATCCTTAAAATTCTCCAATCGAGTTTCCTGTGATGAAAGAAGCGCGTAATAAGACTTAATCAGAACGACTTTATATCTAGACTTCCAAAAATGTGTTTAATGCATGCAAATATACCATTTCGTCCAGAAAAGTGTGTTCTACACAACAGAAGAGACTCTTACATAGAAAAGTAGATAAATAGAGCATTTTACGTTAGAGAGTGCGATAACGCTAAAAGGATAATTGCTTAAAATAAGCACTTTTGAGCGAATATCAAACACCATCAAAGACGATATCTTCAACCTCATCCAGGTGGTTATGTCATCCCAATGTTCCTTCCGAGTGCTCAACCAAACGTCCATAGCCTTGATCCCAAAAGTTCCTGCACCCGAGTCCCCCCAACAATTTCGGCCCATCAGCCTCTGCAACGTTAGCTACAAAATTATCGCAAAATTCCTTACAACTCGGCTTCGTAGCATTCCTCCATCCCTCATATCCGTCAATCAAGGTGCGTTCCTTCCAAGCCATTAAATATCGGATAATACCATCCTTGCCCAAGAACTCATAAAAGTAATAACACGAAAGAAGAAGGGGAAAGGAGGTCTCATCGCCGTCGAATTGGACATGGCCAAGGCCTATGATCGTGTAGAATGGAGCTTTCTTCTCCAGGTTCTCCGAACGATGGGCTTCAATGAGAAATGGCTAGCCTTGATCGAACAATGCATCTCATCCCCATCTTTCTCAATCAAGCTCAACGGCTCCCTTTTCGGCCATTTTCTACCCAGCCGAGGCCTACGCCAAGGCGACCCTATTTTCCCCCTCCTCTTTATCATTTGCATGAATGTTTTTTCCCTTATGCTTTTACAGGAAGAGGAGAAAAATCACATCCATGGCATCAAACTTGGTCAAAATTGCCCTGCCATATCGCATCTCCTATTTGTAGATGACTGTATCTTTTTTGTCGAGCCAGCTTGGAAAAAGCCCGTCATCTCAAAGACTGTATTGATCTTTTCTGCTCCATCTCAGGCCAAAAAGTGAACTTCGAAAAATCTAGTATTGTCCTCAGCCCAAATCTCCACAGGCGGTAGAGGAAGGCCCTCTCCTATATTCTGAAGATAAAGAACCTTCAAATCTCAGAAAAATACTTGGGGACCCCTCTCTTCATTGGTCGCTCTAAATCTCGAGCACTAGAACATTGCCTGGAGAGACTCCGCTCTCTAACTTCGGGATGGCAAGAAAAATTCATCACACAAGCGGGTAAATCAGTCCTCATCAAATCTGTAGCAAACTCCATCCCGATCTATCTCATGTAGTCATTCCTCTTCCCCAAAAAAATCTGCAATCAAATGGACACAATTTTGAATCAGTTTTGGTGGGAGGAAAATCGAGATGAGCACAAATTGCATCTGACCAATTGGTCATCCCTTTGCACAGCTACAGATAGAGGAGGCCTGGGATTTCGTAAATTTCGACAAGCAAACATTGCGCTCCTCTTTAAAGCAGTATGGCGGCTAAGTAAAGATCCCAAGTCCCTCTTGGCTAGCCACTTGCTCCCAAAATATTGTCCCAATGGCCAACTGATGACAGCGTCAAAGCACCCAACCGCCTCTTGGTGTTGGAATAGTCTAATATTTGCCAAAGATCAATGTAAAGCCTTATGGCTCCCAAGTCCCTCTTGGCTAGCCACTTGCTCCCAAAAAATTGCCCCAACGGCCAACTGATGACAGCGTCAAAGCACCCAACCGCCTCTTGGTGTTGGAATAGTCTAATCTTTGCCAAAGATCAATGTAAAGCCTTATGCAGTTGGGTTGTGGGTACAGGGGACATGATTAACATTTGGACTGACAAATGGATAGCGGGCCCTCCCCCTCACCTCCTTCCACCACCTAGGCCTCCAGATTGCCACCTCACTACAATTAAAGATCTCATTCTTCCATCCCGTCAATGGAATACTCCTCTCATCAACTCCATATTCGTTCCCAATATAGCCAATGCCATCACGGTGATCACCCTCATCACTACCCCGTTTCAAAATCGCCTCTTCTGGTTGCCCCATCCTCAAGGGAAATTTATATCTAAACAGGCTTATCATAAACTCCAACCATCCCCTGGTAATTTCCCCCATTAAAACCTTCGTCAGAAAGCTTGGCGGAAAATTTGGACTCTGCCCATCCCCAAGAGGGCTCAATTCTTTATATGGCGACTCTTGAGAAACATCCTCCCAACCAAGGCAAATCTTCATTCCAGAATACCTCATATCCCCCCTCAATATCCCATATGCCAACAGGAAACGGAAACCAGCATCCATGCTCTTTTTTCTTGCCCCACTAGCGACAAAATTTAGTATGCATCCCCACTTACTATCTCCTGGAGACAGTCTAGTCAGGAGGACATTGAGCACTGGTTCCTGGATATTTTGATGGATAACCCAGCACAGGACGAGGGGCAATTTTTACAAGCTTATGTATGTATTCTCTTATGGCGCCTCTAGTGTCTGAGAAATGACACCATCCATAAATCTACGGCAACTCATCCCCTCCACATCTTGAAAAATATTGCATCATATTTTCTTCCACCGGAGAAGCCGAAGGACAAAAGATTAAGGGACCCTCCACCCAGTCAAAAATGGTTCCCACCACCTGTAGGCAGTCTGAAACTTAACACAGATGCCTCTTGGACTAAAGACTCTCCTGCCGCTAGCTATGGATTTGTGCTAAGAGATTCATTTTGTCATTGTATTATCGCATGAGGCAAACGAGCTCAAGCCAATTCAGCTGAAGAAGCAGAAGTTGGAGCCTTGAAATGGGCCCTAACTTTGCTTAGGAGGATGGGGATCTCGACTTGATCATTGAATCTGACGCCAAGCTTGTGGTGGAGTCCATTAAGAATGGATCGTTTGATCTGGGCATGTCTTCGACAGCTCACTTAGTTGACATCGCCTCCTTATCTTCTTACTTCTCATCTATTACTATTGTATATATATCTAGGACAAAAAGCTCTGTGGCCCACACTATAGCCCATCAGGCCCGAAACTTTCCCACATGGCTCTCTATAGAGCTAGAGAAGGACAAGATATCTGGCCCTGCTTTTGTCCCTGTTGCTTAATAGAAATAGTTTGATTACAGAAAAAAAAAAAAAAAAAAAAAAAAAAAAAAGAAACACGCATCAGGCTGAGTTTTTGTTTGTAGGTCCACTCCGTGGTGTTTCAAACATCCATACAGTCATTGATCTCTAAGAGTATGCCACGTGGAGTTTCGAGGTAACCCACGCCCGGATTAAAAACGCCAGGATCAAAAACTTTTCCGTCACCATGACCAAGGGTGTCATTCAATGTTGTATGTACTACGTGTCACATTCTTGGAGGTCAGTTACCACACTGTTGTTTTTCCTATCCTTTGATTGACCTACATACCTAAAATCATCCTGATTGGTGGTTTATATCCATTGGATTTGAGTATACCAAATAATGCTAGAATCCTACGGCTAAAATGCAACCCAACTTAGACTAAAATCCAACAGTCACCAAAGGGTGTATACAATACATTCGTCAGAGATTGGTCTCCAAGAATGTGACACGTGGAACATAATGCATTGCGTGACTCCCTTAGCCTTGCAATGCCTGTTATGAAAATCTTGCTCCAAACCCAGAGGAATGAGTCAAACTTCAGTTACAGCCCACAATGCGAGCAACGTGGCACATTATTAGAGGGCACCGTATGGATGGTTGGTTAGTCCGTCGGTGGACTTGCAAATCTAAAACTAGCCTGCTTAGTGATTTACAACCTTTGGATCTTTGCACGCAAATAATACTCAAAAATTCCTACGGTTAACTTCAATCCAAAGCTAATAAATCACTGATCATGTTTATTTTTGGTTTGTAGGCCCACCTAGTGATTGGCCAAACATCCATACGGTTGGCGTCCGCTATGAGTGTGCCACGTGGCTCCTATTGTGGGACCGAAGTTTTTTACTCGAGGGATTCTTCCTTTCCAAATTCCAACAAAATATAGCTGAAAAGGGGTATTCCTGTAATTACAATCAAGAACAAGGGCAAGTATCTAATACTCAGTCCTCCAAGAAACTATAACCATAAATACCGGCTCCTGCCTCCACAACAAAAAAAACTATAAATACCGTCTCCTCCTTCCACAAAGATCTCACTCACTCTCCTTCTCTGACTCCTGCAACCATGAAAGAATCCTCTCCTTCTTGTCAAAAAGAACCTACGTCCGTACAGAAAATCAAGCTTCTCTGCAGCTTTAATGGCGTCTTTCAACCCCGACCACCTTCCGGAAAGCTCCGTTACGTCGGGGGAGAGACCCATATCGTTTCGGCCTATCGGAACATCGGAATTTTGCGTCTCCGATCCAAGATATACAAACTTTTCCCTAAAATCCCTTCCTTCTCCCTCAAATATCAACTTCCTGAATCGGATGGTAGCGATGGCGATGTGCCTCTGGTGTTGATCGCCACGGACGATGATGTCCGGTGCATGATCGACGAGTACGATAAACTGGAGTCGGGTGGACGGCTGTGGGTCTTTGTCTTTGCTGATAACGGGTACGTTGGACCCAACCCAGATTATTCTTTTAATACGTTTTATTATGAAATGGCAAATTCGGATTCCCATGTTGCCGGAATTCAAGATTCCGGTAATCCCATGTCGTTAAACCCTTTAGAACCTAATATTTCGACGACCCACATTAGCGGAATCCGATACCGTTTCGACTCGGCGACCCATGCAGATGGATTTCAAAATTCCCATGGATTTATCACATTAAAAGCTTCAGAACCCAAAGTTCAATCTCCGAGCTCTGCCCCCAGAATCCAATACCCTGATAATCCGTTTAAAATCCCAATAACCCATTTACCTGGAAATCAAAATTTCGGTAGTTTGGTTTATGGGGGAGAATTCAATGCTGGAAGTTCTAATCGGTCAGTTGCAACAGTCCAGTTTTCGAAGCAAGAGCGTAATCCTAGTATGGTATCTATGTCTACTAGCTCTAATGTTAAACAGAGTATGAGAAACATTGAGTATGTATCCATGGGAAACTTGAACCGAGAACATGTAATGCCGCGGACTACTTATTATAATGCAGTAGAGACTTGTTTAGAGCCTGCTTCTTGTACCAATCCTTTGGTTGGAAGGGTCTCTCCATTGAAGCCTTCTGTTACCAGCAACAGCGCATGGGGGTCGTGCAGCCAATTCATGATAGATGTCCGGTTGATCATGCTAACAGGCATGGTGGTCTTCGAGTTGGCCCACAGAAGAATGTAGGGATCCCTGGAGTTTTAATCTTTGCAGGCTACAGCACTGGCGCAGACTTGGGATATAATAGCATATGTCCTCTGTTTAGTCTGAAAGTCCAGCCAGATCATCTCAAGGCCGCTGTTGAAGCATCTGGTGATACTTTATCCGGTGCAGTCACTTCTTTGGTGGATCTTGTATAATCTATCATTGTCGTCATCCAAAGAAGTGGAATCCTCATCAAGATGTGAAATGGGGTCTAAATCAAATCTAATGGATCAATTGGAGAAAGATCTTGCTCATGCCAAGAACCAACAAGCCACGTACTCCATCCATTGATGAAAAGGTGTTCTTCCATAACACCATTATTGGCTGATAAATTATGTCAACTTTCTTGGCTTCAACTAACTATAAGTTTGTTTTGTCAGGCTAAGGTAGTTGGTGGAATCTGTAGCGACCTTGCAGTGCTTTATACTCATTTAGCCAATCAAGAATTGCAGGTATTATCGTGCAAAGTTTTGTTTTCTTACAAGACTTGTTTCTCTTATTAATCTTTGAGGAATGGAAATGAAACGAAATGCTTGTTATATCTCTGCCTTATTCTAAAAGATTTGAGATTTTTATATATTTTCTGCAGACCATAAAGAATTCTGATCTTGAAGAAATAAGAAAACTTGGTTGAGGTACATATGGAACTGTTTTCTACGGAAAATGGAAGGGTTCTGATGTTGCCATCAAGCGGATAAAACCAAGTTGCTTCGCCGGACGGGAATTGGAGCAGGATCGATTGGTGATTATCCTGTCTTTTCCTCAATTTTGAATTTTATCTTCTTATTTGATTCTTCTTGCCTGGATATCACTGTTATCCTTATTTGTTATGAAATTCTTGTTGTTTTGGATCAACCAAACCAAGTTGGCAAAGTTCCAAGTCAAACAACAAGTTAAGTTCCTCAATTATATTTTTGTGCTAAATCAATCTTTTGGCTGGTGCATATACATTTGCTTGTATGAAACCTGATTGAATTATATCTGTTGAGGAGGCCTTCTGTTATTTTTGTGCAGATCGTGGATTTCTGGAAGCAAGCTCACATACTAGGTCGGCTCCACCATCCAAACGTTGTGGCATTCTATGGAGTAGTTTCTGATGCTTCCAATTTACAGAACTGTTGATCGTCGGAAGAGGCAAATTATAGCGATGGAAGCAGCCTTTGGCATGGAATATCTTCACGAGAAGAACATTGTTCATTTTGATTTGAAGTCTCATAACTTCTTAGTGAATATGAGGGACCCTCACCGACCAGTGTGCAAGGTAATCATTAACTCAAAGATTCATGGAACAGCAGGTTCATGTTGGTATTTCTTATTTAACTGACCTTTGATTTTGTTATCTTTTGCCGCATAGAGCTGTTGACCTTGTTGTTGTTTTTTTTCAGATTGGGGATCTGGGGTTGTCAAAAGTGAAACAGAAGACATTAGTATCTGGTGGGGTTCGAGGAACTATACCATGGATGGCTCCAGAGCTTTTGACTAGTAAAAAAAACTTGGTAACAGAGAAGGTACGAAGTAATTTCCATCCGAAAACGACTGAACGATTATGGTTTATTTATCTTGTACTAGATTCAGTGGGATACATTTTCTGCGCGCAGGTTGATGTTTACTCATTTGGGATAGTCATGTGGGAACTTTTAACTGGGGAGGAACCTTATTCAGATATGCGTTCAAAGGAAATAATAGGTAGACTTCGATTTCAATGTTTCTGATGCTGTCTATAGTATACTCTATAGTAAGCAATGCCTTAGTGTACTGTTATCCTGTTGGTGCTTATATAATCTAACACCATTTGATGTTTTCATCAGCTGGTATAATCAAGGGTGATCTGCGACCAGATGCTCCTAGTTGGTGTGACCCAGTATGGAGATCATTGATGGAGAGGTGTTGGTCGTCGGACCCCAACTCGAGACCACCCTTCTCGGAGATTGCCAAGGAGCTACGTGCCATGGCAGCAGCTATGAACATTGAGTAGATAAGTTGACTGACCATATATGCACATAGTATCAGATAAAAGCCAGGAAAAAGGACCTCTGATTATCTATATGACAAAACACAGTGGTTGTCTGCCCAATTATACCCCTCTTATAGGCTTCAACAAAGTGGGGCCGAGATGTTATCCCCCAAATGGACGGTGGATCTCAGCCACTCGCACGGGCCACCCACTAGTATGGTGAGACGTGAGTATTTTGCCGTCTGGTGCGTTAATTTTGATCCAGACATAACCATTGGGAAGTTTTTGGGAAATCTTAGTATCTATTAGTGAGCGTATAGAGAGAGTTTGATATGTAATAGACAAGCTAATCTTGCACTGTTGTTTTAGACAATTTGAGTGATTTCAGAAAATTGGTTCGCATCTCTCTCTCTCTCTCTCTCAGGGGTTCACTCCTTTAAATGCCCATCTCCAAATTGATTACACCCTTGATCCTAACCATGTAAGATCCTTTTGAACGGTTAGAAAAATAATCAAAAAAATATTATATATCTGACACATTTGATGGTTAAGATCATTTTTGAGGTTGTCAGGTGCGTATGGATGTTTGGTCCATCCTTACATGGACCTACAGACCAAAAATAGCCTGATTGGTGATTTCTAGCTGTTGGATTTTAGTCTTTCTCAGGGTTGATTTTTAACCATGGGATTTTGGAGGGGTACTCAGAACCAATGGTTAGAAATCACCTATCAAGCTGATTTTTGGTCTGTAGGTTCAGCTAGGGATGAGCCAAATATCCATACGGCCAGTGACTCAGTGGCCTCTATATTGTCCACGTGGCTCAAACAGAGGTCCTTTTTCCTGCATCAATCACGACAGCTGTTTGCATTGTGATTGAACCAGCGTAGAAAACTGAAGTGCGCTCCTGCACACTCCAGCTTGAATGGCATGTGAGAATTGGGTGTAGTTTTATCCTAAGTTAGGGCTGGGATAGAATGCTATTCTTACTAGCAGATTACTATTGGACATGGGGCCCACATGTAGATGAGTTAAGAGCTGATTTTTGAAGATCATCCTCACCAAAAATCAGTAATTTTTAAAACTTCTAGCCCTATCAAATATGGGCGACGAAAATGGATGGTCCAAATTTTTTCAATTTGCATTCCATTTTTCACAAGGCCGCAAAATGCTGGAATGGGCTGATTTTTTTGTGGTTGATGTTGAAAAGAATATCACCATAAAAAATTAGCCGTTTAACTCATGCATGTGGGTCCCACCTACATTAATCATTCTATTATTAAGAATAACATGAATCAAGATTTTGAATTTCAATTCAACTTTTGATGAGGTTAGAAATGTCAAAATGGACTGGTGATTTTTTTTTTTTTCTTTTTTTTGGGAGGATGGTCTCCAGCTTATTGAAAACACGTTGTACAATCCAACCCCACTATGAGTTGTCGATCCATACCAGGTTTAAAGGGGACCGTTATAACAGTATAACGGACTGGGGGTATTACCGTTTTTTCCGTTATAACGGCACACAAAAAAATGCTCAGGGGCAAAAACGGAATATAACGGAAAAAAGGAGCTGAAAATTTTGAATTTCAAAAATGGAAAATAACTGGAAAAAATGAAAAATAACAGGAAAAACGAAAATAAAGACCGTTTTTTCACAAAATTTTCTAGAAAATAACGGTCTTTATTTTTGTTATAACGGAAAAATAGCAGGAAAAACGAAATTAAAGGCCATTTTTTCACAAATTTTTTTAGAAAATAACGGTCTTTATTTTTGTTATAACAGAAAAATAACGGCTGTTTTGTTATAACGGCCATTATTTTTTGGGCGTTTTATCGGTCCATAACGTAACGGGGTGATTTTTGGTGTGTATAATGACCAAGGGTGGGATCGATAAACATCCATGCGGTCAGTGGGCCCAGATGATGGTGGTGAGTAACAAAATCATGCTTCCGCATTTAAAAATATTTCAGGCATACCTTGTTACATCTTTTTCCTTCCTTTTATAGTTCAAAATCCTCAAATAAAAAAAAAAGGTTGAGCTCACAATCCTCAAAAAAAAAAAAACTTGAATTTTGTGTTGCTTGTCCCCCTTACTTTATTGATGCAATTTGCATCGCACCCAATTTTTTAAAATATTTGCGTCTCACCCAAGGTCATTATAGTCATTTAACAAATATTGGGATGTCCATCCGAAGACCCTCTATGGTCAAATATTTGCGTCTCACCCAAGGTCATTATAGTCATTTAACAAATATTGGGATGTCCATCCGAAGACCCTCTATGGTCAACGACGTTGACCATGGTCAAAGGGTGAGACGCAAATATTTTAAAAACATTAAGTGAGATGCAAATTGCATCAATAAAGTAAGGGGGTAAAGGAAAAAAGCCCAAAAATTTATCTATTTACCATTTTTTAACATAATTTTTAGGGTATTTTAGTAACACCACCCTAAAATTTGAAAGTAATTTGTAATACCTCCTTATATTTTAAAAAATTAGGATTACTCCCCTTGACCTAGTTTAACAGTAGTTGACATGAGTTCAAACAGACTTGAATCACGAGTAGTTAGCATTATACGTAATTGCAATATTATGGTCCTTGCATAGGTTCATTAACATGCGCATGATGCATGCCACATTTTAATGTCAGTCAAATGATGGTTAAACTAGGTCAAGGGGGTAATCCTAATGTTTGAAGTATATGGGGGTATTACAAATTACTTTCAAATTTCAAGGGGGTGTTACTAAAATACCCTAATTTTTCTTATGCAATTTTTGTTTAAAAATCACATGCATCGCTCGTGCACTCCGGTAAGATGTCTTTTTATGACGTGTATTTTTTTAGTGGGTGGAGAATTTTTTTACGACTTAAAAGAAACTAGGGCTAGAAACATGGGATTTAAGGGGTTGTTGGAGAATTTTTTTTTTTTTTTTTTTTTTTGTAGTATTATTGAGATTTGAGAGAAAATTGACTAACTTTTATTTATATTTAAAATAAAATAAGCATCAATTAAAGGATTTCGCCTTAGGCCTAGGGGTGTCAATTTTACCCATTTAACCGGAACCGAATCTGAACATCGGTTCTGGTTCCACATTTTTAGCAACCGATTAAATCGGAACCGAGCCGAATAATGGTTCCGATTCCGAGTAGTCTAATATGGAACCGAAACCGATAAGAACCGAAACCGAACAGACAAGAACCGGTACCAATATATAAATATAGTATCAAAAATCTCATATTCTCAAGATTTGGCGCAATATACCCGGAACCAGAAGCGGAACCGACAGAATTACATAATCGGTTCCGGTTCTGGATCCATCACTTTGAGAATTGGAACCGTTAAGGAACCGGAACTGATTGTTCTGGTTCTGGCCACCTTAGGAACCGAACCGGAACCGACTCATTGACACCCCTAGTTAGGCCTCAACTTGTATTGAGAGGGCCCTGATTCAACAAATAGCTTCTCTTAACCATTGGCAACAACATTTTTTCTCCTACTAACATCCATATGGTCAGCGTCGTATAAGAATGTGCCACGTGTCTCGTATAAGAATGTGCCATGTGTCTCATATTATGGGGTCAGCAGCTTCAGGCGAGCGAAATTTTACTCGCACGTTATGCTGTATATACAATGTGTCACACTCTTGGAGACCACTGACCATACAGATGTTATGCCCATCTTTTGGTGGACCTACATACCAAAATCAGTCTGATTGGTGATTTCTAGCTGTTGGATTGAATCTTTTCGTGGATTGATTTTTAGATGATTCTAGCATTATTTGGGAACTCAAATTCACACAAAACCAGTGGAAGTGAGTAAAATTTCTGTCACAAGATATATAAGCCTGATTAGTGATTTACAACCATTGATCTTTGTACCCAAATAACGCTCAATAATGCTCAACTTACTGGTTAAAATCAACCCATGAAAATAACTTCAAGCCAACGCTTAGAAATCACTAATCGGGCTGATTTTTGTTTTGCAGGTCCACCGAGGTACTGGCCAAACGTCTATACGTACTGTCAGTGCCCTCTAATAGTGTGCCACATGGCTCGTATTTTGGGTTGTGGTCACAACATCTTGTGACAGAAGTTTTACTCGGTGGAAGTCATCAATCAGGCGTGGTCTGTAGTCAGTATGTCTAACGAAGGGTGGGTGAAACATCCGTATGGTCAGTACTTCTGAGTGCCACGCGTGTCAAATACAGAATTGCGTGACACCATGGAAGACGCAATGTGTGTCTTATAAGATTTTTCTACATGCGTTGCTCAGACGTTGTTGAGCATTTTGTTGCTCAAATACGTCGTTGAGCAAAGTCGGTGGACTACCACAGTCTTCGTAGCTGACATAATTTAATATTTGAAAATTGGTAGTCCACGTCAGCAATACAGCTTTTAAACGAGGCCCATAAAAAGCGCTCTGACTCTCCTCTCTTCCCCGTCTCTCTCTCGCTCTGGAGGGAAGGAGCCCTAAGAGGTAAGAAGGCTCTCTCTCTCTCTCTCTTTCTCCTGACTGACTCGAAGATTCTTCGATATCTCTCCAATCGATCTCATCGAAGCTTAACAGATCGAATTGTTCAATCCATCACCGAGCTTTGGTAAATCCCTTGGGCTACAAAGCTAACCAAAACGCTGCATCGACGTTGAAGACACAGTTTGTAAAAGCTAGTGTCACTCACACCCTAAGTTGACCAAGCCAAAATTGTCAAAAACAATCGCATATGTGCGTATTGTAAACAAAATGGTTACTTTGTCCAAGAATGCCTCAAATTGAGGAAAAAGAATGAGGTTCCACCCAAAAGAAAACCTATAGGGAACCAAGATAAAATTTCTCAAAAAATGAGTGACCTACAAAAGAGGTCAGAGGCACTTAGCAGGGAATTTAAATCTCTAGAGACTCAAAAATCCTCAGAGTCTCATAACTCAAAAGAGGAAAGAGCCCAAAAGAAATGTTCCACCCAGGAAACTTAAATCTATTTGAGTAAAGAATGATCCATTGAGGTGTAATGCCAACACCACTAGTAAAGCCAAATTCAAATGCAACACCTGGCTACTGGATAGGTGGGTGTTCTAGGCATGTTACCGAGAACATTAAAATGTTCAGTATTCCCCGGAGATGTTACGATGACAGTTGTAAAGGTATCAAAGGAAAAAAGAATCGTTACTGCTAATGGTATCTCTACACTTGACGAAGTGCTCTACATTAAGGGTGTTGAGGGAAACATCCTGAACATTACTTAAATTTACAACAAAAAGAATAGTCCACTTTACTGAGTATGGTTGCGACATTTTTGATGAGTTCGGATGAACCATCTTAAGAGGGGATAGGAATAGAGATGGTTGCTACATAGTAAACGAAATACCATTTAATCATACCCATGATCCCGATCTAGAGGGTATTCTTCCTTTCCCATTTCCCTGAGGGCTTTTGAGCTTTACATCACTCTTCTTTTTCTAAATCTTTATTCCTTGAAGTTGTGATCTGTAGTTTTTGATTTCTCAGTAGCTTTTCTATCTTTATTTAATTATGCAAAATTTGTTTCATTAGGAATTAATTCAAAAGGAACAAAAATCCAAAAAAGTTTGAAAATCAACAATATTGGTGTTGAATAGAATATATAAATTTTTGTTATACGTGATTAAATTTATATTTGATGGGCATTAACTTTAGAGAAAAATTCTAAAACTAGAACTTAACAATAAAAATAATTTGACAAATCACTGTAAAAATTCTAGATAATTTTTAAGATTAGTCTGATTTAATAGTTTCTATTTGGTGAAAAATTTATACATTTTTATCTGATAAAATTAACATTCACACTAATTATAAACTGGTTATGTCTGGATTTGATAGATATATAAAATATATTACTATTCGGGATTAGGAATAAACATATACCGATTATAACTTCAAATTAGTAGTCTTTCTGTCCGTAGTTGATTTCTAAACAACACTATAATTGACTGTTGTCCTCCGTATGAAAGTTCTCCATGAAAACGCTACCTCCGAAAAATAGAGTGGCAGCCATCTCTATGGCTTCTTTACTCTTGGTGTCTAATTCTATTGCTATAGAAAAGGGCTACATATCCTAGGAGAGTGAAAACTAACATTAAGAACAAGTAAAAAATAGAACTACTTGTAAAAGATGATAACTAAAAAAAAAATCGTGATTAAAAGTCATATTTCGCCAGAAAATAATGATCATCCATTGGCAAATACACTTGATATAGAGAGAATTGTGAGAACTCAATTACTCTAATGATGATTTTATGGTCGGATACAAGATACCTTCAAATTCTAAGTAGTATTAAGAGTTCTTACTGAAATCTGTTATGTACAATAGTAAAAAGTCAGTACACTTAACACTTGAGAAAATTACTTGATAAATTTAAACCTGAGCGACCTAGTGCTAGTGACTTGCTCTAACAATTAATCTAGTATTAATACAGTTGATGAATCTAGATTAAGCTAAAATTTTGAATTCATAATTTTAGACTTATTTTAAATATTGTTAGTGATTATCAAGTTAAAAAAAAAACTGTTATGTACGGTTTAAATTTGTAAAATATTTAAACTATTTCTTATTATAGTTTTTTTGTTATAAAATATTAAAATCATTTTGAAAAATATAATTATTCGCATTTGGGAAATTAAAAAGCTTGAAGAAATTTTTTATGATTTTTTGAATTTTTTCCAATTTCGAGCAAAGTCCAATCGATTAGACCTGGATGTCCAATCAATTGGACCACGCGATGGTTCAACTTTTAAAGCTAAAATTTTTCATTTTTTAGAGCACAATCGATCGCCCAAGCTCTCCCTCTCAACTCCAATCGATCCCTCTTCGTAAAATTCTTGATTTATGCGAGTTTTCTACTAATTTCTTCTTCAAATCTTTCCAAATCTTCATCCCATTCACTTTGTTCTTAGGTTTTTTTCACAAATTTTACTTTAAATTTTGGGTTTGTTGTCAACTAGACACAGATTTGGAATTGAAAATAAAATTCCAGGATTTGTGATTTCTAAGAATTTGAATTCATGGAATTGAAATTATTTGGAATTCCCAATGAATTCTAATTTTAGCTGTTTGGATATCAAACAGAATTAAATTTTCTATCTATATAACAAAACAGGACGGTTGTCTCCCCCCCTTTTCTGGCTTCATAAAGGATGGATGAGATCTTATCACACCAAATGGACAGTGGATCTCAGCCACTCACACCCAATTTTGACAAATGCTTCCTCGATGAGTGCCGTGGGCACGGGTCACCTACTATTTACCTACATATAAAGAATGAAATGGGTTGGATTTACATATAGCCCAAGGGTCAGGCTAAGGAGCCCCCCTTTTTATGCCTCGAAAGGGGTGTTGCCGTTAAAATGGCCATTAAAACAGATTGATACAGCCAGGGGCAAAAATAGAAAAAATAGATTTTAACAGAAAAAAGTGGTGTTGAAATTCAAAATTTTAAATTTAAAAAAAAATAGAATTTAACAGAAATTTAATGGTTTTCTTATACCCCTCTTATCTTATACAGCTTCAATAATGAGTGGCTGAGATCCACTATGCTTCTTATCGATGGCTGAGATTAACACCCACCCGATTTTGACAAACACTTTGTCAGAAAGTGCCGCGGACACGGGCCACCCACGCATATATTAAGACAACTCAGTTGTATTCTCTTATCTTATCCATCCATCTAATGTGGACGATTAGACAAAGAGTGGTTGAGATCAAATCTATCGATCTAATGTGGATGGTTAGATTTCAGCCACTTAATCCGCCTCATTTGACCTCAATTTATTCAAAATTTAAATTTCAACACCGTTATTTTTTGTTATTTCTGTTATTTTCCCATTTCTCCCTCTGTGCGTTACAATCCGTTATAACAGCCGTTATAATGGAAAAAACGGTAACGCCCCAGTCCGTTATACCGTTTGAGTGCCGAAGGCACCCAATCTTTCCAAATGCTTTTGTTGGAGAGTGCCGTGGGCAAGGGCCATTTACTATTCTATATAACAAAACAGATTGGTTGTCTTCCTACTTATACCTCCTCTTATAAGCATCAACAAAGAAGGGCCCAGATCTAATCCTCCCCCAAATGGACGGTGGATCTCCGCCACTCACCTGATTTTGGCAAACTCTTTGTCGAGGAGTGCCGATGGCACGGGACACCCACTAGTCTGTATAACAAAACAGAGAAGTTGTCTCCCCCTCTTATCCGGCTTCATAAAGAAGGGTCGAAATCTTATCCCCCAATTGGACAGTGGATCTCAACCACTCACACCCGATTTTAACAAACGCTTTGTCGGAGAGTGCTGTGGGCACGGGCTACCCACTCATCTATATAACAAAACAGGGAAGTTGTCTTATCTCTTATCTTATCCGGCTTCATAAACATAAATTAAAGAGTGGCTGAGATCAAATCCATCTATCTAATGCGGATAGTCAGATATTATCCCCCTCATTTATTGGGTCACTCCCACTCGTTTGACCCCTGCACGCAACTGACTGAAACTTTGAAATTCAAAATTTTAATTTTAATGCTCATTATTTTCTGTTATTTCCATTATTTTTCTATTTTTTCTATTGTGCGTTCCAGTACAACCTGTTATAGCGGAAAAAATGGTAATGCCCCCAGTCCGTTATAACGCTTGAGTGCCGAAGGCACCCAATTTTTGCAAACACTTTTGTCGGAGAGTGCCGTGGGCACGGGCCATTTACTAGTCTATATTACAAAACAGAAAAATTGTCTTATCTCTTATCTTATCTTATGTGGTTTCAACAAAGAGTGGTTGAGATCAAATCCACCCATCTAACGTGGACAGTTAGATTTCAACCACTCAATCCCCTTCATTTATTCGGTCACTCCCACTCATTTGACCACGCACACAACAAATTAAAAATATATTGAAATTTTGAAATTCAGATTTAAAATTTTGCATTTTAACATCGTTATTTTCCATTATTTTCTGGTAGTTTCGTTATTTTTGCCCCTATGCGTTGCAATCCCTTATAACAGTCATTATAATGGGAAATTAAAATGGTAACGCTCCCAGTCCGTTATACCGTTTGTGCCGAAGGCACCCAATTTTTACAAACGCTTTTGTCGGAGAGTGCCATGGGCATGGGCCATTACTAGCATATAACAAAATGGTTGAGATCAAATCCATCCAACTAATGTGGACGGTTAGATTTCAGCCCCTCAATCCCTCTCATTTATTCAGCCACTCCCACTCATTTGATCCCCAATATATTGAAAATTTACTGAAATATTTATTAGTGCCATTATTTTCCATTATTTTATGTTATTACCCTTATTTTCCATTTTTTGCCCATGTACGTTACAATCTGTCATAACAGTAAAAACAGTAATGCCACCAGTACGTTATACTGTTTGAGTAACGAAGGCACCCGATTTTAGCAAACGCTTTTGCCGAGAGTGCTGTTGGCACGGGCCATGTACTACCTATATAACATAACAGGGATGTTGTCTTATCTCTTATCTTATTCTATTTCATAAGATAAAGAGTGGTTGAGATCAAATCCATCCATCTAATGTGGACGGTTAGATTTCAGCTACTCAACCCACCTCATTTATTCACCTTAAGCTATGATTTTCGTGGAAATGTGAAACTTCACTATACAAGCTAAGATTTGGTGTACATCCACCAAATATGTGCTAAAATATAAATAGGGTCAGTAGGCCGAAAAGCATGGCAGATGGCAGCATTAGGACGATATTTTTGCATGTATTCAAATTATTTCGATGCTCTTTGAAATTTATGTGATTTCTGGGTGTTCATGTAGTGCATTGGGATTTGTGTGGGAATCTCAATGACCATTAATTGGTGGTCCGACCTTGGGATCCCTCGCTATGATGATACTAAGTTGCTATATACTAAATCTATAGTATCTATCAGCTAGACCATAATGATGGCCCCACCAATGGCATAACGGATTCAGACCTCCCCCATTACGTTATGTATTGTTTTAACGCTAAGAATAACGGCCCTTATCTTCATTTATTTTTCCATTATAACAAAAATAACAACCGTTATTTTGTTTTAAAGAGTTGTTAAAACATCCGTTATTTCCATTATTTTCAATTATTTTTCATTTTTTCCGTTATTTTTCATTATATATTTTATTGAAAATTTGAATTTAGCGCTGTTATTTTTTGTTTTTGCCCCTACGCTTTACAATCCGTTATATAATGGAAAAAATGGTAATGCCCCCAGTCCATTATACTGTTTTGAGTGTCGAAGGCACCAAATTTTTGCAAACACTGTTGTCAGGGAGTGCCGAGGGCACAGGCCATTTACTAGTCTATCTACACAAGAGAAATATCATCTTATGAACTTTATGTTATAATGACAGTTGTTGTTTTTTTATCGTTCGTCAATTTATTGTTATCGATGTTAATATTAAAAATAATAAATAAAATTATTTTCATAAAATTTTGACTAACCCGTGCCAAAATCTCAATGGCTAAAGCCTAAGTGGCACATGTTGCAATAAATACAGACGTCCATAATCAACACTAATGATGGACCACATTATGAGAGTGCCATTTGGCACATTATTAGAGACAGTAGACCATATTGATGTTTGTCTCATCCCTAGGTGGACCTAAATACTAAAAATCAGGTTGATTAATTATTTCTAACCTTTAGATTTGAGTACCCCAGATAATGATAGATATCCCATAGTTAAAAATCAACCCATTAAAAGACACGAATCCAATGGTAACAAATCACTAATACCGTATGGATATTTGTCTCATCCCTAGGTGGGCCTATATACTAAAAATAAGGCTGATTGGTTATTTATAAGCTTTTGATCTTCTTACCCCAACTAATGCTAGAAATCCTTTAAAATCAACCCATAAAAGATATCAATCCAACGGTTAGTTACATCCCTAGGTGGACCTACAAACTAATCAGACTGATTAGTTATCTCTCAATCAACCTGGATCTTCGTACCCCAACTAATGCTATATATCCCACGGTTAAAAATCAACCCATAAAAGACACCAATCAAACGGTTACAAATTTATAATCCGTTGATGATGGACCATAGTATGAGTCACGTGGCACTTTAGTAGAGACCATGGACCATATGAATGTTTGTCCCATCCTTAGGTAGACCTACATGCTAAAAATCAAACTGATTAAAGATTTCGGACCTTTAGATCTGAGTACCCCAAATAATGCTAGATATCACACAGTTAAAAATTAACAAAAAAATACACCAATCCAACGGTTGCAAATAACTAATTTTGCTGATTTTTTTATTTATAGGTCCATTTAGGGATGAGTGTGAGAGTTCGAGCCAGATAAAAATTCTCTCGAATCTCTCCGGGGAAATAGAATTCTAGGAATTTGAAGTTTCTTCTCCCCCCTTAAACCTCAAATTCTGGGAAAATCACAGAATTGGAAATATAATTCCTAAAATTCAGTCATCCCAAACACACAGATTCGTGATTCCACAAAACCAAATCCGGCTCAATTCCGGGTTACCAAACAGACCCTTTGGGGAAATGAGATTTCTTCTGTGGTTCCTTCCAATCTTTGTACCCATGGCCGATGCGCCTAGGAGAAGGAGACTAGTGTTCCATTTGGGGCTAGAGAGCGGAGACGAAGATGAGACTACACAGCTTAGGACATGGAGTTCTCGTGCTAGGAGGGCAGACCGACCTCCCCAATCAGTCCATATCATGCATAGAGGAGAGTCTTCGAGAGGCCCAACTAGAGGCGGAAGAGACTAGGGTCGAGCTTCAGTTCCGGTTAGTCAAACTCCTCATTGTATTTCCTCTAGGGATGAGTATAAATTTTCTATCTTTAAGGGACGTAAGTGCACGGCTGAGAGACCAGTTAGTCTTTAGAGATATTCAGGGCTCGATTATCGAGACTATCTATAGAAAGGATGCATGAACTAATATAAGGTTAACAAGGAATGTAAGAAGTGATCAGTGACAACTGGTCACCTTTACATGTCGAGAGTGGCTACCCATCATCCAGATACAGACCTCATACCACCCCACTCTAGTTCAGTATTTTTATGCAAACGTTCATGTCGTACAGGGTGAGATTGAGACATTATCATTTCAGACTTATGTCTTTGGTGTTTATATGATCATTACTCCAAATCTCATTGCGTCTATCTTAGAGATCCCTCGTCATCCTACGACCGAGGAATATCTTTAGGGCTGCAACTCGGGCGGGTTGGGTTGGGTCGGGTTCGGCCTCAACCCGAGCCTAACCTGATTTGCAAGGTAGTGAACCCGAGCCCAACCCGATCGGGTTGGTCGGGTTGGTAAATTTACATTTTTTGGATACAGTTGTCTCCCCAATTTCAAACAGTAGAAATGCCAACACAAAATTCCTTTGGAAGTCCTCTGTATATCTCAATAAACACCTTCCTTACCTACCTACAATGTCAAATGTTGTCCAAGCAACATCTACAGAAACTATGGTTGAAGGACAAAGAGAAATTCACTTGACCTGACAAGAACAATGTCACCAATGGGCAAAGGGCGAAGACCGAAGGATGGCGAACGACGGACGATTGGCGGACAGCATTAATCGACAGAACCTTTGGGGAGAGGAGAGGACTGAAGAGAAGAGCCCGAGGAGCAGTGGAGACTCAAACTAGAGTGGAGAGGAGGTGAGAAATCAACGCCTCTTAACCCTAAATCTACTTAGTATATGTATGGGAGTTACTAAAGTGTACACAATATATTTATAATGTGTGTGTATCGGGCTCGGGTTAGGTCGGGTTTTTCAAAGCCTCAGCTCTAACCAACCCGATTTTAGTCAGGTTTTCAATAGCCAGGCCAGAGCCTGAGTACTGTAGGGACCAACCCAACCCGAGCCCAACATCGGGTTGAGCCCATCCAAGTTAAAGCCCTAAGTGTCTTCCCCGTACGAGGACCATGTCCACTGACAAGGTCGCACTGACTAGTTTTCTGTGTGGAGGATATTTTGAGTGGAGCATTAAGATTCCCATGATCATTCTTTTGGCTGAGTATCATTTGTTGAACATGATTTGTGGGTACAACATCGATCCACCTGGACATAGAGCCCAGGTGAATATAGATCATGATGTAGAACAAGTAACGGAGTTTCATGGATCCTTTGAATCGGCAAAAGCTCAAATGGTACAAAAGGGACACAAAGGGCATTAACGGACTTATTGATGGAAAAAGGACGTAACGGGTATTAACAAAATTATCAACAGTGTCATAACCACACAAGGCCGAAGCTCTTGAAAGGAAATGACGAGATAAGCAATAGTCACCACATTGTGATGTACGCTGTTTTTCGGCTAAATTCCATCGTTTAGTGGGTGAAAATGGCAATTTTGCTATTGTAAGAGTTTTTGTTTTAGCAATAACTTTGATTATAGAAGTCAAAATCACTCACCGTCGATTTTGACATGTTTCTAGGCGCTATTATTATCAATTTCCATGCTTAGCTAGATTTTGTCATTTTTAGTAATTTTCCTCTTTTGCTTATTTTCGTTTTACATTAAATAGGTTGTAAGTCGAAAGACGAAGGCAGTTTTATTCAATAAGATTTAGTGATTTATCCCCTTTGAGAGTTCTTCTCTATTTGGTGGATTCCGAGTTATTGACGTTTGTCATATCTCTTTATCGTTTCACGCTACGTCAAATTGTCTCAAGTTGTTGTACCATGTAGCTACGGGGTTTGCCATTGACCTTCCTCGTTTCATCTTTAGGAACATGGTTAGGATTAGCGAAAACCTTATTGGACATCCTACTGTTCCCTACCCCCTCATTGTCACCTCTATACTACGTTATTTCTCAGTCCTGATTCGTAGGAATGAGCCTGAGCTTTGGCCCATAAGACCCATTGTGCTCATGACCATCAGGAAAAGTCTGCCTCAGGTTTGTCGAGTACAGGGTAGACCCCATGCGACTTACGACGAGGAGAGCGATGAGCAGGACATTGATGATCTTCTCATAGATGATGAGGATGTTGGTCAGCAGGTGCTAGGTTTTGCACCTCCAGTATATGGACCTCCTCATGATGCGGAGATGCCACGGGCGGAGACTATGCAAACGTTTAGTCAGAGTCTTGACCATTTTGAGGACCATCTTTTGTGCATGGAGCAACAACATATCACAGATCACGATCATTTTGGTGATCATCTTCAATGCATTGAGCAGCGGCAGATCTCAAACTACGATCGCCTGAGCACCTAGATCTCCTACAGGGCTACCTCAAGTTCCAGTTTGCTCGAATTCGATCCCAGACCTCCCTTTCTAGAGCAAGATCAGCCATAGGATGGCACAAGGACATCTGGAGGACCGACCCACTGACTTTTAGTTGGAGATGTCTTCTATTTATGATGTTAGTGTTTTTGAGTTATCTAATATTTTGGCTTGTACTTCATGTATTCAAATAAACTCATCTGTTTATTAGTTATACTCTATCGGTTTTATTTCTACTATTTGTACCAGGGTATAAACCATTTGTATGTATATAGTGTTCTACTCTATGATGATGATCTTTTTCTCTATATATATTTTTATTGCACCTCTGACTTAATGCTTTATTTCTACGCATGCTAGTTATTTGCTTGTTATTTTCTGTACCTTTGGCATTTTGTGACAAAAAGGGTAAGAGAAAAATAGAGAGTTAAATAAGTAGATGTATGAGATAGGGGGAGAAAAAATATTTTTCATAATAAATTATTTATTTCTCATTTCTCTTACTATTTCAGCTAACACATGCTGTTACGATGTGCATTTAGACAATCACTCTCTTATTTATGTTGATGATATTACATGATATATGTTGTTAGTGGATGTGCAGGGAACAAATCAAAGCCATTTCAGTATCTGTTTGTCTTTCTCAGAGTGACTGTGAGAAAGTGAGTGATTCATGTAAGGGGTTTGGAATGTAATTTTCTATTTTTTGGTTTACTCTTTGTATGATTGATGTTTTTGTCACGGAATTGCCAAAGGGGAAGATTGTAAAGAATATATCCATATTCTAGTTGGCATAATTCTGTATGACACAAAGCATGTTTGTAACCATTCCTACAAGTGATAGTGAAGCCTTGGGAATGTCGTGCTACGCATATCTCATTGACTTCCTGAAGACTAAAAGACGAAGACTGAAGACTGATTCATTCGATGAACCGTTCTGTTGTCCGTTTAAGATCGTACCCACTCGCATAGGAAGGTGACTTAGTGGCCTAAATAAATCTTAGGCTAAACTTTGTCGTTGGACAAGACTTAGTTTCAAGTCGAATGAGGCAAAAAAATCTAAACTAAGTGGAAGTCCAATTTATTGGACACTGTAGACCAATCGTTTGGACCTTACGAGACAGAACTTCCCAAGAGTCTAATCGATTACACACTGTAGACCAATCGATTGGACATTACGGATAAAACTTCCAAAGAATCCAATCGATTGGACAATGATGTGGAATGGATTGGACTGACGAACAAAAAACCCACGGAGTAGTCCAATCGATTGGACCTGAGCACCAATCGATTGGACCAAATAGGAAAATTTCAAAATCATGCATGTGATTCATAGCCCACTAACCCCATCACTTGTTCGACCTAGGGCTTCAACTCTTCTATAAATAAAGTCTCCTTTGGGCTTTAGAATAACACAGAGACTACTCAAATAGTAATTGCACTTAAGCTATCAAGAGTCATTTAGAGTTGTCCCTCCGAAGAGCAAAACCCAGTAAGCAATTCCTTTCTTTAAGGTTTTTTCTTTTAGCGATCATAACTTCTTGCTTGATCTATACCTCTGCTTAGGTTACTAACTAGAAACCCAACTTAGTAAGTTAGAGAGTACCACTTGTGACTCAACACCATTTGAGCAGCTTTTAGAGTTCATGGTGTACTGAATCCTTTACCTCCGGGGTTGAACCGATGAGTGAGAAAAAGGTCGGGGTGTACCGATTGACAGTAGGTTTGAGACGCACCAAACTGAATCAACGGCAAAGGGATCGGGATTGGATTGGCGCTCATGGATTCGACACGTGGATCCAGAGGATGTGGACGCACCGTTGATTAATTGAATGGTTTGATCTCGTTTAGTGAATATTACATGTCTATATATTTTTCTTAATTCATTGTGATTTTCGAATACAGTGAATGCTTGGAAAATCCACGTGACGTGTTAAACCATTGATTATCATCATTTGTTAGTTTGTGTATGTTAACATTGATTTAATCACATGATCCTCTGGTTATAGTCATATATGTTATATTTTTATACATTTTTTTATTTAATAAGTAAAATACTAAGTATTTGAACTAATTAGAAAAAAAAAAATGCATTGCATATGCATTTTTTTGCTAAATGATTGATGTATTAAAAGATGAAGGAAAAAGATGGGGAATATACAAGAAGACCAAAACAGAAGGAAAGGAGGAACAACATGTGCATACTCCTTACCAAAATAGGAGCCACAAAAGAAAGAAAATATCAATCGAGAAACATGTAATAGGTTGATGTTGGATCCTCTAGAGCCCGAAAGAAGGGAGGCCTACCATCAAACCATTGTCTCAAGCCACAAGGAAGAGTAGAATCAACTTTAACAAGAGTTTGCCCCAAAATTAACTTCACGCCACAGTTAATCCAAAATAAGACAAATTCTACTTTAATAGTCTCACTTGTCATGGATTTTCCAAGGAACATCATCTTGAGAAAGGACTTAATTGTAGCCTGCAAATCAGATTCTACCCATGCATTTCCAACCTTTAGATAAAGCAAAGGTCGCACCTTCAACAATAGCTGGGCATAGATAAACTGCTTGAGTAAGCTTTTTTTGACCGGTAACCATACAAGAAAAGTGCTTCTTTGCAATTAGCAAAAGCCGCTCATAAACGACTTCTGCTTATGGCAATTTGGCAACTTATTGGGCTTTAAAAAAAGTGTTTTATAAGTTTTACCAAATGCATAGTTTTTTCGAAAAATGCTTAAAAGCTACCTTATTGCTTATCCAAATGCGGATCTAGTATAGGACTTGACTGTTCATCCCTCAATGTAGAACACTGATTTTTATAAATCAAGCGAACACGATGCTATATTTGCCATGATAGAGAGACGCAATCAAAATAAATGTAGAGAAGCTCCTAAAAGCAGGATTCATAAAGCCAAAATGGCTTGTTAAAATCATTCTAGTGAAGAAAAAATAGCCAAATAAGATGAAGTACAGACTTGCAGGAACTCAACAAGACATGCCCTAGGGATGAGTTTCCGCTGCCCAACACATGTTTATTGACACCACCATAGGAAACAATGTGCTCTCCTTCATGACCAAATTTAGTTCCCCAGGATGCCGAGAAAACATCCTTTTAAGCCCCACTTTGAAGTTTTCATGATATGGTTAGGCCTATTGGACTAAAAAAAAAAGTGCAATCACAAACAATCTTCAATGGCTGCTACGTTGACTGTGGGCAATTTGGACGTAAAATAAAAGGAATGAGATTAGCATACTCTATGACGTTTGTTTAAAGCTATAGAAATTATGGCCTCTAGATTAATCCTCTCAAATGCACTTTGGGGGTCTCGTCAAGAAATTCTTGGGCTACATCATCCACAACCATGGAATTAGCATTTATACCACCAATTCTTGATATCTCAACAATGGCGTAGCCTACCTATGGAAAGGAACTAAAGGGATCCTTTGGATGAATCTCCTATATCAGGTGCCTTATCACTTCTCGCACAAAACTAATAGCACGATTCCATAAATTGCTAAAGAAAGGTAGCAACTTTGCTTAGGCCAAAAGTTGTGAAGTTGCCTTTCGATACTTACAACGACGTATCATGTTTGCCACACCCACAATGATGGCCCCACACAAGGAAGAACATTGTTGTCATACATAAGGTCGTCATCATACTCCTCACACACAAAAAAAAAAAAAAAAAAAATCAAGGGAGAGAGCACCCAACATATTATGTCACACTACTCAAAGACACTGAGACAAAATACCCCAAAACTAAAAGTGTTGCCTCGCAATCATGTATACAACTCAATAGTGTTGAGTAATATTTTTTATTAAGTTTGTGTTCTTTATTTTTAATTCATTATTTATAAGTTTGAGTTGAGAGATTTCATTTTGAAGAGATGTTTCTTTTTCATTCTCCATTTCTTTGCTTTTTTTTTTTAATTTTTAGTGATTTAACAAATTTTGATGATGAGTGAATGAATTTTTATTACTAAGTTTACTTATTTCAAGTTTTTGGTTATTACAAATTTGAACTACTTTTAGACTTTCTTGATATAAGTTATTATAAATTTCTTGTAGATCTTCATTATCTCTTGATATAAGTTATTATATGCTTCTTGTAGATCTTCATTACTAGATTCTATATTAATTTCAATTTCTTCTTTATCTAAGTGAGGAATTTCATTATGGTTAGATTTAATCATTAAAGTTTTTGTTTTATCAAATTCTTCATTTTTACAAAATGAGTTTGATTCATTATCAAATTCATTATTATTATTATCACGTGTGACTTTTATAATTTTAGTTTTGTCTTTTTTATTAATTTTTTCAAAGGATTTTCTTCCTTCAATTTCAAATTTTGCTTTATCTTTGTTTCCAAAAAAAGTTTTAAAATCTTTTGGCCATTAAGGTGACTTCTTCTAAATCATCGTCAGATTCTTCTAGTTTACTATCTTCTCTTCTAGGGGTCTGTTTGGTAACGCACTGCGGCGGGAAAATAAAATATTTGCTCACGCTAATATTCGCCAAGGTGCGTTTGGTAGCCACTTGCCCTCGGCGAATATTTAGCCAGGCCCACATATTTGCCATCCGCAGCGGGAAAACATTTGATCACCTCCCCCCCTATGTAAATATTTTCACGTCAATTATGCCTTGGTGAAAAAATTTTATTTTCTCGCCAGAAAATCACTATTTTCAATAAAAATTAATTTTTTAATATATAAAAAAGATAAAAATGAGTTTTCTTTTTTATCCTTTGACATAATATGTGGTTCCCGTACTCACCCAACCTATTTTTGACTTACTTTGATATGTGGGACCCACTCAAATTGAAAGAAAATGAAATAAGCTGAAGTGAGCTAGCTCATACACGTACCAAACATTGTTAAATATTGATATGAGCAAATATTTAGCCAAGATATTATTCGCCTAGCTAAATATTAGCCATCGGAACTCTTTTTCTCACGTACCAAACAGACCCTAGATGTTTTTAAAGTAATATTCTTCTTAGATGGTTTAAGTTTAAGTTCAAAGATTTGGATAGAACCTATTAGTTCTTCTAACTTAAAGCCACCTATATCTTTGCTTTTTTCTATAGTAGCGACCTTAGGGTAAAATCTTCCGGATAAGGATCTTAGAATTTTTTTGACAATTTTTGGTATATTTCTTTCTCCGTCTGGATCTCCAAGTATAACAAAGATGTATTTACAATGAACTAAACCGCCTTCTCATCTCTTCACAGTTTATTAATTAATTTCTGCTATAACCGCAAACAGTTCATTATAAAAGCATTGTTAACAACACCTCCCACAGCTCCACCCTGAATCAAGGGTGCACCTGTTGGACAGATTGGGTAGACAAATTTAGCACCCAGAAATGTACCTTAAAAATTTAAAATCTTGATCATAACGCATCTCGACAAGCTTACGGAACAAGATGTCTCAATGAAGAAAGAACGAAGCATTGGAAAAAATAACTATTTATATATACGTTCTAATATGCAAATATATGAATATACATTATTTTAAAGGATTTTTAATGCTTAGTTAAACTAAAAATACGCTTATTATCCTTTAAATGTATTAGCGGATGGTGTGTTCACGCACACGTGATGTGTTGGCCTGACGACCCGTTGGTATATATAGTTGTTCCGCATTTCCCTACTAGGTCGATCTTGACATGGTATCAGAGCCTTGAGGCCTGAGAGGCTGCGAGTTCAAGACTCCAGCGGAGTATATTCCTGCTGGTGTGGAGCACACTGGATGTGTTGGCCCGATGACCCGTTGGTATACATAGTTGTTCCGCCTTTCCCTACTAGGTCGATCTTGTGGGGTAAATGGTTGTTTAACAAAATGTGTTATAGAAGTCGCATATACAATTAAACAGGGTTTAGATTACTTAAATTAGGGTTCTAGTACAAGAGGATACACACCTCAATGTATCATCTTCGTAACTCATCTGAGCAAGGCCGAGATGGAACAAGACGTTGAACCATGTGTAGCATCAAACAGTCCAACCATTACGCTGTAGAAATAATTCAATTGCTCCATACTTCAGGTTTTGTGGCTATGTTATCTTCTAAACAAACCCCCGTCTCCCACCGCTATATTCACTTACCCATCTGCAGGACAATCATGCAAAACCTAGGCACTTTGTATCAGTTGAAAGATTAAGAGAAAAGATAAGATAACCACCGTTAAACAGATCAATCCTAGGTTCTTAAACCAAAACGATAACAATTATTAAGTAAATATAACCAGAGAGATAGGGAAGGGAGTTTGAAACCTGCTGATTCAATTTTTCTCCTCTTATTTCATTTGATTTAAGCATCTGGTAGGGAACAATTGGTTACATGTGTAAAGCAATTCAGGACGTGTTAAGACCCTTAAGACCAACAAAACCAAGGCACTCTACCAGCATTTAATTAGCATTTGGATGAATATGGGTGGACTACTCCAACTGAGGCCATTTGGTTGATCCTGTGGACCCCTTCCTTATATTCGATGGGCCAACATTGTCACTGGAATCATGCCACACCAACTCCATCTGGCAGGGAGCAATGAGAACCATCAAGAACACATTCAAGTTTTTCAGTGGCATTGTGTTAGTAATATGAATAAAGATATTAAATTAGAGATCCGGATTGGAAAATAGAACAGAAAAAACATCTAAGTGGACACAAAATGAGATATTTAGTATAGGTCTTTTTATATCTTCTGCTAGGTTTTCTCATGGGTTGTTTACATATTGCTTGATAAAGGTAAAATAATCAAGATATGATTCAATCACCGAAAGAAATCCAAGGTATTATAACTTACCTCACCCACGATCACCTTATCACCTTCCTTGACCCCCAATTTGATTAGAGATTTGTTCACACCACATGCCTCCAAAACATGTTGGAACCTTCTCAGAGATTCAGAATACCTGTTTGAAATTTTACACTTGTGAACACCTCGAACATACATCACCCACACAAACGAGATGGAAGAGAAAAATTAGAAAAATAATATAGAATCAGTAATTTAGTACTTTTTCCTGCATAGATGCAAGGGTGATTCACAATAACCAGCTTACCATAGGTTGGACAAGTAAAAAAGTGTGGATCACTGAAAATTCAGAGCACTTCTAGAGTTGCATAAACTAAACAACCCAAAAAGATGACAATAACCATATTTCAAGTCAGAAACCAAAGTGTGCATATTGAAGTACTCATCATCACTATGGTTATCAATCAATCAATCAATCAAAAAAGCCGTACCCCAATTATTTGGGGTCAGCGAACTGAATCCGGTTTCGCCATTCCACTTCATATATATATATATATATATTACACCTAGTGGTGGGGCCCACATGGAGATCATGTTAGACAATCCAACCGCACAGTGAGTTTTCCTTGCCATGATGATCATCATCCCCAAAAGTCAGTTCATTTCGACGTTGCTAACCATGTAAAAAATTGACCTAAAATATTGGTTTAATTGGATGATCTGGATTTTTAATTTTTCATAAAGCTAGGAATATTGAAATGTTATGATTTTTTGTGGGGAGGGTAACCATAGTACGTAAAACTCACTGTGCGGTTGGATTGACCAACATGATCTCCATGTGGGCCCCACAACCGGTGTAAGAACTGGATGTAAGAAATGGGTGTAACTCTAGACGATATATATATATATTCTTCTGTTAGTATGTATGTCTTCAGATCCTCTCTATCTACAATTGGCATCCTTTTTGGCCTTCTTCTCATCTTTATAGAGCCTTCGACCTTTACCAAAGCACTCCTCACTAGTACCGTCATTGGTCTTCATTGAGCATGCACAAACCATCTCAATCAACTTTCCTATATTTCATCCCCCTATTATGGCTACTCCTAGATTTCCTCGGATATGCACGTTTTTTATTTTGTCCTTCCTAGTCTTTCCACTCATCCATCTCAACATCCTCATCTTAGTTACACTCATCATATGAACTAGTCTTTTCTTGCATGCCCAACATTTTGCACCAAAAAGCATAGCAAGTCTTATTATTGTATTATAAAAATTTTCCTTCAGTCTAATGAGCACGCATAGACTACATTGCACACCAAAAGCGCATCTTCACTTAAGCCACCCAACTCTGCTTCTATGGGCAACATCCTCATCAATCTCTCCCTCTTTGTGTATAATTGAACCTAGATAATGGATTTGGTCGCTTCAAGGTATTTCTGGCCTATCAATCTTAACTAAGGCTTCATCCCTTTCTGTGCTCTTACTAAAATTTACACTGCATATACTCTGTCTTGATCCGACTTATATTAAAACCCTTGGTTTCTAAGTCCCTCCACCCTGGTTTTGCATTTGCTCCCTCTCTAGTCTCATCAACCTACACTATATCATATGCAAATAACATAAACCAAGGGAGCTCTCTTTGAATAAGTGCACTCAATTCATCCATAACTAGAGCAAAAAGAAATAAACTTGAGGCCGACGCCTCGTGTAGACCCATTGTAACTTGTATCTCACGTCATCACCAACTATTTCACACAAGTAACCACTCCCTCACATATGTCCTCAATGGTTTCAAATATCCTCTTTGGACTCCTTTCATACCTAATGCCCATCACATTAACTCTTTAGCAATCCCCTCCTATGTTTCCTCCACTTATTGTCCAGTGAGAAAATAGTCTCAATAATTGAACTCCCCAACATAGACCCAAATTGATTATGCAATCTTTTATATCTTAATATCTGCTCCCATACTCCCCCTCATAGTTTCATTATGCAGCTCATAAATATGACCCACAATAGTTGGTGCAATTTTGTACATCTTCTTTGTTCTAGTATATAAGTACCACAGTAGTTCATCCCATTTATCCAGTGTTTTCTTAGTCTTCAGTATCTTGTTGAACAGCTTAGTTGACCAAGATAATCCAATTTCTCACATGCCCCTCAACACTTCTATTGGAATACTATCTCAATCCAAAAATTGTCTTCATTCGTACCAAAGCTTCTTTCACTTCTTTTATCCTTAATTCTACAAATGTTTATATCCCCTCTAGTATATCTAGAATTTACATCTCCTTCAAGTCCTAAACCTTTGATCTTTGTGGTTGATGTATCTAAATATATGACATTCTCCATTCTCACTCTTGAGACCCCAAAGATATATCCCAGGTTGTAGATTTCCCAAACAAACATGATGCCAGATTGTCGCTACACATCCCAGTTAAACCCAGCACTCAAGCACCCAGAGAAGTGCAATACACTGCACTTTCCTTGTTTATTGATCTGAAGGCCACTGGCGCTTCACAGGGGTTATTGGGCAATCATAAGACTAGTGGACAAAAGAAGTGTGTCCATATACCAATCACCCAAGGAAATAAACACCCTCAGAAGGTGCCTCTTTCTGAAAGAATCCTCATCCCAGTAAATAACAAGGCCATTGACCCTGAATCTTATTTGTCATTTGGACACAACCCGGGGAAAAGAGAGAGTTAACCTGTGAAAGCAGCCGCACGCTTTCTGAGATAACTCATACCCACACACACCTAAACTTGTACCTAGGCACACAACTTCAAACCATTAAAAACAACAACACTCCATCTGGACATGGACAAGACCCTAGCTACCTCACTATTGGCATATAACGAGGGAAGTGAGGGTACAAGTTAAGGGCTCCATTCCAATTTAGATGATTGGAATCCAATACAATTCCAAGAAACTCAAAGCTGATGAAGGGAAGAGAACTCTCTCCCCTTCAAAACCTGAAACCTCTCTCACTACAAACCAACACGCCCCCCCCCCCCCCCGCAAAGAACTCTCTCCCCTTCAAAACCTGAAACCTCTCTCTCTACAAACCAACAACCCCCCCCTGCCAGTGGATTTCCAGATCCTATCGACCCTCCCCTTGAAAAGATCACAAAAAAGGTATTGCACGGCCATTCCTGTTGTTTAGGCGATGACCTAAGCTTCCTCCAAGGAGCCAATATTTTCACATCCCAAACAACAGGTTGGATGCCTGAGTAACCCTATCCTAATCATGAATAAGCTAATCCCAAAATCCCAATCAAAACTCAGGTGTAAACAATGGAGACTCCATTGAAGAAGTTCACATGACTTACTAAATTACAACCATAGGCGGGATCCTTCACTAGTCATTCTACAACTAGGGATAAGGAATCTTACCTCCTTGTTTTACACCTAAAAGATAGCTTGTTTTCCTCTCCCAAGGAACAAATGCCGTTTAGAACACAATTGGAAAAAGATAATGGCATATGTAGATAGATGTGTATACACAAATAATCCAAGTTAAAAAAAGTCCACAAGAAGGTGTTATTCCTCGCACCATCTATCCCCAGTAAGCCTACTGAACAAGCCTGAGTGCCCAATGGAAGTGATTGAAACTCTATACCAAGTTTTGCGAAATGAGAGTAGCAAGTTTACGAGGTGGTTTCCCCAAATACACAAACCATTTAAAACGAAAAGAAATACACCAGAAGAGAAGCAGATAAAGTTAGTCGATGAAGGCAGCTACAATAGCCCACTAAAAGGAGTTGTACTTCTAGCCCCAGATGTCCATTCTCCCAAATGACTACAAAGACTTGCTAGCCTCGCTTTCGTGCCTTCCAATTCATGCTCTCGTCTTGATGCCTCAATTTTAGCCGCCTGAAAACTAGAATGCAAATTGGCAATCCTCGCCATTTCACTAACAACCTCCTCATTCATTAGCAGCATATCTCGCCTCACCGGCTTTGAGCCATCCCCATCAAAGTAGAAAATTTCCTTGAGACGCTCTTGCCTCTTGCAATCAGCCCACATTCGAGTTGTCCACTCGTATTGCCAATCTGCTAGGAGCAAGAGCTAGGACTAATCTACTTCCCTTAGCAGTGATAAGATATTACCAATTTAAGAATTTTAGCATCTCTAGGGGCATACAGCTCTTGTCAACAAGAGGTCCATAACAGTGTACGAATCTCTCGTAGAATTCCTACTGAGAAATGAGGATCTTGACACCATCCACAATGCAAAACAAAACATCATCAGCAGAGGAAGTTTCCTGAGTGGCAACTATTCCTACAAGAACATAGCTAACCCAATCCACTATTATTGTCAAAGATGCATCTATGCACAATCGGCAAACTCACATCGATTGGGTAGTGATGGCCTGGAAGGCATCAAATTTGAAGAGGAATACGACGACGAGCCTACCCCGGAAGAAAAACAAGACAGATCATCGGAACTACTACTTCCATAAGAACTCGCCCTCCTACGAACCCTCCGCAAGGCGATTTCATTGGGCAAATCTTCCCTCGCCCTTCTGAGAGCATATCCCTCATTGCGCTGGGGAAGCGCTTTCCTTAGAGAAACCAGAGGAACCAAGAGCATTTGTCTCTCCCCTACTTCATCTCGTTCTCCTGCTTCATCTCTCCCATGCATCTTCTCTACCTCTCCCCAGGTAGAAACAAACCCTCGAAGTGCTTGGATGAAGAGACCTCTGTAATACCCCGAACTTTCAACTAGGGGTATTATGGTAATTTGACCCTCATGATAATTTTGTCAATTTGAACTTATTTTCATCCTTAGATATCATATATTAAGTCATGTGTGAAGTTCGGTAGAATTCGGATAACTTTGAAAAACCTAATATTTTTATAACTCACTTTTAGGGCTAATTTCCTATTAAAAATAATTAACTATAACTCACAGAGGACTTTTCTGGACACTAGATGATATACTTGATCTAATAAGATGATAAAAATATTTTGACCCCAAGCCCCGAAATCTTTCTAAAAATAGCATACTTACCTTATCTTAGGGTTGAAAACCCATCTCTCGAATTTCGGGTCATTCCAATGTCATCTTGACACTTTTCCGGGACTTCAAAAATTTTTGTGAATTTTGTATACTTAAATTATTTCATGTGATTTTTGTGTGTGTGACATGTGTCAATACCTTACTGAATGAACTTTTAAATTTTATAATATAGTTTATTTGAATTAATACATGATTGTTGTATATTATTATGTTATAATATATATATATTAAATCACTACCCTTTCAGAGAATATGACATAATTGTAATTAATAAGTATTTAAATTGTTAATATAAGTAATTGCATAAATTATTTAGCTATAATTGTTGGGTGGGCCCGTAGAGTTAATTTAGAGGCATTTTGGACTTAAAAATAACCTTAAATGAGGCCCAATGGATACATATGGGTCTTGGGCCCATTTCTAACCCATAAGTAACTTAAAATATGAGCTTTTGAGGGTTGAGAAAGTCACCCCTTTGAGAGTTACGAATTTCTCCTAGAATAGAAACCTTAAAGATTACTTCCTAAACCTATTTAAGAAAGCCCTGAAGGCTTGTGAGCTTTCACAAACCCTAAACCATCACTCCCATATTTCTCCATAAAAAAATCTCTCATTCTCTTTCATCTTTCTCTCCATCTTCCTCTATTGAAGCACCTCCATTAAACCTCTATTAAAGAACCTTTTCAAGCCTTAGAACACCCTCATCCCACCATCAAAAAGGAGATCAAAACCTAACATTCAAACCCTCTCATCAACCTCTTCAACATAATTGGAAATCAACGGCATCGGAGAACTCAAAAAAAAACGTGGAGCTCACCTTCGACCATTATTTCAAGCTTCACAATACGAATTTATTGTCTATTTAAGTGATATGTAACTCCTACCATGCATATCTTCATTTACATATTTTGTTTTCTCTAAGCATGTTCATTATGATTAAAAAGTGGTTAAATTATTGCTTTGATTTACTCACATGTGCTTCTATTTCTTTTAATCTTAATATTATGTTGTTCTTTCCTTGCAACCCCCTTCTTGTATATTATATTTGAATTGAAGAAAAGAATAAGGGGTGGAAACGTGCCATGACTATGCACTAATGGAAACTACGGATAGTTCTCATTAGTGGATCGGTCATGAGAACACCTTTAGGTGAAAACGTTTTTGGCCTTAGCCCTCATCTCGTTATAGTTATTTTGACATTTGATTTACACTATGCTTATCATAGTCATTGGGGGTTCATGTGAGAAGAAGTTTATTATTTTTGTCATTAAGCAAGAAAAGCTAGAAAACCCTAGGATGAAAGACCCCAAACAATCCTGCAGATGAGCCATAAGGCTGCTCCCAACAAGGGAAGGAGATGGAGACCCATTAGTGGTTGAGTTATTGGGGTGGGATATCATCGCATACCTTATAGATCATCTGTTGTATATTTATTGTTACGTCTTGTTTATCACATGCTCTATTTTGTCCTTTCTTCCCATGATTATGCTTGGTTTAACTTTATATGTGGATTAAGAGTGTCATGGGGTTACCTATTGCACTACTGAGTCCGTTGGACTCACGGTGTTTTGTAACACCGCACAGACGAGTTGGCTTTAACCCGATGGATGACTCTTCATAGGAAGTACCTGACGACGATGAGTACGAGGATGGTGATCACAACGAGCCTTTGGAGGCATCGGAGGAGTTCTAATCCTTTAAACGCTTTATTGATAAAAACTAGTTATCCTTAATTTTGATTTTGGGCTTGTTCTGGCCTATCTTTGGGAACTTGTCCATTTTTATCTTATGGATGATGCTTAGTTATTTTTATTCAATAAACATAATGATTTGACATTATATTGTTTATATGATGATAGTAGATTAGTGGTTAATAATAGAAATCGACCCTTAATATACCTAGACTGAGTTTTGGACTCAAGAGACTAAAAGCTCTAAAAATACTGTATGAGACAACTATAATTTCAAACCTGTAACGTATTTTCGGTAAGGTAACTGATAAAATTTGCGATTGTCGCAGAAGGACTTTTCGAAGGCCGTACGGACACGCATGTTGAGGTCTGTACATGCATATCAAGGTCTTTCAAAAACTCTTCCCTCTAATAGATCTCGATCTTACAGGATTTTTGGTGATTTTTTGAGTTCTTGATGGGCTTAAGACCATTCTTCATCGAAAAATCGTGAAAATAGATTTTCAATCCAGTCCTAAATCCCTTCGATTTAGGGTTTTTTGGGGGGATTTCTTGGTTGTTTCTAATCCCTCTCAATCCTAGGCAACCATTGAATCCATCCATATGAATTTCTATGGAGGATTGAAGGTCTTGTGATGAAAAATCCACACCCTTATTACCGTCGACTAGCTTTTTTAGGCTCTTTGGACCGTTGGTTTTGTACCACACCCACTCATCTGTCCTCGAAAGTATCTTCCTAATTGTTTGAGGGGTTTTTAATGGATTTGTTACACCTCTTGTTGTCCATAACTTTTTCGGGCGTGTTTGGGCTACAGTTGGACTTTTTTGGCCTATCGGTTGGTTCTTAGCCTTATTTAATGGCTTATATTGGATTTACGATGCTTCGATCCATAGAGATAGTACCACCATGGCTCTTCGGGTTCGTTCGCTCTCTCTCAAGGCATCTCTAATGCTTCCTGGAGATCAGATTGTGTGAACCAGACCTTTCACTGTTGTTTCTTTGCTACTTTTTCGACATCTACTTGTTGATCTGCTATGACTACTCCAGCATCTATCCCGGAACCTCCTTCAGGATCAACTTTGAGCACAGAAGCCACCTCTAGAGGACCTATGGTGCAGCAGTTGGTTTATGAGAACCCCGATTACAGATCACGTCGGTCAAACTCAATGGGACGATTTATTTGGAATGAGCTAGAGTCGCACAACTGTTCATTGGAGGCCGTGGGAAGATGGGGCATTGCACGAGATGGACTAAAGAGCCAGATGAGGATGATCCCATGTTTGAGAAATGGAAAACTGAGAACCTCACGGTTCAGTCTTGTCTTGTCAACTCCATTGAGCCTCACATCAGTCGTGGTTTTCTCTTCATGCGCATAGCCCAAGATGTTTGAAAAAGGGCCAGGACCTATTCTCAACAGCAAAATATTGGTAGAGCTTACCAGTTGAAGCAAAGCATCTCCCACCTTCGTCAGGGAGACAAGTCCCTCTCCGACTATTTTGCGACGCTTCAGAGTATGTGGGAGGAGTTTGACTACTATTATTCCTACCATCCTCCTACTCCAGATAAAGTGGTCAAGTACCAGGAGCACGTTGAGGAAGGCAGGATATTTGAGTTCTTTTCTGGACTCAATCCTTCATATGAGTTGGCCAGGATTCAGATCCTTAGTAGCCGGACACCGCCTACTCTCAATGAGGTCTACTCATATGTACAGAGTGAGGAGGGCCGCAGACTATCGCTTCAAGATGAGTTTCCTATTCATGAGCGATCGGCGCTTGTCACCTCCTCACCTACTCCTGCCTTCGCATCTGCCTCTCAGCCTCAGCAGCTTCAGCGGAGTCGGAGAGGCCCAAGTGTGACTTCTGTGGACACCTTGGACATTTGCGAGAGACTTGCTGGAAGCTACATGGTCGCCCCCAATCTTCGGCTCCTCGCTCCAATCAATCTGGATCTTTTGGTGCCCATTCTGCTAGCATGGACACTTCGGCATCCTCTTAGGGTCAGTCTCTTCAGAGTTCTTCTCCATTAGCTTCTATTAGTCCTTTGGCTGCTTCTGAGCTTGCAGGGCTTAGAAGGTTGCTCTCACAGCTGGATGGTCCTTCTGCCACCTCCTCATTTGCTCAATCAAGTATTATTAGATCTGCCCAACATGTGTCCATTCCCCCTTCCAGACCTACATGGATCATTGATTCTGGGGCTTCGAAGCACATGACGGGTGTGTCTTCTTTATTTTCGAGTTATTTCATTTGTTCTGGCCGAAATAAAGTTAGAACTGCAGATGGAACCTTATCTTCTATATCTGGGAAAATGGATGTTCTCCCCCCTCCTAAACTTCCACTTGCATCAATTTTACATGTCCCAAATTTCACATCTAACCTATTATCTGTTGGTGCCCTTACCAAAACGTTGAACTGCAATGTGACTTTCTTTCCTTCGTACTGTGTTTTTTGGACCTAGAGAAGATGACGACGATTGGCACTGGGCTAACGGGCTATACCTTCTTGATGGACGGCCTTCTAAGCTCACAGCACTGCAGTCATCTCCTAATAGTAGTAGGAGGATAGATTGTTTTATGTGGGCATGCCTGTCTGGGGCATGTCAATTTTCAGTATCTCAAACTATTATTTCCAGCTTTATTTGTTTTTGTTTTATTATCTAACTTGCATTGTGAGACATGTGAGCTATCGAAACACTGTCGATCTACTTATCCTTCAAGAGGTAATCGAAGTTATGTTTCCTTTGATCTTGTGCATTCTGATGTGTGGGGTCCTACTCCTGTTATTTCTATCTTTGGCTTCCGCTATTTTGTTACTTTTGTTGATGACCATACTAGGTGCACATGGGTTTATCCTATGAAAACCAAATATGAAGTTCATTCCATCTTTAAGGGTTTTCATAAGATGATCCTAACCCAGTATGGTGCATCCATCAAGGTCATTCATTCTGACCAAGGTAGAGAATATATATATGGCGGTCTCCAGTAGTAATTTTAAAACATGGGATTTGTCACCAAAATTCTTGCAGCTACACCCCTCAACAAAATGGTGTAGCTAAAAGAAAAATGCGTCATTTGACTGAGGTAGCTCGCTCTCTTATGACCGACTCCAAAGTCCCCAAATCCTATTGGTCGAATGCTGTATTGTCTACTACCTATTTAACTAACAGAATGTCATCTTATGTCCTCAACTTCAAGTCTCCTCTACAGGTCCTTGCTCCCACTGCTTTCTTATTTCCGGTCCCCCCTCATATCTTTAGGTGTGTATGCCATGTACACATCCTCGGTCTGCATCGTACCAAACTAGATCCCAAAGCGCTTAAATGTGTCTTTCTGGGTTACTCTCCTACCCATAAAGGGTATAAGTATTACCATCCTTCCACAAGGAAGAAGTTTGTATCTATAGATGTCACCTTTCGTGAGGACCTATCATTTTTCTCCCTCACCTCTCTTCAGGGAAGCATAGTAGTGAAGACTGAAGAGAGGTGTATCGTTCATCTTCCTGTTATATTACTCTCTCATCCCTCTCTTGCGTTTGAGAGGCCTCAGACTACTCCACCTGCTACTGTGATTGATAGTGCTCCTAGCACTCTGAAGGAGCTCAAAGTCTATAGTAGAAGGGAGAAACCCACAGTTGATCCAGTACCAATAGTACCATCCTCGAATCAAGGTAATCCTTCCTCTCTCCCTATACCTGTCATTTCTTTTTCTATTGATGCTTCTGATCTTCCCATTGCTTTACGAAAAGGAATTAGGAGTTGCACTCAGCATCCTTTGAGCCACTTTGTCTCCCTTTCCACTATTCCTATTCCTTCTTCCGTGGCAGAAGGGTTGGCACAACCTAGGTGAAAAGCTGCTATGATAGAAGAAATGAGAGCCCTGAACAAGAATGGAACATGGGAGCTTGTTGACTTGCCAAGAGGCAAGAAACCTGTTGGTTGTAGATGGGTGTTCACGGTCAAATACAAGGCAGATGGGTCAGTTGAGAAGTACAAGGCGAGATTAGTAGCCAAAGGGTACACTCAGACCTGTGGGATTGACTATGTAGATACCTTTGCGCCTGTAGCAAAGATGAACTCAATTAGGGTATTGTTGTCATTGGCAACAAACCAAGCATGGCATTTGCATCAGCTGGATGTGAAGAATGCATTTCTTCATGGCGACCTCTATGAAGAAATTTACATGGTGCCTCCTCTTGGATTCACTCCACTAGGAAATATTAGCAAGGTGTGTCGACTGAAGAAAGCCCTCTATAGGCTAAAGCAATCTCTAAGAGCATGGCTCGAGAGATTCACCCTAGCCGTGAAGAAGCTGGGTTACAATCAAAGTCAAGCCGATCACACCCTATTTGTGAAGCATCAAAGGAAGAACACCACTGCCCTCATTGTTTATGTTGATAACATCATTCTCTAGGGAATGATACGAAAGAGGTGGTTAAGCTGAAGCGTCAATTAGTTGAGGAGTTTGAAACCAAGGATCTAGGACCGCTCAAGTACTTCCTAGGTATCGAAGTTGCAAGATCTAGTCAGGGGATCTTCATCTCTCAAAGGAATTATGTCTTAGACTTGTTAAAGGACTAGGGCAAGTTGGGTGCCAAGCTAGTGGAAACTCCCGTAGAGCAGAATCACCAATTAGCAAATGCCAATGGTGAGCTACTACAGGATATAGGGAGCTTCCAGAGACTAGTGGAGAGATTGATCTATCTCTCCCTGACTAGACCAGACATTGCCTATGCAGTGAGTGTGATCAATCAGTATATGCACTCACCCAGAAGTATATAGCTAGAAGCAGCACACCGGATCTTGAAGTATCTCAAGTCGGCTCCTGGGTGAGGTCTTCTGTTTGAAAAGAATGGCCACATGCATATAGAAATACACCGATGCAGATTGGGCAGGTGCCAAAGATGACCGGCGATCTACTTCTGAGTATTGCACATTTGTTGGGGCCAGTCACTGGAGGAGCAAGAAGCAACCCTTTGTTGTCAGATCTAGTGCAGAGGTCCAATTCAAGGCAATGGCCCATGGCTTGTGTGAGATGCTCTGGTTGAAGGTATTGGTTGCTGAACTTGATTTCCCAGTTTCAGGGTCTGTGAGCTTTATGGTGACAACAAGGCCGCCATCAGCAATGCTCATAATCCCGTTCAGCACGATCGCACCAAGCACATTGAGGTGGACCGCCACTTCATTAGAGAGAAGATTGTCTCTGGGTAAGTGTGTAACCCGTTTGTGAAGACTAATGAACAAGGTGCAGATGTTTTTACAAAGGGAGTTTCCAATTGGCAACTCCATAGGTGTTTATGCAAGTTGGGCATGAGAGATATACATGCACCAACTTGAGGGGGAGTGTTATCAGATACTTATGTCTATGCAAAGTTTAAAGAGGCTAGTTCCGGAACTGAGGCGTTTTATCTAAAAAAGGCGAGGCGTAGCCTCGAGGCGGTACCAAGGCGTAAGCCTCATTTAAGCCTCAGTTTTTTTTTAAAAAGTGCTTCAAAATTCTAAAAAAAATATAATTAATTCTAGAAAAATGAGAAACAACATATCATATGAAAAAAATAACTGAAATAAGCATAAAAGTGAGGCTATAACTTTTACCTTAGGAGTAACGCTATCGAGACTCGAGAATGCCTGACATTGTAGGGTTGCATATTTGTTTTCATTCTTAAAGTTTAAGTGTGCTCATAATTAGATAATGACTGGTACTAACAGTTTACTTGATTATTTACCTTAATCTTAGTTTTAAGTTGTTTTTACTCTCTTAAGGACTCTTTATAGTCCTAATTATCTGTGTGAGTGTCAGCTGCTCTTATTTTACCATGGTTCTCAAGCATAGCTAAATTCTCATCATGCACATATTACTCTTAATATGCTATACATAAAGAGGTTATAGATGTTATGGTATGTATAGATCTAGTAGAGAGGGTATTTTGGAAAAGAAAAGGAAATAAGTAAAAAAAAATGAAAAAAATGGTCCATAGTTTTAGCATTAACTGTGCAAACTGAGGCGAGGCGTACGCCTCACTGAACTGAGGCTTAAGCCTCAGTTATATACCTTGGGCTATAGCCTCGAGGCTATTTTTGGGCGCCTCGAGGCTATAGTCTCAAATCGCCTTTTTAAACTTTGGGTCTATGTATTTCCGTGTATTAGGGGTAGTTCTGTAAATACTCCCTTTGAGGGGTATATTTGTCTTTTGTAATATTTCATTATTTCCCATATATAATATAATTTTGTTGGAGTCATGTGACCTACTCTCTTCTCTCTTTTCTCTTCTTGATCTTAAACCTAACCCTAACCCTAACCCTAATTTACTGGTTCAACTCCTAACCCATCTGATCTGCCCTAAATACTACACCCATATGTCCAGGTTGTATACCTTGGCACTTGCATCTTCCACTTCTAACCAAATTTCCTCGCACACCAACTCCAGAGTGTTTCGAATTCAACGATCCTATATGGACAACTCTATGTCATCCAAGTCTACATCCCCGATAAAAGGAAGTTGTAACAGCATAACCATATCCTTGAGGGATGGAGAAATCTCCCTCCACGCTGCTATGAAGGTGTGAGTAGAACCGTTCAAACGAGCAAGTTAACCCAGTAGACCTTAGTTATCTATATTAATCCTCAAATAATATGAGAGAAACAACCTTGAAAACTTCAACTAACCTTAAAGGTTTTGTTACCCCTATGTATTTGCAGCATCTTGGAATCATCCAAACCAATTTCTCCATCAATTTTCAAATAAGACTTGAGGAGAAAAAAAATCGCCCCCTGAAAACAGAAAGCAAATACAGAGTTGCGGATTTAAGTAGAAGGATGATGGTCATCTGAATAAACACAAAACACGCATCGATGAGAAGATTCAGGAATGGAGCGGACACGGTCTATGCAGGCCTCAAAAAAACCATCAACAAAGGAGGAAAAATTGAGCGTCTCCATAACGGCAACAGGATGCAGATCAGTGTGATTGAAGAAACATGAATAAAGAAGAGATGAGTTAAGTGTGAAATCCCCATGATTAAACATTTTCGTGTTAAGCAAATGAAACAACAGATAGGCTGCAGCATGCAGAGGTGGACGAGTGGTTACGCGAATTCCAAGGTAACCATCGTTTAAAATCATTAACTGCACTTCTTGTGTGCACAACTCTACCAAAAAGATACAACCCAACGGGCAAAACCTTAAGTATCATAATGTTTCGTACGCAATGTGCCTTGATAAACAAGAAACAACAACGATCATCCTTTACTTGAGGATCCTAAGGAAAGATCGCATGAGGATCCTAATGAAAATAGAGCAACTACTTATGGTTGATGCATCGTTAGCTATTATGTTCTCCTTTATTGTTTATATCAGTTATACTCTACAAAATGAAGTAAAGAAAACAAGATGCAATAGAAAAGACTTGACAGAAGACAAAGGCCTCAAGAAGAAAGAAAAAAAAAGGATGGAAAAACAGCAATAGATAGGAGTCAACGCAATGAGAACTAAAGAAGAGATCACATACTGCCAGTTTGTCATTTGAACAAAACGTTGTATCCCGGCTCCAACTACATGCCAAGTGTTAGAACTGCTATCATGAGAGATTTCAAAGTCGTTAATGGAAGCACTTCGTTGCTTATGGACCATGTCAGCAACATGATTCAGATTTACCAGTTCAGGCCAACCTGAAATAGATATAACTTGTCAAACATAGTTTTGTTATCAAATTAGAAGTATCAAATTTAGAAAAACCCTCTTCACATGCATAAGGATGGTAAGAAACCAACACTTAACTGGCTAGCTGGAGGAAAGTGATAAACACATTTTCATGAATGAACCATAATGGGAAGCATCCAAGATGAAATATTATTCAACGTAACAATTATGAACTTACAAGAGGACACTGAAATCTAAAAACCACATTCTTTACGAAGAAAGGAGACTAAATGCATGACTTTGGTGTATCTCCAATTATTTCAGGGCAAGAGAGCAATGTGACCAAATGAATTTGACCAAGCAATTCTACACCTCTGTTATGGTATGTCCAGGCATGTAAAAATAAATCCTTGAATATAATAGCATAACCTATAGCTGGACAAAAAAATTTGAGACGCATCTTTTTCCTCCTTTCTGATACAGCTAGTAATCCAAAAACTCTAAACTCATAGTGTAAAAATATTTTGTAGTTCCACTACTCTCAACACTTTCTAATGTTAACCACCAATTAAAAGGAAAAACTAAAATTAACTCAAACATAGAAATGTGAAGAAATCCTGACCTTCAGCTTCCTTCTCTGCTTCCAATTTTTTTCGTAAAAGCTCATAGGCAGCGCATATCACTTCATGAGTGCCCTGTCTGTTCACTGCACTCATGCAAAAGGGTTCGATACCACGAGCTTGCAAGGTTTCCTTAAATGAAGTCCACTTCTCAGATGCCTCTGGAAGATCCATTTTGTTAAATGCAACTATAAAAGGCTTTTCGGAAAGCTCTGGACTAAATAATTCCAGCTCAAGACGAACTGCATCAAATTCATACCCCGGTTCTTGCCCTGAGCCATCAACAATATGTACCTAAGCCTCCAAAAAAAAGAGGGGGCTATTAGTTTAATCCAAGAACCCCACAAGCTAAACGAAGCAAATGTCAGTAAAGAATCACAGACGACAAAAGATCATTTTCATAATTTCATTACAGAAGAAAAAATATACAGGAACCGACAAAAACAACATAGATATGAAGGCATAGATTTTGGACAGCAATAACCAATGACAGTAACTTGCATATCAATCAACTTTGATGATTTCTGGGAAGGTGTCAAGATTAATATTACTCAGAATGCAACCCACTCATGAAAGGCAAATAGAATAGAGTTTTGTCCTGGTTATAAAAACATTATGAAAACTGTACAATCACATGATGACCCTCAATAATAAAATTCTCAGATTTAAACTACAAAGGAGAAAAGAAAACAATGTTGGAGATTTTTCATTGCTCCATACAAAAACATTCAAAGAGACATACTTTCAACCCTACTACACAAACGCAGAGGCATCACTAAAATCCCTCTCACAATTTCTAAAATGTGTAGAGAAATGTAATAAGGCTGATAAAGGACAAAAATATGTCATGAAAATAGAGGAAAAAGTAATAGAGCCAAGATAAACCACAGTTGCAAGAACCTTGACCTAATTCAAGGAGAAGTTATCTTACTCGAGCGTAACTTTCCTCAAAATGACTTAAATTTCCAGGTTGATTAATTTAGATGGCATAAATTGACCCATAAGTTCTTCAAATTTGATAGATATTCTAAGATGACTAGACACTGAAAACCCTATATTTATAATTGTCAGATTCCATGACAAAAAGGACCTTTACTTATACGTTGATAACTTTAGTTTGAGAAACTTCTTTCAACCCAGCATGAAGTGTGTCGATCGACCTAATGAAGAGAGACTCAAGCTTCACAACACTCAGTCTTCTGCAACAATCGTCCAAGAAATGGCCAATCGTCTTTCACGATTTCATTCTACAGGTGATTGGAAGGTTCGTGGGTTTGCTTACACCTACGGATATCCATTTGGTTTGATGTTGGGTTTGTCGGAGTTTTTGGTAGGGTTGGTGAGCTCGGGCGCCCGCAACTCTTGGGGTGACCGAGGTGACCTCGGTCGACTGCTCTTTTATGGGTTGACTACTCTTTTATGGGTTGTCCGCTCTTTTCAGCTAGCTGTCTGAAAGTAGCTAGGGAGACCCCTCTTCCTTGGGTCGCCCCCGCTCACTACCTTAGTCGACCGCACTTTGTTCGGTCGACCCCGCTCTTTCCTTTTCGGGAAAATTCTGCCCATTGGAGGGCTTCTTTGATGCTCTATTTAGGTTCGATTCTTGGCCTTCTAAGGTACGAATTTGGAGAGAATTCTTGAGCTAGTTTGAGCAAAAACCCTAGACTTGAGAGCCTATTTGTTTGAGACCGAATCTCCATGCATCATCACACTTGAAAAGATTTGGTGGGTGCGGTTACTTGTGATCTTTACAATCTTGATGAACGCACGTGCCTAACAAAAATCGATCATCACTCAGATTTGGACCACTTTGTGAGGAGCTTGATTCTAAAGCTCCGTGGATTTTCTTCTCGGCTCCTCGAGAGGTAAGTTTTTTAGTTTGAACCTCTAGGAGGTATTATATCACGAAAACTTAGATTGAGTTCTATTGAGTCTTCACTCACTCGGAACCGTGTGGGAAAGTTCTCACTAGAGTTGAGACGCGTCTTGACTCAGCTTGGCCTAGAGCAGAACTAGGCGGTAGATTGCTCGCCTATAGCATAAATAGGTGTGTGAGAGATTTTGATCTCTCGTGTCTGAGATAGCGATTTTGCTAGCCATTAGTTATTCAATTGTTAAAGTGTATTGCTTGATTGCGTAGTGGATTAAGCTCGATTGAGCGTGTGAAAGTGGATGTAAGTGTGCGAACACCGAATCACTATAATTATGTGTTGTCGCATGTTCTCATTATCTCTAATCTCTATCTATTATGTTCATCTGATTATCTGTTTATGATTGAATGCTTTTGTGATTGGATATTGTGCATATTGAATTTAACCATAATCCGCATAATATTTAAAGAATTCAATATTGTCCTATTCACCCCCCCCCCCCCCCTTAGGACGTTTATAGTAATACCAAGGGAATTCCAATTGGTATCAGAGCCTAACCACTCGAGAAGGGCTTAAAAACTTAAGTGGGATCCGGTAATTTTCCCTGAGTATAACAATGAACCAAGAGGGCGGCTCATTAACCAAACCTCCCTTATTTAACAGCTCAAACTATGCCTATTGGAAGGCTAGGATGAGAGTGTTCTTGAAATCTCTCGACGAGAGAATTTGGGAAGCAGTAGAGGCTAGATGGACTCCTCCCACCATTGTTTAACTATTAATGAAACCACCACTATTAAACCTAAAGCTAAAAAGGACTGGAGTGTTAGTGATGGGGAAGTTTACACATACAATAACAAGGCACCGAATGCGATTTACTGTCCCCTAAGGAATTCAAAAGGATCCTCTCTTCTGAAACGGCCAAGCAGGCTTGGGACATCCTAGAGATGACCCACAAAGGAACCAACTCGGTAAAGGTGTCTAAACTGCAGATGCTTACCACTCAATTCGAACTCATCAGGATGAGTGAGGATGAAAACTTCACAGACTTTTACACAAAATTGAGTGAAATCATAAACACCATGTGGGGTCTAAGTGGGGTCATTCCTGAACCCAAAATAATAAGAAAAATTTTGAGATCCCTTCCAGACCGAATCACTAAATGTGTCTTTATCCTCAAGAGAAACAATCATTTCAAGAACATCCATCATTCCTATGTTAGTTTCTTCATCGTGCTTAACCAACTTATCATAATACAGATGAGGATTCAAGAGAGTTGTTGCTACTTGAAGAGGGTTGTGAAGTTGTTGGTTCCAGTTTCTATCAGTTATATCCCAATACACTTGATATACTACCATCTCTTCATTGTAAAACTTAGCAATTGCCTCTTTTACTCTATCAATAGCTTCGTATATGTATCCAATGGTAGCACCTTCTCCATCTACCATCCTCAAAATTTTGATAAGCTTCTTCACTGTAGTAATCATTTCTTTGCATCTTACCAGAATTCATTAGTAAGAATCACATTTTTCATCTTTTCTCCTTCTGATATTGTATTCTTTGTAGACTTAGTCAAATCTTTCTATTCTTGTGATACAACCATAAACCGCAATGCTTGTTCTACATGTAACATAGATTGTACCATCAAAAAATTTGTAGCAAACCGAGTGATAACAGATCTTTTTATTTCTCTTCCACTTGTGTACACCCTCATGAGAGCTAACACATGTTGTTTGATATATAAATACCGAACAATATTCTTTTGCATCATCTATTATCTTCTTCCACTTTCGTAACTTGTCAAAATTTTCTAACATAAGATCTATGCAATGGGCTATGCAATTTGTCTTGAACATGTAAGGCATATCGATTACTAAATGAAGTCCTAAAGCTATATAATTTGAGGCATTGTCTGCAATGATTTACACAACATTTTCTCTACCCACATGCTCATCAATCCCTTTCTTTATAAATTCATAAATGAATTTTGCATCATTAACCTTCCCCTCTGTAGATTCAGAATACAAAAAAACCGTGCCCATAGAAGAAGCCGCTAATAAATCTATGTGATTTCTATGTCTATTATCCTGCCAACAATCAGACATTATAGAACACCATGTCTCTTCCCAAGATTTTCTCACCTCATTAACAAACTCTACTGCTTCTTACTTCAATATAGTCAACCATTTAGTCCTCCCTGTTTCACTGCTTGGAGGCACATAACCAGGAGCATGACTAGAAACTGCTTGCATAGCACGTAAAAATTCTGAAGACCTCAAAACATTGAATGTTATGTTGTTGGCAACAAACATTTTAGAGATTTCAAAATCTGTCGTCCCTTCTCTTTTTTCCTAAGCACTGCATTCAATGTTTGTTGTTGACCAACCCTCCCCATGCCCATGACCCCAGTGGCTTGAGATGAATTGTTGTTTCCTACTGATGCCTTCATAAAGTCATCAATTGTTCTCCTCCATTTCTTCCTGTTAAGTTCCTCTACAGCAGAACATGCAAATAGCACCACAGATTCAGGTGCACTATTACACATTTGTATATCTTTATATGTCATTCTCGCTAAATGAGACTCCATTCTTGTAATTGTGCAATTAAATTCATCTAGACAATAGTTGCACTTTAACTTATTTCCAATCTTTGTGACATAGTTCCACATTGGATCTTTAGACTTGGGGATCTTATATTCTGCATAATATATAAGATCACAACAGAAACATCAACGTTCCTAAACCTTCATCCTAGATAATTAGTGAACATAACAAATGGCGGAAATCATACTAATGTGAAACTGAAATCTAAACTATATCTCATATAAACTTTGGTGGAAATTCTACATTCCTAAACCTTCATCCCAGATAATAAGTAACACAACAAATGGTGGAAATCATACTAATGCAAAACTGAAATCTAAACTATATCACATAAACCTTGGTATAAATTCTACATTCCTAACCTTCATCCCAAATAATAAGTAAAGCAAATATATTCCTTAAAATATCAATATACATGCTCTAAAATAATAACCAGTGTGGCAGTATCATGCTCGTACTTCTTTATAACACATACACTTGCATACATACACATATTTGTTATTCTGTATTCCTTGAAGTACCAATATACATGTTCTAAAATATTAGACCAGTGTCATGCTCATACTTTTACATAAAAAATCGATGATTTTTGAAACAGCAAATTAATCGTTTAAATCGTCGATTGGTGGGTTAAAATCAAGCTACGAAGAGCTAGCATGCCAAAAATCAGCCTGATTAGTGGGTTAAAATCAACCCAAAGGACATAATCAGACCAAAACCAGCCTGATTAGTGGGTTAAAAATCAACCCACAAAAATGACTCCAATCTAATGCTTAGAAATCTCTAATCATGCTAATTTTTGGTCGAAATGTCCATCTAGAGGTCAAACTGAGTCGCCGTAGAAGAAAACGAGAAGGAAAAGAGAAAAGGGGGAAAAAATGAAAAACAATCATACATGTGTGTCGTCGAACGACGCCGGAGTGTCGCGGTTACTGTGGGAGGTCGCCGGAGTTAATGGCAGTCGAAAGGGAGGGTGATTCGTCTTCTTCCCCCAACAAACTTCGCTTTAGGGTTTTACAATCGCAAGTGAAAAGTGAAAACAAAAATAACCCCCCACCCCCCATCGTTGTGGTTAAAAAAAAGAAAACACAAAATTGCCGATTTTTTCAAATAATCGGTAATTAATTCGTTGTTTCAAAAAATCGCTGATTTTTTACAATTTTTTATACAAAAGTACGAGCATGACACTGGTCTAATATTTTAGAGCATGTATACTGATACTTCAAGGAATACAGAATAACAAATATGTGTATGTATGCAAGTGTATGTGTTATAAAGAAGTACGAACATGATACTGCCACACTGGTCTATTATTTTTGAGCATGTATATTGATACTTAAAAGTATACATTTGTTTTACTTATTATCTGGGATGAAGGTTAGGAATGTAGAATTTACACTGAGGTTTATGTGATATAGTTTAGATTTCAGTTTTGCATTAGTATGATTTCCACCATTTGTTGTGTTACTTATTATCTGGGATGAATGTTTAGGAATATAGAATTTCCACCAAAGTTTATTTGAGATATAGTTTAGATTTCAGTTTCACATTAGTATGATTTCCACCATTTGTTATGTTAGTTATTATCTAGGATTAAGGTTTAGGAATGTCGATGTTTCTGTTGTGATCATATATATTATGCAGAACAGAAGAATATAAGATGCCTAAGTTTAAAGATCCAATGCGGAACCATGTCACAAAGATTGGAAATAAGTTAAAGTGCAACTATTGTCTAGAGGGATTTAATTACACCATTACAAGAATGAAGTCTCATTTAGTGAGAATGACAAATAACGATATATAAATATGTAATAGTGCACCAAAATCTGTGGTACAATTTGCACATTCTGTTGTAGAGGAACTTAACAAGAAGAAAGGGAAGAGAACCATTGACGACTTTATGAAGGCATCAGTAGGAAGCAATTCATCTCAAGCCACCGGGGTCATGGGCATGGGAACGGTTAGTCAAAAACAAACATTGAATGCAATGTTTAGGAAAAAAGATAAGGAACGCAGATCTTGAAATCTCCAAAATGTTTGTTGCCAACAACATAGCATTCAATGTTTTGAAGTCTTCAAAATTTTTACGTGCTATGCAAGCAATTTCTAGTCATGCTCCTGGTTATGTGCCTCCAAGTAGTGAAACGGTGAGGACTAAATGATTCTATATTGAAGTAAGAGCAGTAGAGTTTGTTAATGAGGTGAGAAATTCTTGGTAAGAGACGGGGTGTTCTATAATATCTGATTATTGGCAGGACAACAGACATAGAAATCACATAAATTTATTGGCGGCTTCTCCTATGGTATTCCGAATCTACAGAGGGAAAGGTTAAGGATGCAAAATTCATTTGGATTGATGAACATGTGGGTAAAGAAAATGTCGTGCAAATCATTGCAGACAATGCCTCAAATTATACGCTTGTAGGAGTTCATTTAGAAATCGATATACCTCACGTGTTTAAGACAAATTGTGTGGCCCATTGCATAGATCTTATGTTAGAAGATTTTAACAAGTTACGAAAGTAGAAGAAGATAATAGATGATGCAAAAGAATATTGTTCGGTATTTATATAGCAAACAACATGTGTTAACTCTCATGAGGGTGTACATAAGTGGAAGAGAAAATAAAAGGATCTGTTATCACTCGCTTTGCTACAAATTTTCTGATAGTACAAATAGTACAATCTATGTTACATGTAAAACAAGTATTGCAGTTTATGGTTGTATCATAAGAATGAAAAGATTTGACTAAGTCTACAAAGAATACAATATCAGAAGAAGAAAAGATGAAAAATGTGATTCTTACTAATGAATTCTGGAAAGATGCAAAAGAAATGATCACTACAGTGGAGCAACTTATAAAAGTTTTAGGGATAGTAAATGGAGAATGTGCTACCATTAAATACATATACAAAGCTATGGATAGAGTAAACGAGGCAATTATTAAGTTTTACAATGAAGAGAGGATAATATATCAAGTGTATTGGGATATAATTGATAGAAGTTGGAACCAGCAACTTCACAACCATCTTCAAGCACCAACAACCCTCTTGAATCCTCGTCTGTATTATGATAAGTTGGTCAAGCACGATGAAGAAACTAACAAAAGAATGATGGATGTTCTTGAAAGGATGGTTTCTCTTGAGGATAAAGACACATTTAGTGATTAACTTGCAGACTACATTGCAAGTCAACCTAGCATATTTACACCATTTACACTTAGCATCCTTCATAAAAAGCATCCAAGTACGTGACTAATGTTAATATTAAATTATACTCTTATTTTATAGTTTATATCATATATCACTAATTGCGAATTATACCATGTCCAGGTGATTGGTAGAAAGTGGTCAATCCCAAATTTGCTCAAATTCAAAAGGTGACAATTAGGGTGTTGAGTAAACATGCAATTCATCGACTTGTGAAATTGGAGTGCATTTGAAGGTACACATACAAAGAAGCGCAACAGATTGGAGCCAAAGACACTGCATGATTTGGTGTATGTGAGGATGAATTTGCACATGAAGAAGATCAAAGAAAAAAGTGAAGGGAAGTCAAAACCGATTAATCTAGATTAGTTTGTTGCATTCCCTGAATTGCCTTCTACATCAAATGTTGTCGTTGCTACAATGCCACCACGAGTTGTTGATGTTGATGAGGACGACGAGGATGAGGATGAGGATGACAATGGAGACAATGTTGATTTAAATTATGACGACATTGCACGCGATTATGAATCTCCATTGTTCTTTGATGATTGATTGAGATTTCAGAGTGGCTGAGTGGGGACTTGATTTAAGATTGGATTTTATTGAGATGTATTTATTTGGTTTTTGTTTGAGCTTGAAATATGGGTGTCTTGAATATTGAATATTATAGATTTATAGATGTGCTTTTCATTTCATCATATAAATGTGTTTTGTTAAAAACATTTCTGACTTGAAATATTTTTTTTTTTAAATATTTTTTATTTTTGCCGATTTTTCTTGATTTTTACCGAATTTTGCCTACTTGACCCCTTGCTAATTTACTGTCGAATCCCGAATTTGTGACTAGGATTCCAAGACCCTATTCCTCCCTTCCTCTCATATAATCTCTATCATTGAGATTGGGAAACTTCCAAGGTACTCCCACATCCATCGAGCCTCGCCGAACCCCAACAGCCCCACCGGAGTTCTGACAGCATGCTATATGAAAAAAACAATCCATAACAATTTTAGATGAACATCTCACTTAGTTACCTCAATTACATGGATGTGTCTGATATATTCATTTTCATCATATACACACAATATTAGATTGGGAATACGTAGCTTCAACCACAAGCTAATCAAAATGATAATCAACCATAATTAATATTTCGATCAACCATAATTGATAATCAAAATATTTTGATCAATGTAGCTTCAACCATAAGTTCTTTTGCAAGGAATGCATAGGAAGTGACGGAATTGGAATCCAGATGAGAATAAAAATAAAAATATTAGATTTCTTTAATGTTCGGCCGGCCCTCTTACCGAGCCTCACGCTTTGAGGTTTACATCTCAACTGGATGAATCTTAAGCCTCATATATTCTAGTTGAGTAAGCCTCGAGGCATTATCCATGTGCCTCCCGTCAAAGCATACGTCTCACACACCTCAAGGCGTGCTTTTTAAAACATTAATTGCTGCTTTAATCATCAAATACATCATCAGTTGGTTTGGGCAGACTAGTGTTTGACCAACATTCCTATATTTGAGTATCCTCTTGCACATATTTCAACAAATGCCATCATATCATCATCAACTGGTTTGGGCAGACTAGCGCTTGACCAACATTAGTATAAATTTTTTCATTTGATTATTCTAACATTACTATAAATTTAAGTACCTTCTTACATATATTTCATGTATACAGCTTCACTATCCCATTGCAAACACATTTATATTTGCAAACCTGATCAATTACTCATAGCACATTAGGGATTTCTTCTAATAATATGTCAACCATGAGATCACATGTTCCCCCTTGGCTAGGCAAAAATAATATTCTTGAAGTGTATAAGTTACTAAAACACCAACTGATCAAAGATAGATTAAAGTGCAAAATATAAATCTTGATCAATTTTTTTTTTTTTCGCTAAGGTAGAATTTTATTAAAAAGCAAAGAAAGAAAATACAAGCACAACAAGGATGAGGCACTGCATCATAATAAAGGACATCCCAACAAGGTTGGCACCCCCTCCTTCATCAAGGATGTGCACAACTCACCACAAGGCCCCTCAAGGAGTCAAATATGAAATACAATTTGTGGGGATCCTCCAACACAAACAAGAAACCCGGTCTATGATCCCACCAAGAAGACACTCCATTGCTAAAACTAGCTCCCTTTTTAGCACACTGATCTGCTCCAAAGTTAACCTCCCGCCAGGTGGGTGATATCCAAATAAGATAAAAAAAAGTGAAAGATACGATCCCACACCGGTTTAACCATCCAAGAGACTGACCCTGTGTTAAAGGCCCTTACTGCCGCCGCAGAGTCGGACTCAATCCAAATAGACTTCCAACCTTTGTTAATGGCAAGCGCGACACCCCTCACAATCGCCAAACATTCAGCAATGTAATTAATAGCCAGACCTACCTACTCCTTCCTCCAACACCCCTTGAACTTCGCCCTTTTCATTCCGAAATACAACCCCAAAGCCACTCGGCCCCGGGTTGCCCCTAGAGGCGCCGTCACAATTACACTTGATCACCCCCCTAGGAGGGGGGATCCATCTGTACTCCCTAATCCTGGGGACCTTACCAATAATGGGACCCATACCAAAGCGGCTAAAGAAATCAGAGATTTGCAAGCTGATGTGCATAGCAACTTTCGAAAGGCCAGCACCTAAATCTTGATCAAAGGAGGAAATAGGATGCAAGTTTTATAGGTCATCACAGGGCATGAAATGACAAAATTCAACAAAGATAAATAAATATGCAAGTGTTTAGTATCAACATTCTTTTTCTAAGCTCAATGTCTTTCATGATTTTGTAAAATAAAACTACTTGCAATTTAAAATGAGATAGTTTATACCAGAACAGAACATCTCTCACTGTGCCTTAGAAACTCATGACCTAAGCCGAAACCTCGGTGTGCTCCTTCAAGTAAGCCTGGCAGATCTGCTACAACCATTGTGGCATCGTAGTCAAATGAAACTACGCCCAAATTAGGAAGTAGAGTTGTAAAGGGGTAATTTGCAATTGCTGGCTGAGCAGCACTTACAACACTAAGGAGGGTGCTCTTTCCTGCATTTGGAGCACCCACTATCCCAACATCAGCAACAAGCTTTAGCTCTAACTCCAACCACCTGATCCAGAAAACTGTTAATCTAAGGCCTTGTACAGTGACTACAGAAAAGTTTCTAGACGATCATTCACAAGTCAAAAAGTTATGACCCAGAAAACTTTTTGAACATTTATGGGCAGGAAACAATTCTAGAAAACTTTCCTATGGGCAACCATACAGGGCCTAAGGTCCTGTATACTTTCCTCACTGTGATAAAAAAAAATGATGATAAAATAAAGGGTATTTTAGTAACACCCCCTGAAACTTGAAAGTAATTAATAACACCCGCCCCCTTATACTTTCAAACTTTAGGATTATCCCCTTGACCTAGTTTAACCATCATTTGACTAACGTTAAAACGTGACATGCATCAGGCGCCTGTTAATGCACCTATGATAGGACTATAATATTTTTTTTTTTTTTATCTAGATAGGACTATAATATTGCAACTGCAATGCTAGCAACGTGTGATTCAAGTCCGGTTTAACTTAAGTCAACCACTGTTAAACTAGGTAAGGGGGGTAATCTTAAAGTTTGAAAGTATAACAGGGTATTACTAAGTACTTTCAAATTTCAAGGGGGTGTAACTAAAATACCCTAAAATAAAATAAACTCCCATAAAAAATAAATTCATCATTTCAACCATAAGTTGCTAAAATTCTAGTGAACACGTTCTAAATATTAAGAAATTTTCAAGTTAATGTTTATGAGAGGCCATCCTTTATCACACCAGATAAAACAGCACCAAATTCTAAATGTGTATAGTACCCAATTCCAATATTTCTAATCTATACAAGCACCACTGCTTAAAAAAAAATAAAGAAAGAAAAGAAAACACTTACATTTCTGCACCCTCTTCTCCCTTCTCTGCTATCTTTGGCACCTTGTTCGTCCCTGACTTAAATGAGGCATTCCCTCTCCCACCCCTCCCACCAGGTAATATTAATGCCCTCTGCCCAGGATGCAGCAGCTCCAAAAGAAATTTCCCCTCCTCCCCAGCTTTCCCTGCTTCTCTAATCACAGTCCCCGGTGCTACCGTCACCACAACATCCTCTCCCTTAGCCCCATCTTGTTTCCTCCCCTGCCCATGAGACCCTCTCCCAGCCCTAAAATGGATATTCTTACGGAACGGTAACAGAGAATTCATCGAACCATCAACCTCGACATAAACATTCCCTCCCTTCCCTCCATTTCCACCTGATGGCCCACCAAACGGCACATACTTCTCTCGTCGAAAGGCCACAACACCATTCCCCCCATCTCCAGCCTTGGCGTAGATTTTCGCCCGGTCAAAGCATCTCATAACCGCTGGCACACCCTTCTCCTTCTCTTCCCCTTCTACAAAATCTTGCCCATCGACGAAACTCTCCGACCCAAGCCCTAACACTTCACCACCATCATCCTCACGAGAAGCAGAATTCCCATCTAACAATTCAAATTCTCCATAGTCAAACCCTAACATTCCATCAAAAACCTCTTCTTCACTACTTGAATCATCTACTGCATGCTCATTTTCATGAATTGAGAGCTTTTTCGTAATTTCGGAGAGCTTTATTTCGCTGGAAATTGGATTGAGAGACTCGAAAGAAGGCTCAAAGAAGTCATCCTTGGGAGGAAGGCGAGTGTAGGTCGTAGCTTCTCCACCGGATTGATAAACGGGTGGTGGAGGCAACTCGTCGGAACTGATTCGAGTTTTGCGACTAGGGTTAGGTTTTTTGGAGAACTTTTTTGGGGATGTATTAGAGAGGTTTCGTGTATTGTTGAGGCGAGCTTGAGCTGAACAAAGACGACGAGTCGAGCAGACGCATATGGATGATACTGTGGCCATGCTCAACAAACTTCGGATGAGAAAAGAAGCGGTAAAATGAAATTTATAGTTTGAGAGAGTAACCTTTACGCTTCATGTAGCATGGATTGGTGGGGTTCAAAGGATAATGGAAATTATTGGAGATGTAGAGCCCACACGCAAACTACCACCTTAATTAATGCTGTGTTTGGCAGTGCGGTTAGTTGCAAATAAGTGCTTTTCCAAAAGCACTTTTTTGTGAATAACTTAATTTAAGTTATTTTGGGTGTTTGGGTCACCTCGTAAGAAAAATGCTTATTATATGAAAAAAAGCATCACGACCGTGTTTAGTTATGTAGTGAGAAAAAGTGCTTTTTCTATGTGATAACTTGTCAAATGACATTTTTACCCCTTAAATAGTTAAGTTCACTCTAAGGGCTTAAAATTTATTAAAAAACCCTCTTTTTAGGGATTTCAAAGGGTTGGGCTGGGCTGAATAGTAGAGTTTATTGACTTATTTTGATACAAAATAATACGTTGTTGTATATAGAATAGCGTATTTAGCTCAAGTTTACAAGGGTCACATGCACATAGGGTACTGTCACGCCCCGAATCCGAGCACCTAAATCGAATCCGAATGCCTATGGATCAGCCTGTTTACCTAAGATCTAAGGTGTGATAAAAAATAAAATGTTACAAAAAATAAAGAAAACAATAAGAATCACCGTCGTGATTGATGAATAGCAGCTCAACTCCAATAGTCAAAATAATGCAGAAGCGTAAACAAGTTATTACGATGAAATAACAAAAGTCAAACTTTTAATTTTTTTCAAAATCACTAATTATGGTCTCTATAATTACCTAATATTTATATCAAACATCTTTTGTGAAAGTACTTAAGTCAAAACACTCATTTAAGATAGTTTTGAAATTAATTTTCACGGTTGTAAAAAAAATGGTCAACTTTTGGTCAAAATTCAAAGTATGTCGAAAAATTATTTCATTCAAGAATTTTATTCTAAAAATTATAAGAGACAACTTTAACAAATGCACTTTGGCCAAAAATGACGTTTTATAGTTCTTTTAGTGGTTTTACAATTATTTTCAGTTTTATAAAAGTGACCGGCAAAACTCAGTCGGTTATTTTTTTCTACTTAATCGTATGATTCGAGGGTCAATTTAAAACGGAATCCAACAAGTGATATATGCATTTAATAGTACTCAAAATTTAAATTAAAATATTACAATCAATCCCAACATGAACAAATCATTTTTGAACATCCATAAACCTTAAGAAAAATTAAAAAAAATAATCTTAATCCTCAAACTCCGTCTCGTCCATGATGTCTTCCCCGTTAATAGTTCATCTTCATCTTCTTTTATGAAATCTGAAATTTTGTACGGTATAAACCGTAAGCTTTCGCCCAGTACATTCCACAGGATAATCACATATTTATAATTCATTTAATTTAAACACATGCATAGATTAAGAGCACATGGGATACATGATCAAGTATATAAAAATATGATGAAGATGATGATGATAATGATCCGATTGAGTGAACCCAAAACTTTCATTTCACACATTCCCTTTTTTTTTTCCACAAGTCCAACCCATAGGTTCTTCTACAGGGGTTTGAGGTCTTTCACCGTAGGGCACCGAGCCCTTGTTAATTCTTTAGGGTTCTTCTAGGCCACAGATCCTATGCGCACTCACAGCTAAATCAAATCCTTCGGGTCGTAGAGCCTATGCGCACTCCCGACTAATTCAAACCTTCGGGCCGTAGAGCCTATGTGCACTCCCAACTAAGTTAAGCCTTTGGGCCATAGAACCTATGCGCACTCCTGACTAATTCAAACCTTCGGGTCGTAGAGCATATCCGCACTCCCAACTAAGTTAAGCCTTCGGGCCACAGAACCTATGCGCACTCCCGACTAAGTCAAACCTTCGAGCCGCAGAGCCTATGCGCACTCCCGTTTAATACCAAACTTTCGGGCCGCAGAGCCTATGCGCACTCTCGACTAAGTCCAACCTTCGGGCCACAGAACCTATGCGCACTCCCGTCTAATACCATACCTCCGAGCCGCAGAGCTTATGCGCACTCCCGTCTAATACCCAACCCAAACGAGAATGCCTTATTATGATGATGAATAATATAATCATTTAGCAAGATAATCAAAAACATAAGCCACAAATATCTAAACTCGTAAAATCATATAACAATAATTTAAAATAAATGAATCACAAAGTAGAAGAGAATATCTATACCTATCTAGTTTTAGAACTTAGAACTAGAACCTCCACCACCAAGAACAAAAGAACTCTAGAGAGTTTAGAGAGAAAGAGAGAGCTCAAGAGAATTGGTGAATAGATATGAGAGCGGGAGGTCCTATTTATAATAGTTCATGGGGAAAAACTTCCAAATATAAGTTTTATTGGTTTTAACAAGTATATTTAAAACTTTCTATTTTTTTAAAAAGATTCTTTAAAAAGACTTTATTTTAATTAATTTTCGTAACATTAAAAGGGGTGGTTTTTATAACCTATTAAATGGCTTATTTTAATATAGGTATGGGATAAAAAATGGGCCTAAGGCCTATGGGTATCAAGTAGGCCTTAAATAAGATTATTTTTTGGCCTAAAAGATCTCTAAATTGGCCCGAACGGCCTGTTCCAATAAGTAAACTCAATCAACATGCAAACAAGAAATGATAACAAAACTTACCAACGATTACTCATTAAATTTATAGAAGACAATAAAATTTGTTTAAAATATTTTTAATTTAAAGTTCTTTTTAAAATATTATATATTTTTTTGTAAAATATCAAAATATGATAAGAATCTCAAATGATCCAATGGTGATAACGTGTTGATTAAAAATGTCAAGGTAACATTCATTATTTAAAAATAATATTATTTTTTAAAATAACTCATCATTTAAAATTATGATCTTATTTAATTAAGTTGGTTATCTAGTACATAGAATGTCCTTACATTACCACGGTACAAGTACACATGTATGAAAATCGGTTCTAGTGTCATTAAAATAAAATTCCTTACGTGTCATGATATAAATGTTCTGACTAAGTTCTTAAATTTATTTCTACGTGACATTATAGCATGTTGTAAATAAAGAATAAAGTTTAAAAAATATCAGGACACCAATTTTTACCATTTTATAGTTAATTTACACTAATACCCCTAAATAAAAGTTCAGGGTATTACAGGTACCCAATGACCAATTCACCACGTGCAGAGAATTTGATCTCATAGTCAACTCTTTCGGGCTCACTGACTCTATGAACGCTTGGCCCATCCCTTGGTGGTTCTACACACGGAAAGATAAGGATGATTGATGATTTTTAGCTATTTCATATGACTATTTTTTTCGTCATGGGCTTGGAACCTCATTCATGGGCATGTTCATGAAGCCCGTGATTTTAAATTGCTCAAATACAATGGCTAGAAATCACTAATTAATTTGGATGACTTTGGCTGTGTAGGTCGACATGGCATTTTTAAGGGGTTCGGTATACAAAAGAAAAAAAAATACCAGCCGAGTATATTATATTTTTCCTAATGGTTCATAGGGAAGAAAGAGGTGGAGGACTTGGACCAAATTTTTATTTTTTTGTTTTGGATTTGAATCTTAGACAAAGTCATTACAAAGAAAATTTTTGAAGCAATGGATTTTTGAAGCAGTGGCCAATCACATGGTGCCACAATCAGTTGTTGCTTTTGTACAAACCCTTAAATGCTTTTTGAACAGCCAATTGTGGCACCATGTGATTGGCCACTGCTTCGCTGCTTCAAAAAATTTCTCGTCATTACGTGTCAGTTGAAGTTGCTTACATAGAAAGTATTTCCAAAAGTCCACGTATACAAGAAGACATAAAATTATCAAATATATTCAATTTTGTCATCCTGCGTACGTGACAACTTTTAGAACCTTCAAGAATCTGCAACTCCAAGATAGCCTACATGTGCCAATCACATTCTCAGGAACACATACTCCCGTCGTAATCAGAATTAGGGAAGTGTTTCACTACCCAGCAAGTGCTAAAAGGTATCTCGAAATTCAAAGAGTTCCATAAATCTTTTACAGGCTGAAAGAGTATGAAGCTCCAGCGAAGAAAAAGAGGCGGTGACTGGAAGCAGTGATAGAGTTCTAAAATTTCCTTTCTCCGTAAGAACTCCTACCATTTAAAGATTGAAAGACACTATCTTCACCAATGATAACTCTCCTTCTCCTAGTAAGGATACTACTCTCTTGAAAACTTAAATTTCTTCTCTTGGTAAAACAACTCAAAAGCTTGGAATTTCTTCCATCTCTCACTTGAATATGTAAAGAATATTTTCATATTCAATTTGGCAAAGATTTCGTCTGACATAAAAATATTCTTGTAACCATTCCTAATGTCGTGGTACACATACTTCACCGACTACTTGAAGACTAGAAGACAGAGACAGCAAGAATCAAACGGTTGAATACAAGAGTCATCTGAGTAACTGTCGATTTGTCAGTTAAAGATCGTGTATGCTCGATTAGGAAAGTAAGTGACTTAATGGCCATAGAAATTGATTAAAATGGATAAAATATAATGGACAAACCTAGTCATTGGACTGACCCAAGTCTGAGTCAAATATTGACTATTAGGATAGTCCAATCGATTAGAGGACTCTGTGTAATCGATTGGAAGCTACGAGGCAAAAACTTATTTAAGCCCAATCGATTGGAGACTCTGTGCAATCGATTGGAGTCTTCGGGACAGAAACTTATTTGAGTCAAATCGATTGGAGACTCTGTGAAATCGATTGGAGCCTTCGAGATAGAAACTTATTTGAGTCAAATCGATTGGAGACCTCTGTGTAATCGATTGGAGACTTCGGAATAGGAATCTTACTGAGCCCAATTGATTGGACACTTATCCCCAATCGATTGGACCCAGTGTACAATCGATTGGACCATGCACAGAATCAATCCTTATCGGATCCGAAATTCTTGGTTCCATTATCCCATGTTCTACACGACTCAGGGTCATGAAATTTTATAAATACAACCCTTCTATACCTTCTCTAAAGACACACAGAGACACAGAATGACTCAATCTTCAAGAGAGAGAAGAAAATGTTTTATTTATTAACATATCCATTTGAAGAGCAAGAAGCTTATTTTCCATTCATATCTTGTGAGCTTGTTCTCTTTTTGATCAAAGCCAAGTACTTGATCATTTCCTCAGCTTAGGTTTTTCACTTCTATATTCGACCTGTAAGGAATATTTTCATATTCAATTTGACAAAGATTCTGTTTGACATAAAAACATTCTTGTAACCGTTCCTACGAGCACAAGTGTAGCGTGAAGATGTCGTGGTATGCATACTTCGCCAACTACGTGAAGACTAAAAGACAGAGATAACAAGAATTAGACGCTTAACAACAAGAGTCATCTGAGTAACTGTCGCTTTGTCAATTAACAATCATGTACGCTCGATTAGAAAGGTATGTGACTTAGTGGCCATAGGAGTTGATTAAAATGAACAAAATATAATGGTCAGACTTAGTCATTGGACAGACTAGAGTCAAAGTCAATTTTATTGACTAGTGGGAAAGTCCAATCGATTGGAGACACTATGTAATCGATTGGACACTACGAGGTAGAAATATAATTGAGTCCAATCGATTGGAGACACTGTGTAATCGATTGGAGACTACGGGACAGAAATCTTTCTGAGTCAAATCGATTGGAGACTCTGATTAATCGATTGGAGCATTTGGGACATAAAGTTATAAATGTCAAATCGATTGGAGACTCTGATTAATCAATTAGAGCTTTCGAGACAGAAAGTTATAAATGTCAAATTGATTGGAGAACCCTGTGCAATCGATTGGTGCCTTTGGAACATAAAACTTATTGAGCCCATCGATTGGACACTTGTCCCCAATTGATTGGACATGGCCCAATCGATTGGACTTTGAATAGAATCGGTTTTATCAGATCTGAAATTCATGGTTCCATTATCCCATGTTCTACACGACTCAGGGTCTTGGTATTCTATAAATATAATCCCTCTATACCTTCTCTAAAGACACACAGAGACACAGAGTGACTCAATCTTCAAGAGAGAGAAGCAAAGACTATATTTAGTAGAGTGTCCATTTCGAAGAGCAAGAAGCTTATTTTCATTCACATCTTGTGAGCTTGTTCTCTTCTCGATCAAAGCTAAGAGCTTGATCTTTACTCAGCCTAGGTTTTCCACTTCTATATTTAACCTAGTAAGCCTGAGAGTACCAGTGTGACTCAAACACCTTTTGAGCAACTTGGGGTTCACGGTGTACTGAATCTTTCACTTTTGCAAAGGCGAGAGTATTGAGAATTAAGATCGGAAGAGCTGGTCGAAGGTAGGTTTAGGGTGTACCAAACTGAACAAGTGGATAAGGCTTCTTGGCTTGAAGGGCACGTGTGGATTCATGGCATTGACTCAGAGGACGTGGAAGCATCAACAGTGGGCCTTGGCTAAGGTTGGATGCTATATTTGCAACGGTGCTGCGTAGGTAACCTTTGTTTCGTTTAACTTTTTAGTTAGTGATACTTTCTGTTTGGACGTGGTCCCCTGGTTTTTCTTTGGCTAAGGCTTCCACGTAAAAATATCTTATCTTGTGTGATTGTTTGTTTATCTTCCGCATTATATCCTGATTAGATCAAACGACAAAAAGTCAATATACCACGGAGGTATATTTGATTTGAGTCGATTGTAATAATCATTTTTAAACAACTAAGGCATGAGATTTTATCCCCATACCATAGACCAATAAAACTGTATAGGTATATTTAAATTTAAATACCTAATCAACCCCCCTTCTAGGTATATTAAGTTAAAGAGAACGGACCGGTGGAATTTAATCTAGCTGTTGACCCCCTGGCTCGATATCATCCCCCAAGTCCTCGTCGAAAATATCATCGAAGTGTGAAGGGACATCTGTCACTCTCCGGACCTAAGACATGCTCTTCCTGATGGTCGAAGGCCCAATAGGCCCCATGGGAGCGCACACCTCCTCATTGGCTCAAATAGCCACATCCAAATGCAGTAATATAGAGCTCACCAGTAGAGGGAATGGGAGACAAGGATGGTTAACGTAATGACCCTATTTCTAGTAATATTATAGTAGACTTTTTATAATACTTTGAACATTATATGTATGTCATTTTAAAGGTCTCAAGAATAGCTTTCTATCGGTATCAAGTTTGTTCAAATCGGAAGCGCGAGTCAAAAGTTATTGTGTGTAATTTTGGGCAACATTTTAAAGATATAGTTTGATATCAAAAATATAAAATTTGAAAAAAATAGACAATTTTCAAAATTATAGTCCCACATCGGATAGAAATGAAAAGTTCTGAGTTTTCAACCTCTATAAATACAAGGCCATGCCTTGAGAAAATTACATCAATTTGGGTATTTGCATTCTAACCCCTGAGGTAAGAATATTTGCAAAAAAATTCTTTCAACTAGAAGAAATTCTAGAAAATTTCTAAGAATTCTTAAAAATATTCAAGAGGTCCTTTGAAAAGTTTTTGTGGGACCTACTGCCTCGAGATACGCACTACCTCGAGATTCGCATTGTACGAGGTTCAAGGATTTGGGATTCTAGCGTATTCACCAGTAAGTACATAGTTATTTATTTTATGCCTTTATTTAATTAATTAATTATTTATTTATTTAATTAATTAATTATTTATTTAATTATTTATTTATTTATTTAATTGATTAATTATTATTTATTTATAAATATTATTTTTATTTTTTTATTTTTTTGAAATAGTAGAAAATTCACAGAATATTGTAAAAAGATTCTAGAAAATTCTATTATTTTTGGGGAAAATGTCTGAAAATGTTATTCTTGTTATTTGTTAAATTTTAGCAAGAAACAATCCAAATTCTTGTATTTTTCACATAAAATGTGTAAATGAATTGATAATTTCTTGTAATCTTAAAAGCATGAAATTATGATAGATGAGGACATGTGTAATCTATTTAGGTGGATGAAGTCATGCTCAAATTCATTTAAAATGAAATATATGCGTTTTTCATCCATTTTATGAATTCACTTTCTAAAATATTAATAGGGCTTAAATGTTCTTATTTTTAGTTTCAAAATGCAAAAATATGAATGTTATGCATGTAAAGATGTTTCTACAAACATTATTATTTTATGCATATAAATACGATTAAGGACATGAATAAGAATGTGATTGGGAATGTGGAATATCAGATTAGTTGGAATCAGGCGTTGTCTCATTTCTTTGAGACCCCTTGGGATTTTAGTCCCCTAAAGTATCAGGCGTTGTCTTATTTCCTTAAGACCCCTTGGGGTTCCAGTCCCCTAAAGAAGAGGCGTTGTGATATTCGCTTAAAAGTGCGTATTTTTCACTGTTATCTTCTAAGCGTTTTCACACTCTCTTACGTTAAAATGCTCTATTTATCTACTTTTTTACGTAAGAGTCTCTTTTGTTCCGTAGAACACACTTTTTCTGGACGAAATGGTATATTTGCATGCATTAAACACATTTTCGAAAGTCTAGACATTGAGTCGTTCTGATAAAGTCTTATTACGCGCTTCTTCTGTCGTAGAAAACCCCGATGGGACAATTTTCAAGACTTGCGAGCCCACATCGATTAGGAAAGCCCATTATCAAAGCTTAAAGAGCCCACATGCTATGATTAGAAGATATGGGCCAAATATGGGCTGAATAAGATGACCAAAAAGCCAGCCCAAAGAACAAAGAGAGTAGGAGAGCCAATGACCAAGAGACGGACCAAAGCATTTAAAGCCACATGAGTCAGCAAGGAATGATAGTTTACTCTACTGGAGAAGCATGGGGATGGTCACAGTGAAGACCAGGGTTCCAAACCCTCTGCCAATACTTTTATCTCCATTTTCTGATATTTTCTCTCTTATCTCTCCTTATTATCTCTCTTTCTTCATTTCTCGGTCATCGGATCTATTGACCTAACCCCAGAACTCTTGCCCGTTAGCTCTGGCCCATCTCCCTAAGCTATCGGACCGTTGGATCTTCCATCGGACCGTTGGATCTTCAATCGGACCATTGGATCTCTCTAGATCCGTCGATCTACCAATCTGGGTCCCAATCAAGTCACCATCCATCCGATCGCCATCAGATTGTCTGTCACATCATCTTGAGAGACGATGGACATCATCAATCCATGTGGGCCAGTAGCCGGGCCCTCATCATCGACCCGCTGTCCGACCATTTAGTGGACCTCGTAAATTTCAAAATAATTTCAATTAAATTTTAAAAAATGGGGGGTCCACTAAATGGGGAAATTCCCCAAAGAAAGTAGGGTTTTACTTTAAAATATATATATATATATATATAAAAATACCCTATTTCCATTAAAGGAAATATGGAGCTTTATAAGAGGGAAGGAGAAGGGTTTGTTTGAACCCTAATCCCCCTTTAATCCCTTTCCCCATCTCCTCCTCTTCTTCCCCCCTTCTCCTCCGTCATTCCCCTTCCATTCTTCCTCCTCCTCTTCCCTTTTCCTTCTTCTTCTTTTTCTTCTTCATTCCGGCTGAAGTTGCAGAACTCCGGCCGCCATCTTCTTCTCTTCTTTTTCTTCTGCTTTCTTCTTCTTCTTCTCCTCCATTTAAAAGCTCTCCCCCTCCGTCTGTGCGTAGCAGACCTTGCTGCCACGGGCAGCACTACTCCTTCTTCACGTCTTGCCCACCGGAGTTGCAGCCTGCAACTCCGGTCACCACATCACGAACCGCCCTATCCTTCTTCTTCTTCATCTTTTTCTCCTCTTCTTCCATCCAAATCCTCTTCTCCACACTGCCATTCATCTCAGGCCGGATCAGAAACTCTGGTTGAGATCTCTCTACCCCCCACTTTCTCCACCACATTCTTTTTTCTTGCAGGTTTGGCCGGTAGACCCACTGACTGCAGGCGTGCACACGCGTCAGCACTACCACCGTCTGCAACTTATTGTAGACGGTCTGCCCACTAGCCAAATCACTTGTTGCTGCTATGTGTTGCAGCACTGCTGCTTACACCTCCGCCTCCGTCAAGCAACACCGGCCAGCGACCCCCCTAATGCTGTCTTCCAGAAAAGTCACAACGTGACCACGTTTCGGGCTGTAATGATCTCACCCATTTGCAGGTCACACAACCCATGTGCATGTGTGCACTTCCCCGGTGTAATCACCCTCCAAACCGCCACCTTGAACCACCGTCTTCACCAATCGCTCCATCCTTCTCCACGGCCCAGCCAATCGGAAAAAAACGGAGGACGCCTACCTGCTTGATCTCCACCTCTTCATACACCGAACTTCCTCACTTGCACCATCAAATGGTCGGTCTCCTATCATCCCACCTATTATTGTACTCCTATGTGCACGCATGCTCCATTTCGTTGGCAGCACCACTAGGCCGGACCATCCATGGCCAAATTCCGGTAAGTCTCTAAAGTGAACTTCTTCATTCTCCATCTCTAGTTTCTCTCTCTACTTCATCATCTATTTCTCTCTCTAGTTAGTTTTTATTGTTTTTTAGTAATTAGATTTTATTTTATTTTATTCAAGAAATGTAAGGTTTATTTCAAATAATAAAAGAAGTTCTTTTAAGTGTAATTTGTTATGATTAATTTTTATGTATGCTTCTCATCCCTTCATCTTTTTATTGTTAGCAATTTCTGAGAAAAATCCGTCATTTTATGTCCTTAAGTCATGCGAATTAACCCCGAGCGTGAATCGACATCTGACACGAATCCCTATACAAAGATCTAAAATTTTGGAGGATTTAAGAACCGGATCAATTTACAAATCTTGTTGGAATTAGGGTTTCCGTAACCAACGACGCGGAAAAATCCTACTTTCACGTTGTCTCATTCATGAGACCCCTCGGGTATTTATACCTAAAAGAAAATTAGGGAATCCGGAGAGAGGATACCTATTGAAACAATTAGTTTGCGCATTAGGGAGTTTACTTGTGAACTAGAAGTGTTGACATCGTACACTAGGACTGATGGAATGTTGGTACTGAATACATCAGAATTGATAGTTTGACTGTATAGAAATAGTCACGGGTATTTTGATAAGAGAAAGGTTGACTATTATGTGAAAAGTCATCCTTGTATTCGAAGTTATACGTAAGTAATTGATAGAGAATTGAGTTTTATCGAATTACATGTGAAATTCATTTGCAAATCATATTTGTTTTAAAATAAACAAAAGTCGCTGATTTAAGTGGTTTTACGCATGAGGAATATACTTACTGGGCCCTAGCTCTTCATTTTAAAATGTTTTGTTTTCAGGAAAGGATAAGGAGAAGTTGGTCTGATGCTTCTAGCATTTCTATTGATAGACTTGTGCTAGAGACGATGTTATATTTCGTTTAATTCTTCTATCTTGTAGAAGGATACATGAGTTATGTAGGTCGTTTGACCGTTTAGTAACATGTATTTGAGAGTACAATATATATACAATATTTTCTTTTGGATGGGCATATTACGATTTTGTTTGAGGTGAGAGATCCTCTAACATTATTAATGTGTCAATGAAGTGCGTTTCGTCTTATGGATTGTTTAAACAAAATGAAAAAAAAAATTATCCGGTGTATTTCCGCTGCATCGTGATATCAGTTTTGTTTAACTGTGCGTTTGTATGATCAGATCACGCCTCAAGATACGAGAAAGGTCGATATGAGCAAATATCGGATTTGGGGGCGTGACAGTTAGCCAACTAGCTACCTGCTCTAACCATGGCTCTAAAAATAAACCTCGGAAGGTCAATGACAAATCCAGTGCCAAAATGGTAAAGAAGCCGCAGACGATCAATGTTCACCTGTGTCCCATGGCCAGGTGGATCAATGTTGTACCCACAGATGAGGTACAACAAACGATACTCAGGAGAAGGGATGTGAGAGGTATGAAAGTACTCCAGTCAAATATCTGCCCTGTGAGTGTCTCGGTCAACGTAACCCTAGAAGTCGCCATCTCACGAGTCCTAGCAATATACTCATATGAGGTAGACGGACGAGGAATGTCCAAAAGGTCCAATCGATTGTACACTTGGTCCAATCGATTAGGCCATGTCCAATCGATTGGGGACAAGTGTCCAATCGATTGGGCTCAATAAGTTTTCTGTTCTGAAGGCACCAATCGATTGCACAGGGTTCTTCAATCGATTTGACATTTATAACTTTCTATCTCGAAAGCTCCAATTGATTAATTAGAGTCTCCAATCGATTTGACATTTATAACTTTCTGTCCCGAATGCTCCAATCGATTAATCAGAGCCTCCAATCGATTTGACTCAGAAAGATTTCTGTCCTATAGTCTCCAATCGATTACACAGTGTCTCCAATCGATTGGATTCAATTATGTTTCTGCCTCGTATTGTCCAATCGATTACACAGTGTCTCCAATCGATTGGACTTTCCCACTAGTCAATAAAATTGACTTTGACTCGGGTTTGTCCAATGACTAAGTCTGACCATTATATTTTGTTCATTTTAATCAACTCCTATGGCCACTAAGTCACATACCTTCCTAATCGAGCGTACATGATTGTTAACTGACAAATCGGCAGTTACTCAGATGACTCATGTCGTCAGCCATCTGATTCTTGCTGTCTCTGTCTTTTAGTCTTCACGTAGTTGGCGAAGTATGCGTACCACGACATCTTCACGCTACACTTGTGCTTGTAGGAACGGTTACAAGAATGCTTTTATGTCAAACAGAATCTTTGCCAAATTGAATATGAAAATATTCCTTACAATCTCCCCCTTTGGCAATTCTGTGACAAAAAATATTTAATCATAAAGAATGTAAAAAAATAGAAAATACAATCCCACCCTCTTACATGATTCACTCACTATCTCACACTCTCTTGGAGATAATCGAACAGATATAGTGTAATGGCTTTTGATCTGTTCCCTTCACATTCTACCAACAATACATACCTTGTAATATCATCGACAATTAATAATAAATATAAAATACAGTGAGTTTAATTATACACATCACAAGTAGAGAAATTGAAAAAATAATAAATATTTTTCTCCCCATATCTCATGCATCCACTTATTTTTACCGCTATGATTTTCTCTCCCCCTTTTTGTCACAAATTGACAAAGGTATAGAATAGTAAGCAAATAATAAGCATGCAGTGAAATTATCATGAGAAACAAGTGCAATATATACATCCATAACCAGTAAATTAACAGTAATCAAACAAATTATAGTAGATCTTGAAGCATAAACTGATTTTTGGAGAGTATAACAGATTTTTTGTATGTAGGACCACCTAGGGATGATGCCCAACATCCATATAGTCATCATCCTTTAAGAGTATGCCATGTGGCTGTGGTCCGTCAAGAGATTTGTTTATAACAGTGTGTCATGGACTAGATTTTCATTTGTCTCTTACAGTGTGCCATGGACGTTCGTGATTCATGACCGAGAATAGACTCTCCGTGGGGTATAGACAGTAGTCCAGATTGGCGAACTTCAATGCTCCATGTGTTGAGATGTTTTCTGCCACGCTGTAACAAAAAGATCTCATGGGATGACCAGCGTGGATATATTGACTAACTTGCACCATGGTTGAAAGCATGTTAGTAGTTTCATGTATTACAAACTAGTAGTGAGGCAAGCGCGATGCGCGTCTGAAACATAGTTACTAAATATGCGATGCATGTGCACCTTACACGTGGAACAATCTTAGAGATCACCGACCGTAGAGATGTTTGGCCCATCCCTAGGTGAACCAATATACAAAAATTCATCTTGATAGTTATTTCTATATGTTGGATTAGAGAATTTTTCATGATTTGTTTTTAACCATGGATTTTGAGTATTATTTGGCCAATGCCAAAACGACACCAATATGCAACATGATAACGTCCATGGCTCTTGGACCATGTGATCATTATTGGGTACGTACGATACACTTAATTAACTTTTTTTGTTTCTTTCAAACATACCCATTGATGATGGACAATATTATGAGCCATGTGGCACACTCTTGGAGATCACTGGCCATATGGATGTTTAACCCATCTCTAGGTGAATCTATGTACCAAAATTCATCTAGATTATTTTTTTTTATAAAAACAAGATATAATATAAATAAAAGATCGAAATGATCTTGAGAAAACAAAGGCAATTTAAGAAAACAACAAAAAACAAACTGTATTGTCACGCCCCACAATTCATACGCCAGAATATCTCTATCCATGCACGAATCCTGAGACGCGAGCTGGAAACAAATCTCAAAACATCGCGAGAAATACAAAAGTCTCATAAATGTCAAATCAATACAGAAGTCTCTTTTCGTCGACTTTTCCACGTAAGAGTTTCTTCCATGGCGTAGAACGCATTTGTTAGACAAAAATTGACTATTTGCATGAAATAAACACATTTCGAATAGTCTAGTATTAAGTTATTTTAGTTAAATCTCATTACGTGCTTTTTCACTTGCAGGAGACCCTATCGGGCGATTCTCGAGGACTGGCGGGCCTACTATCATCCACAGAAGACTTCTATCAAAGCATAAAGAGCCAGCAAGCTAGGATAAAAAGATAGAAGACATGTATGGGTAGATGATCGTAGAGTCGGAACAAGGACTAAGGGAGAAAAGAATAGCTGGAGACCAAGGGAAGGACTTATGTGTTAAAGGCCACACAGTGAAGATCAGGGTTCTAGACCCTCTACTAGCTCATTTCCCTGTATTTTCTGACATTTTCTCTCTCCTACCTCTGTTCGACTCTCTCCTTCACCTATCACCATTATCCATCAAATCTACCGTTCAATCGCCATCTGATCTATCCATCCTACGGATCCGACCATCCCATCATGCCACCGATCATTCGATCATCCATCCTATCACCCAACCGATCTCCATTGTAAAATCTCAATCTCTAGGGGGTGTTGGAGTGAAGAGAAGTGCCTTAAATAGTTGATTGCAGCTGAGAGCGCATAGCTCGATCTTCGAGGAAAGAAAAATGCATTTTCCTTGATGGGTGTTTTCATGAGAAAATGCTTTTTTCTCCCCTGCCGGCCAAACTCACCCTAACCCACGGCCTTGCAAGAGGCCCATATCCATCTGGCCCATTAGCCCACTTATCCTTGAGCCCATACCCATACCCATGACCCATGCCCATTAACCCACATGACACCTATTCTTTGAGCCACACAACCACTGGTCGACATGTGGCATGCCATTCCTCAATGCATGGATGGTTTCCACAATGAAACCGTCTCCTTAATCCCCTAACTCTTCTCATCTCTTTCCTAGTCACTAGGAATCAATCAAAAGAGAGAAGTTTTCTTCTCTCTTATCTCTCTATAAAGAAGAGGCCTACGGCATCTTCACTTGGGTTCCCTCCCCCTTCATTCTCCTAAGCCTCTTCTTCTCTAAAGCCCTTCCATTTTTCCCAAATAGCATCTCATCACGCTTAAAGCCTGAAACTCCTTCACTACCATTAGCATACATCATCACCATTAATTCCGGCGAGAAGCTCACCGGAATTGCCACTCATCACCTTCCTAGGCGTCTTCTCTTGAAAGCGTTGCGTTGTTGGACCTCCATTAACGCCGCTAGCAGCCACACCCTTCCCATCTCTCATTAGCAAACATACCTTCTCCGTTCCCTTATCCTTCTTCTTCATCTTTTCTTGTTCTTGCCAGAGTTGGTCTGCAACTCCGGCCGCCTGCTAACCACCTCTTTACAAGCCTCGAACCTGCTCCCTCTTGCAGGTCTCCATCAATTGGAGTGCGCCTCCAGCCACCACGTCTTGCAGCGATCTCTTCTAGACATGCAAACCAGTGCTGTACTCATCTCCCTCTGTCATCCTCTTCACCAATTTGAAGAGAAACAGCACAGCACCGGCAACCTTCTCCTCCCAAGCGCTAGCAACACACTATTGACTGCCATCTCTTCACCACCATCGTGGCCTTCCCCTTTCTTCCCTGCAATAATAGTGGGTAGTTTCACCATTAAAACCACTCCTTGCTGCACCGTTAATACCATCAACGTTGCTGCCCTCATCTGAGTCAACTTCCACCACGATCCTCTCTCAAAGCATTCAGCAGAGATCATTCCATGTCATCACCTGCTGGAGAACAGCTCCACGAGTGATCGATTTTACAAATGTGTCCAATCTATTGGCTTTGATCATGTTCTACCTCGTAGCCTCTAACTGATTTTGCAGAAGTCTCCAATCGATTGGGCATTTAACATGTTCTGCCTCGTAGCTTCCAACCAATTTTACAGAGTCCTCCAATCGATCGGACTCTCCCTTAAGTCAATATATTTGACTAAGACTCAGGCCTATCCAATGACTAGGTTTGACCATTATATTTTATTCATTTAAACATACTCCTCTGGTCACTAAGTCACTTACCTTCATAATCGAGTGTACACGATCTATAACCGACGAATGGGCAGTTACTCAGATGACTCCTGTCGTCAACCGGCTCATTTGTCGGTTATAGATCGTGTACGCTTGTTTAGGAAGGTAAGTGACTTAGTGGCCATAGGAATAGGTTTTAAAATGAATAAAATATAATGGTCAAACCTAGTCATTGACAGACTTGAGTCTAAGTCAAGATTATTGACTTCTGGGAAAGTCTGATCAATTGGACTCTACAAGACAGAACTTAATTGAAGCCAATCGATTGGAGACTTCTGTGAAATCGATTGGAACTTACGGGACAAAAACTTCTTTAAATCCGATTGATTGGACTATGTACAATCTAGAAAGTTAGGGAACAAGAAGAACAACAACACTAAAGCCAGCGAAGAAAACTACAAGAGCAAGTCATTCGATTTATTGAAAAAATCACTCATTCCATTAAAAAATAATCATCATAGTGGCTATTTATTTATCTTTAAGTGAGAGAAAGGATCGAAAACCTCCACCCAAAATGGATTTACGAAGGAAAAACCCATCCGTACAAGACCAATCGATTGGACCCAGAGTATAATCGATTGGACTTAGCCCAATCGATTGGACCCAAAGTACAATCGATTGGACTTCATACGAATTGAGTCTTTTTCAGATCCAAAATTCTAATTTCTACTTACCTCACTTTCTAAAAGACTCTATACTATGAATTCTATAAATATAACCTTTCTGGCTTTACAAAATACACTTCTACACATTATAATATAAAGAAAAAAGTTCTATTTATCGAGAGTGTCCATTCGAAGAGCAAAAAGCATTTAGTTCTTATAAATATCTTATGAGCTTTTTCTCTTTTAAATCAAAACCAAAAGCTTGATCTCTTACTCAGTTTAGGTCTTCTACGTAGATACTTGACCTAGTAGCCTGAAAGTACTAGTGCGTCTCAATATTATTTGAGCAACTTAGGGTTCAGGGTGTATTGAATCATTCACCTTCAGTAAAGACTGGATAGTTGAGAATTAAGATCGAAGTGGTTGATTGATATTCGCTCAAAAGTGCTTATTTTAAGCCATTATCCTTATAGCGATGTCGCATTCTCCTATGTAAAACTTGTCTTTTCGTCGACTTTTCTATGTAAGAGTTTCTTCCATTGCATAGAATGCATTCTTTAGATGAAAATCGACTATTTGCATGAAATATCCACATTTTGGATAGTCTAGTATCAAGCCATTTTAGTTGAATCTCATTACGCGCTTTTTCACTTGCAGGAGACCCTATCAGGTGATTCTCGAGGACTGGCGGGCCCACGATCAACCACAGAAGACTTCTATCAAAGCTTAAAGAGCCAACAAGCTAGGATAAAAAGATAAAAGACATGTTAGGGCAAAGTTAAAAGATCGTAGAGCCAGAACAAGGACTAAAAGAGAGAAGAATAGTTGGAGACCAAGAGAATGACTTAGGTGTTAAAGGCCACACCAATTGATATCAAAGGATAAGTTTGACTAATTGGTGGAGCGGACGAGAGAGAATAAAGAAGACCGGGGTTCAAGACCTTCCAATGCTTTTATTTTTATATTTTTCTCTCACCTCTCCTATTTCTCTCTATCTATCTTGGCCCATGACCCATGACCCATGACCCATGTCCATGCCCATGCCCATTTGCAACAACAAGAGAGAATTGGTATCACTTGACTGATTCTTGTCTCCTTTATATCTCTCTATCCTAGTCACTCTCTCTCTCATCTAACTAACCCATTTCCAACCGTTGGATCTCTCTAGATCCAACGGTCATCATTTTTATAACAAGCAAAAAAAGAGTCTATAAGAGATTTACGATCTCTCCTTCTTGGGTTGGTTCCCTCCCCCTTTTCTTCTCTCTTTCTTCTTTCTTTCTCTTCTTCTTCACCCTTCTTCTCCGGTGAGCAACGTCTTCTTGCTGCCCATTCCATTTGTCATAATCAAAGGCTACAATCCTCAATCCTATTGAGGTCGATCCAATCGGAGTTGCACCATCTACCTTTTCAATGGTAAGCTTCTCTTTAATTCATCTCTCTAACCTTCCTACCTTCTTTCTCTCTCTTCTTTCCCTCTTTACCTTTACATGCTTTCTAGGGTAATATTTTAATGGCTTTCTAGATTAATTTTGTTTAATGTTATTTTCGTTTTAAAGCATTATAAGCATTTGTTTTTAGTTTAATGAACAAGTTTTAAATTCAAGTTTAAGTTATTTTCATTTATTGTGTTTTTCATTCTCGTTTCTCTTATATTTTTTTCATTCTAATAGTTTTAACAACAATCTCAAGCATATTTTAAATCAACCTCCACCATTCTCACCCTTTCATTTATTCCGAGCATTTTCTGATTATTCTTGTTCTTATTGTGCTAACTAATCCTGAGTGCGGACGATATCCGACACGAGCCACTGTGCAAGTTTGCTTATTTGCAGATTAAGTGAACTAATTCGGAGAAATTACAAATATTGTTGAAATCAAGGGTTTCCGATCCAAAGACACGAAAAAAACTTAATTTCATTGATCGAAGGTAGGATTGGGGAGTACCAAACTGAAGAAGCAGATAAGGCTTCTTGGCTGGAAGGGCGTGCGTGGATTCTTAACGTTGATTCAGAGGACATGGACCCATCGACAGTAGACCTTGGTTAAGGTAGGAAGCTGCATTTGCAATGGTGCTGCATAGGTAATCTTTGTTTCGTTTAACTTTCTAGTTAGTGATACTTTCCTTCTAGACGTAGTCCCATGGTTTTCCTTAGCTAAGGTTTTTACGTAAAAAGACTTTGTCTTGTAGATGTTTGATTGTTGTTCTGCTAAATCTATTGATTAGATCAAATGACGAAAAGACAATATACCATAGAGGTATAATTGATTTGAGTCAGTTGTGATAATCTTTTTTATCAATCAACTAAGGCATGCGAGTTTATCACTTTACCTTGACCAGTTAACTTGTGATAGGTTAGATTAATTTTTGAATAACCTAATCACCCCTCCCTTCTAGGTATTTCTGATTAAAGAGAACGAACCGGTTATTTTTCAAGAAATTCTGATTAATCAATGTATAAAAAATAAAACTATATTTTAGATTAGTCTCATTTGCTAAGTTTGCATTATGGTAAAAATTTATAAACTGTTTATCTGAAAACCTTTCACATGCACACTATTTTAACATGTAATACACTAGAATTGATAAGGTAAAAACATTCTCAGGAATCATGGAGTAAATTGTCCCTTATATGATATTATTAATAGAATATCCAGTACCTTTAGAGTTATAAATTTCTCCATGGTTAGATACATTTCTAAACTAGAGTGAAAGCCGATTGTATGGCCCCGATTATAAATACTTCTGATTACCGATTGCTACAGTAAATAGCTACCTAAGTTCAGACGTGATAAATTCTTCCACTAGAACAAGTGAAAAAATAGAACAACTTGCTTAAAGATGAGAAAAGGAAAATTAAAATTTAAAGTCATATACACTTGTGTAAATAGCCATATTTGTTAAAAGATTAATGTGAATTCACATGGGCAAATACACTTGTAAAAAGAGAGAATTGTGAACATCCAATTTCTCTAGTGATTTTCATATTTTGAAGACAGGATACCTCCAGATTCCAGGATTATTGCTTAACTTGTTTCTAATATCTATCTTGTACCCAATAGAACTCAGTTCATTCTACACTTGAGGAAAAACATTGAGTAAATTAAAATCTTAAGTTAATTGACTTGCTCTAACAATTTAGTCTAGTATTCATGCACATGATTAATCTAGATTGTACTAAAATGCGTAAGTCTGAAATTTTAGGCATATTTCTGAGTTGTTAGTGCCTATCAAGTACAAAAGTTTTGACAAAAATTACAAAATTTTAAGGGTTGGACTCTAGGGATCCCCATTTTTTACCCCCACTTTGGCGTACCCATATAGAAAATTATTCTGCAAAAATTCAAATTATTATGATATTCGTAGACTGGTTTAGAAGTTGAAGAATTATGAACCGTCGATTTTTACCGTGATACTTGAAAACCACATTTGTCGGGGTTAGAAATTTCAGAATGGCCTAGTTTTTTGTAAGGGTGATCTATATAGTGAGGAGATCATCCTCACCAAAAATCAGCCATTGATTCCTCTCTATGTGGGTATGCCAAAGTGGGGGTAAAAAATGGGGGTCCCTAGAGTCTGACCCAAATTTTAGAACTTTTATCTTGATTTATAATATCTTGTCATGCGCATTTCAATGATTATTTATTGTGAAAAGGTATGGTTGGGGAACGTGGAAAATTTGAGAATATTTTAAAAATTTCAGAAAATTTGTTTTTGGGAAAGTTTTTCTAGTGTGTCCAATCGATTGGACTGCGTGATATTTGCTCAAAAGTGCTTATTTTAAGCCATTATCCTTTTAGCGGTGTCACATTCTCCTACGTAAAACTTATCTTTTCATCGATTTTTTCATGTAAGAGTTTATTCTATTGCGTAGAGCACATTCTTTATACGAAAATTGACTATTTGCATGGAATATACGCATTTCGGATAGGCCAGTATCAAGCCATTTTAGTTTAATCTCATTACGAGTTTTTTCTCCCGCAGGAAACTCGATTGGATGATTCTCGAGACTGGCAGGCCCACAATCAACCACAAAAGCTTAATATCAGTACTTAAAGAGCCAACGAGCTATGACAAGAAGATATGGGCCAAGTACGGGCAAAGCAAGAGGATCGCAGAGCCGATCCAAAAAACCAAGAGAGCAAAAGAGAAGAAGACCAAGAGAAGGACCAAGGTGTTAAAAGTTACACCAAATTTCATCAAAAGCTAGCTTGCTTAATTAGTGAAGCTCATGAAGGAGAATGTAAAAGGCCAGAGTTCAAGACCCTTCGCCAATTCTATTTTATCTTTATTTTATTATTTTCTCTCTCCTCTATTTATCCCACCATCAGATCTCTCTGATCGCCATCCGATCGTCCATTTACCATCCGATATCCTAACACCATCTATCAACCATCCGAACGGCCATCCGATCATCATGATCATCTTTTATCCCTTGGCCGGTCAAATCCCAACCATCCATCATTTCTTTCTTCTAATCTAACGACCTCATTTCCATCTCCTAATTTCACCTCAAACTTCTTGTTAAGTACTACATCCTATAATTATCATAACCCTCATCCATAAACCAAAGGGCTCACAAGCCCATCTCCACAAACCCATTCTACAACCTATGGGCTCTCACAAGCCCACATCCTTAACACAAGAGAGAAATGGTCTTCACAAGACCGATTCTTCCTCATCCATCCTTCCCACGTATCTCTCAACAATCTCATATCTCACTCTAACCAATCCACAACTTCCTCTCACTTATCCATCGAGAGAGGGAATCTTCTCTCTCTTGATGTTTATTAGAGGCTCATGGCCTCTCTTGGAAAAGTTGGTTCCCTCCCCCTTCTAAAATCCTAACCTATCTCTCTCACTCTCTCATTAAAGAGCAAGTAGCTCTTCTCTTTGCTGCAGCCCTTCCCCTCCAGTGCCTCCAACCATGACTACAAGGACAACCACCATATTTGGTCGTGTCTCCAAGCAACCACCATCAGTTGCTGTCATTTCTCCCTCCAAGGTGAGGGTATCTTCTTCCCATGATAAGACATTCTCTCAAGGTTGTTTCATCCTCTCCTCTCTTACTTTCTCTCTCCCCACCCTAAGTTTCTCTCACTTCCAATTTCTTTTTCTCTCTAACTCTCTATTGCTTTCTCTATCTCATTTACATGCGTTCTAGATTAAATATTTTAATTGCTTTCTAGATTAAGATCTTTGTTTTTTGTTTTAGTTCATGTAATTTGTAGTATTTTAATCAATAAAAAATCTCCATTTCCATTTATTATATTCCTTTTCTATTTTCTTTATGTTAATTATTTGATAAAAGGCTCTCCAAAAGATTATTTTAAAATTCTCGATTATTAATCATCACTCTCATCCCTCCATTTATTCTGAGCATTTTCCTTTTAATCTTGTTCTTTATTGCACTAACCAGCAAACATTTAGTGCGGATCGACATCCGATACCCATCCCTATGCAAGAAATGTATGTATTTTGCGAGAATTAATACGTGAATCAGATAATTATAAATTATTGTTGATCTAAGGGTTCTCATAACCAACGACACGGAATTCTCTTATTTCACTACGCGACCATTCGATTTTTAAAAACCCTTTTTGGGTCATTTTTTACTCCAATCGATCCAAATTCTCCCAATCGATCGTACTACTCCGATCTACATTTCCCCTAGAGTTTTGTGTGATTTCTCCACCTCTTTCCTCCGATTTCACTTCACCATCTCCATCTCACCATTTTCTCTACACTCTGAGAAAAATGGGATTTTCATGTGGTTCCTCCCCATCCTTATGATAATGGCTGATGGAACAAGGCGTAGGAAGCAAGTGGTTCATTCTGATTCTTCCAATGAAGAAGAGAAGAGTTCAAGATGTTGCAACCTAGGAGTTCAGTTCGGGTTAGGAGGGGTGATCGACCTTCATCTTCATCTCGTCCCATGCAAAGAGGAGAGTCTTCTCAGGGATAGAGGGGAGCTGCGAAGATTGAGGTTGAGCCTCTTCATCTCGTCAGAGTTGTTCTCCATCTCCCGCAGTTAGTCAAATTCCTCATGTTTTTATTAATGATAGGGCTAGTAGTCGTTATGATCACTTTCATAGTCAGATTCCTACTGAGACCATTTTTACTACTAGGGAGTGGTTACCCGTCCTTCAGATGAACTTATCCTACTACCCTACTCTCATCCATACATTTTATGCGAACACCCATGCTTGTCATTATGATGATGCGATTTAGCTGTCCTTTCAAACCTATGTTTCGGAGGTTACCATGAAGATCACTCCTGATATGACTGCTACCATCCTAGGTATCCCTCGTCATTCTGCTCATATTGAGTATCTCCCAAGGACTAGATAGATGACCACAGATCGAGGTACTTTGACTAAGACTCTTTGCGGTGATGTGTTTGATTGGGTTTTTGATCAGTAGTCTTCTCCCAGAGTACAGATTGTTGACTCTTTTTTTGTTAGGTGCAACATTGATCCAACTGGTCATGGTGCCTGAAACTAGAGTTTTTCCACGTCGTTGATTACGGAAACCCTAGAATCAACACATTTGTAATTTTTTATCCGAAACTTTAATTCTGCAAAATAAACAATTCTTTGCACGGTGGAAGTATGTCGGATATCGTATCCTCACTCGGGGTTAGTTCGCGCCAATTTAGAACATGAAATGATGGATTTTTCTCAGAAATTGCTAAAAAGAACAATGATGGAGAGATGAGAGAGATGTAGATCAGCATAAAAACATGATTTTCGAGAGATTGTATCCAACTAATTAAAACAATGAACTGGGAAACATAACAAGCTTGAAATAGTAATTTAACTTTATCATTAAGACACTAAAATAAAATCTCCATTACAATTAATCAAAGTCAAACTAACATGAGCCAAAAATAAATTTAGAAAAACAAATTAAACCCTAGTGAAGATTTAGAGAGAAAAAGCTAGTCTAGAGAGAGAAAATGAGAAAAGGCCTAGAGAGAGAAAGACTTAGAGAGAGAGAACTAGAGAGACAAAAGAGGAGATTTTCTCACCACGATGGATGGATGGTGCAGTACTGTTTGCCTTCAAGTTCGATGGAGAATGGGCATCAATGGCGTCTTTGTGGAGGCGGCTGGAGAGGACCGTTTTGAAGGAGCCTTGAGCTGCTAGTTGATGCATCGGTGGAGAGGAGAACGGCTAGGTTCTCCCCCTCTTTTCTCCTTCCTCCTCTTCTCTCCCTCTTTTCCTTTTTTTTTCTTTTCATTTTTTTTTGGTTTTCAAGGATAGAGAGGATGGTCCGATTTTGGACTATGAGAGAGGAGATCAAGAGAATAGAGACGGTCCAAAGAGAGGAGTAGAGGTGAGGGCGGTAATGGGCTAGAGAATGGGAGAGGAGCCTAACGGCTTTCTCTTCCTCTTCTTCGGTTCCTCCTCATCTTTCTCGTCCTTCTTTCTTTTGCTCTTTTTTTCTTTTTTGGTTTTTTTTTTCTTCGGGTGAAACAGAATGGAGTTGCAAGATGCAACTCCAACACGTTAAAGAGAGAAGTGGTGGTGGGCGGTGATGTGCAGCAGCGTGTGGTGGAGTGAGCGGCAGTGTTGTAGACCATGTTAATGGCAAGGTGGAAGATGGCAAATCATGGAGATCAAGCAGCAGGTGCGGCTTTTGAAGAGGAAGAGTTGGAGGCGCTGCACGTTGAGGGGTGGTGATAAATGGACCTGCAACTCGGTGTTGCAGGTCTGCTCGTGATTGAGGGTGGTTGTTTTGGCTGTGGCGATGGAGAACCAGCTGTTAGAGATCGTCGGTGCTAATGGAGAAGACAGTGGTGCTTCAGTCTGGCGAGACGACCAGAAGAAGAAGAGGACGGCTGGTTCAGTCCCTCCTAGAGAAGTGAGACCGTTTTCTTTCTCAAGATAGGGAGACGTGGAGAGAAGTATTTTTGGAGGGGGGCGACTAGCATGTCAGAACGTTGGAGAGAAGAGCCAAGGGTAACGGCTTGGGGGGGTTAGGAGAAAGAGATCCTTCGGTCCTTTAGGGTTTCTCCTTTTTATAACGTGGTCCCCTCTTTTTTTGGTTTTCTTTGGGTTAAATAGGGTTAAATAGCCCAAAATACCCCTTTCTTTAATATAAATACTCTCCAGCCCTTGTGGTGATCTATCGTCCAGCTCATTTGAACATCGCCCATGCTAAGCATCTCATATTGCTTCATCGTCACCCTTTCTTATCTAAACCATTCAATTTGTGGTTGTTCTCCATCATGTGTACACACCATTTAACGCAATAGGTTGCCACCTATCTAAAATTGCGCACACTCCATTTTCTTTGTAGATTAAGAACCAAAAACTACTAGAAACCACATGGGTCCCATCCTTTAAGCATCTTCTCACAATTTTCAATAATGTATCCACCATTGTGATGGTGATCCATCGGTTCAGCATTTACATCTCCAGTTCTATATGTGATTGGTACCCAGACGTTGCCAATTCAAAATGGTCATCTTTCTTCATTGCTTGTGATTACTCTTGCTTCGTCGAATTAGCAGCTTGCCTTATCTGAAGTAGCATCTCGATTTGGTGTTCCTCATGCCACCTAGTATCTGGGTTCATCTTGCATTAATTGTTGGATGCTTCTATATATGGCAACAGTGTGGGTCCACCTTTTCTCTCCTTCGATTCTTCATCAAGCATCTTCGATGTCGATCTTCATTCTTGGCCTGCATTTTGATGTCGTGGCCACTACTCTTTTATAGTCTCATGATTGACCGATCTGTATCTTAATAGCATGTTGGCTCATTATGCTTCTGTGCTTGATCGTAGGCCCACCAGTCTCTAGAAGTGTCCAATCTGGTTTTCTGCAATGACGAAAAGCGCATTATGAGACTTAATCAGAACGGTTTTATATCTAGACTTCTGAAAATGTGTTTAATTCATGCAAATATACCATTTCATCCAGAAAAGTGTGTTCTACGCAATAGAAGAGACTCTTACATAGAAAAGTGAATAAATAGAGCAGTTTTACACAAGAGAGTGCGATAACGCTAAAGGGATAATTGTCTAAAATAAGCACTTTTGAGCGAATATCACAACCCCCAACCAGTATATTGCCAATCCTTGACAATTATTACGCAATAAATGAGCTTAAAAGGGCTCTGCACATGGTGCACACTTTTTCATATTAACTTAGAGAAAACACCGTTCATCAAATCATGGATGCAAAAAAATAGTTTCAGATTAACAAAGAGTTGGGATGTTTTGGCAAGACTACAGATTGATAATCATGACCCAGAATAGTCAGACTATGCGTGTGTGTGTGCTCAATATTCTCGTCATCTTGCAGTAAAGATTTCCAGATCACCTATAAGTTCTTATGCCTCGACCTCAAATCTCACTTATAAACTACTCATAATGGAATTACTCAGGAATGATTTTCTTTTTTTCTCTCAATTTATATGTGAGGAGATGTGAAAGCAAAGATCTCACATATGTCTTATTTGAAGGAAGGACATCTTTAACAGAAGATGATTTCATGATTGAAATATCACTTTACTTGGGAACGTCAGATCAAACACTATAGCTTCTCTTTCTCCAATCTCCACATTTTATGATCGTGCTATCCTAAAATCAAGTAGGATTTTCTTGGGTTGTAATGAGGCTTAGGTCAGGTGTAGAAAAAATAAATAAATAAATAAGGGGATACAGGATTTCAAAGTTCTGAGAGGATATCTCTATTTTCTTGTATTTTTCCTACGAGTGTAACACCATTTCTTTTCATTTTCCTTATTTCGTATTTTTCTCTTTTTCTTGATCTTTTTTAGACCGCTCAATTTCTTTTTCAGCTCTTTTTCATACTTTCTTGTCATATATTATTTTTAGTCCGAACCACTTGTCTTTTTATATTTCTTGACTTTTCTTTTCATAGTACACCCATATCTATTATTTCTCTATCTTTCTCAGAAGTAGGATCGCGAGTCATAACTGGACTAGGTTATTGGTTAATGGGCTTAACAAAGAAAAGCTCTCATAAATGGTTCAAAGGTTTTCTAGTGAAGTATAATTCAGGTAGGTTAAAAGGCTGAAAGGTTTAGAAAAATGGCCTAAATCATTTTCTAGGGTTTGCACTCTCATGTAACATGTTTTGAATGGATATAGAAAAAGGTTCTGGGAAGTCGTTCTGAGTTCCATGATCAAAACAAAGGATGATGAGATCTCTCAACGAAATATTACGGGCATGAAGAAATGGTGAGCCATCTTGTGACTCAGAATTGTTGTATAACCCTCTAAAATGATGAAAGGTTCGAAAGCTCAATGGGTTAGGTCTCCACAATTATTCTCACAGGATCTCTAGAATTTTTAAACTTAGGATGACTCTGATGTTGATAGTGTACAATTGTGCCGAGTTTGAATTTTTCTAAGTTCTCAAACCTGTTGTAGTCACGCTTGACTTGACTCAAAGCTAACCTAAAAAAAATGCCATCCTCAATACTGACTTAACGGAGTTTTTCAACTAATCAAAGTTAGGGTATTTGAGACATTTTTGAAATTCTAGAAAACTTTGGAAAACATCGGAAACCACCCAAAATCACAAATTTTATATATATATATATATATATATATATATATATATATCAAAATGAAGACATGAGTTTTGGTAAATACCTACCCCCTCAACCAAAATACAGCACCGTCCTCGGTGCTCACAACCGAGACATAAAATGATGAAAAATTGATAATGATGATGCAAAGTTTAGGGAGGATGTTACCAAGTCGGCAGAAACTCGACAGTGTGTGGTACCTGATGATTGGCAGAATGAATGTACCTGCATGTCCAAAGATATAACAGTAATAACATATGCATGAGACTCATGTACTTTAGGAATACCGAAATTGTCTTTCTGAAAGCACTGAATTTTACGTCTTCAGCCAGACATGACGGGGGTATATCAAGTACCCCCAACAAGGTTAAAACTTATGGAGACTGAGTGAATCTGTAGTCTTCCTAACACCTAAGGTGGAACTGAAATGGCTATCATATCCCTTGTCTAGGTATACCTGTGTAAAATAGGTCTTTCTCAGTGTAGACTGAGAGAAGGATAGTAGGCTCTCTAAGCAGCCTTGCAAAAGTGTGTAGACTAGCGGGGAGGGATCAAAGCTGCTCAGTAAAGACTGAGAGAAGAGCAGTAGAGGTTTTCTAACCATGGTTAGCAGAGCCGCAAACTCATTGAGTTTAGTGGGAATGTATCTGAACGGAGAAGACCCCAGAAGATCAGTGAATCCAGAATTGTCTGACTCCGAGAAGAAGTCAGACTCAAAGTGTTCTTGATACTTGGATAATTTTTCCTCTGGAGAGTCCTGAGTTAGACTCTCTACGACACACGGGTCATCGAAAATATCGACATATGGTGGCGGGTAGAAATTGTTTACCTCTTCCTCAACATTTCCTAATGGGATAGGGATGTTCCAATCCCTGCACTCAATGTGTTCATCCTCGGTAGGGAACGGTAGTTCCAGGACAGCTGGAGTCCCATTTTCTAGACACGGCTCAACGGTAGGAATGTCGGCCTCCAGTGCAGAGGTAGAATCATTAGAGATAGAGATGGACATGGGTATCTCTGTGCTCGGTTCAGAAGTGGCTGCCTGTAAGGGCACCATAGATGGAGACTCTGGCTCATCACTAGTGTTGCACACTCCAGTAGAGGTCAGGAACGGTAGATCTAGGATAGTTGGGATCCTACGATCGAGGTAAAGCTCAGTGTTATGAATCTCTACTTCAGGTTCAAAATTGGAAGCAACATAGGTAGAGTGAGAAATAGGTTTCTCTGAGCTAGGTTCAGGAGTTGATGCTGGTAAGGGTATAGACAATGGAGATATGTGCTCATAAAAATTCTAGCGCGTTCTAGTGGTGGTAACAACTTCTATTTCATCCAGCCAATTCTGGTATGGGGTCCAAGGTAGCGAATCCTCCTCATAGATGGTGGTCAGGTCATCCCCTTCTGGATAAGCGATAGGTTGACTGGGGAAGTTGACTTTCACACTTTCAGACTCTAACTGATCTAGACGGTGGTCCAACCTCTCCATGGAATGTTGTTGCTGGATGATATACTGAGAGAGAAGGTATTCTAGGCCGGGTTTAACAGCAGACTATAACGGTTTAGCTAAGGGAAGCTGTAGTGCCAACTCTTGATAGTAGTACAAATGATTATGACAATGGTAGGCCGGTAGTGGGTCTGAGACTGGCTGTTGACTCTGGGAGTCCTGATGGGTCCACTGTTGACCAAAATATTCAGTCTGTGGATCTGGTTGGTACTGCGACTGCGAGTATTGCCAACCATACTCTCCATTGGGTTGATGAAACTCGGAAGGATAATTATCCTACGGAAGTGGCTGCTGGAGAAAAGACTGTTCCCAGTCAAAGCTATGGTGACTCCTATTGTCCGGATAATAAGTGTTATCATAGGAAGTTTGCATTGGAGATTGAAATGTACTGAAAGTACAGACATCTTGCTCTACAGGAGGGTAATATCCTAGAGACTGAGAATTGTGCACAGGTTGCTAGACAGAGACAGTAAGGGCGGAGACCGATTTGGTAAGTTCCTGAATTAGGGATTGTAGCTCGGGGTCACCCTTTGCCTCACATCCCATAGAAGTCCGTTGTACCAGAGTGTTACTACTACACACAGAATTGGTATTCCAGTGCTGGGAGTTTTCACCTAGTTCTAAGAAAATGTAGGCTTCTGTTGGAGTCTTGTGCATGAATCTGCCTTGGCACATCAACTCTAGCAGAGTTCTGGACTCATCAGTGAGTCCTTTATAGAACATGTGGCCTAGACTCCCCTTGTCGAAATTATGATGGGGGCATTTAGTGAGAGTGTCCTGGAACCTGTCCCATGTTTCTTGGAATCTCTCATTCGACCTTTGTCTAAAGTCTTGGATGATCTACTTCATCTCGTTCGTCCTTGACATGGGGTAAAAGTTGAATACAAACTTCCGAGCTAGCGCGTCCCATGTGGTAATCGAATTCTTAGGCAAAGAATAAAACCAATCAGCGGCTCTATCTTTCAGAGATAAAGGAAAAAGTCTCAATTTGACACTCTCGTCATCAAGGTGTTGAAGTTTGAAGAGAGTGCAAATTTTCAGAAACTGCCTCAGATGAGTGTACGGGTTGTCTCTTGGAAGACCATGAAAGGTAGGCAATAATTGTACTATGTGCGGTTAGATTTTGAACTGAACCACCGTCGTGGGTGGAAGTACAATACAAGTGGGTGGGTTTGCAGAGATAGGCGCGTACATCTCAATGAGATGTCGTTCAGCCGCCAGATCTACGAAGGTAGTTTCTCTGTGAGAAGAGGGAAGGTAGGAGATAGAGTAGGTGAAGATACTGATGAAGAATCTAAAACTTTAGACTGACTCTCAGATCGAATCAATCTACGGTTGGATCGGGTCCAAACGGGCATATACTTGAAAAAGCAAACCATAAACTTGGTAAAAAGTTGCCAGAGGAGAACACTAACCTGAAGTAGACTATATGATGCACAAGGAGCAAACATACAATTTTAAGGGATTATCTTGTTAGTTTGTGGGCAGAGGTATATTATGACAGTGGGCGGACCATTGGTTTATCTTGTTACCCGCCGAACTAACCTTGTCGCTCTTGGGTTCTCACCAGGTTGTACTCTTCAGAGCGAATCCTTTAGTACTAACTCTAGTCAACAACAAGACAACCTGAAGCCTAGACAGACGTGCAAAACAACGCCTGGCTTAAATACGTCCCAGACTAACCGGATTGATCAAGTGTTTAAGAAGAGTGTTCCCTCGGGTTAAGCTAGGTGGTGCGTGTTCCTAACCTAACAAATAGCAGACCAATCAAAGAACTAGGGATGCCACTGGCGAGCTTGGTATACTTGAGTAGTAGGGACCTATGGGTGTGTTAGACAACAGGGGCCCGCGCTCGTCGACTTATTCGACCTGGGATGGATGGAAAGACTATGTGTAAGGGTGTCCTAGAACACCAATCTAGTTTGGCTCTAGCTCTTGGTTCTTTTTATTAGAGTGGATCTTTGGGATCAAGCTCAGCTGGGGTGATGAGATGGGTGATGAAATCCCACCAATTTTAAAAGGAGATGGGTCTGCTCGATTAATGTTCAATTATTAACGGCCACGCCACGCAAGTCGAATAATATGTATGCGAAAGCAAATAGACAAACGGCAATGATTCACCCAATAACACCGTATCGCACTTAAGGCGAGATAGAGACTTACCCCCCGTGGACCACGCCACGGGGTCGCCTCTGTGGGTTAGGGAAGGGTATCCTAATGGGCTTGGGCCCGAGTCCACCTCTTTGAGCTTTCGCTCCTACCCACACTGGATCGTGTTCTTGCAGATGAGATCTAAGGGTCTAGTTTTGGGATTGGATATGGAAGGTTCCTGCATTTCTTTAGGGTGCACAGAATAAACAATTAATTAAGCAAGTGTGAATTAGTATCCTAATTCGAGTTGGAATTCGAACTTAGAAATTCCAAATTGGAAATTTTCTAATTTTGAATCGTTCCCCGAATTTTGGAAACTTTCTAAGAAAGTTAAGATATGTAATCCCGTTCAATTTTAGAATGTTGCTAATATTGGAATCCTGCTAAATTCAGATGTTTCCTTTTTTCATAGATTTCTAATTTTAGAGGATTTCTAAAATAGAAACTCTTTCAAATTGGAATGTGTCAATTATGGAAACCCTAATTTTACCGGATTTCACAATTGTGGAAACTTTCCAAAAAGTGAAACTCACCATGCGTGATCTTCTATAAATCCACAGAGAATGAAAACCCAAATTTTTTTTTTGAATTTATCACTTAATCTATGGTTTCTAAAAAACCCTAGAACAAGATCTAACAGATAAGTCCTAAAATATAATCAAAGAAATTCCTAAACTATTACAACTTTGCACCCAGCCGTCCGGGGCGTTAAAAATAGTAATTAAAGTTGTCTAAAAATATAAAAAATAAAGAATGGAAAGTTTCCAAATTTGAGATTTTCACGTTTAGCAACTTTCGATTCCATCATCAATGTTCCTTTTCGCACTCCCGTACACCCGAACAGCAACGGCGCCATTTGAAATTAGGGTTTTTCCGCGTCGTTGATTACGGAAACCCTAGAATCAACACATTTGTAATTTTTGATCCGAAACTTTAATTCTGCAAAATAAACGATTCTTTGCACGGTGAAAGTATGTCGGATATCGTATCCGCACTCGGGGTTAGTTCGCGCCAATTTAGATCATGAAATGACAAATTTTTTTCAAAAATTGCTAAAAAGAACAATGATGGAGAGATGGAAATCGGCATTAAAACATGATTTTTGAGAGATTGTATCCAACTAATTAAAACAATGAACTGGGAAACATAACAAGCTTGAAATAGTAATTGAACTTTTTCATTGAGACATTAAAAGAAAATCTCCATTACAATTAATCAAAGTCAAACTAACATGAGCCAAAAATAAAATAAACCCTAGTGAAGATTTAGAGAGAGAAAGCTAGTCTAGAGAGAGAAAATGAGAAAAGGCCTAGAGAAAGAAAGACTTAGAGAGAGAGAGAACTAGAGAGACAAAAGAGGAGGTTTTCTCACCATGATGGATGGATGGTGCATCACCGTTTGCCTTCAGGTTCGATGGAGAATGGACAGCAATGGTGTTTATGTGGAGGCGACTAGAGAGGACCATTTTGAAGGAGCCTTGAGCTACTAGTTGATGCAGTGGTTGAGAGGAGAACAGTTGGGTTCTCCCCCTCTTTTCTCCTTCCTCCTCTTCTCTCCCTCTTTTCCTTTCTTTTTCTTTTCATTTTTTTTTTTTGGCTTTTCAAGGATAGAGAGGGGCAGTTCGATTTTGGACCATGAGAGAGGAGATCGAGAGAATAGAGACGGTCCAAAGAGAGGAGTGGAGGTGAGGGCGATAATGGGCTAGAGAATGGGAGAGGAGCCTAACGGCTTTCTCTTCCTCTTCTTCTGTTCCTCCTCATCTTTCTCTTCCTTCTTTTCTTTTTCTCTTTATGTTTTGGTTTTTTTTTCTTTGGGTGAAACGAACTGGGCGTTAAAGAGAGCAGTTCTGGTGGGCGACGATGTGCTGCGTGTGTGGTGGAGTGAGCGGCAGCGTTGCAGGCCGTGTTAATGGCAAGGTGGAGGACAGCAAGCCATGGAGATCAAGCAGCAGGTGCGGCTTTTGAAGAGGAAGAGTTGGAGGCGCTGCACGTTGAGGGGCGGAGATAAATGGACCTACAACTCGGTGTTACGGGTATGCTCGTGACTGAGGGTGGTTGTTTTGGCTGTGGCGATGGAGAACCAGCTGTTAGAGATCGCCGGTGCTAATGGAGAAGACGATGGTGCTTCAGTCCGGCGAGACAACCAGGAAGAAGAAGAGGACGGCTGCTTCAGTCCCTCCTAGAGAAGTAGAGCCGTTTTCTTTCTCAAGATGGGGAGACATGGGGTAGAAGTGTTTTTGGAGGGGGGCGGCTAGCATGTTAGAACGTTGGAGAGAAGAGCCAAGGGTAACAGCTTGGGGGGGGATTAGGAGAAAGAGATCCTTCGGTCCTTTAGGGTTTCTCCTTTTTATAACGTGGTCCCCTCTTTTTTTGGTTTTCTTTGGGTTAAATAGGGTTAAATAGCCCAAAATACCCCTTTCATTAATATAAATACTCTCCAGCCCTTGTGGCGATCAACCGTCTAGCTCATTTGAACATCGCCCATGCTACACATCTCATCTTGCTTCATCGTCACCCTTTGTAATCTACGCCATTCAATTTGTGGTTGTTCTCCATCATGTGTACACACCATTTAACGCAATAGGTTGCCACCTATCTAAAATTGAGCACACTCCATTTTCATTGTAGATCAAGAACCAACAACTATTAGAAACCACATGGGTCCCATCCTTTAAGCATCTTCTCACAACTTTCAATAATGTATCCGCCATCGTGATGGTGATCCATCGATTCAGCACTTCCATCTCCAGTTCTATATGTGATTGGTACCCAGACGTTGCTAATTCAAAATGGCCATCTTTCTTCATTGCTTGTGATTACTCTTGCTTCGCCAAATTAGCAGCTTGCGTTCTCTGAAGTAGCATCTCGATTTGGTGTTCCTCATGCCACCCAGTATCTGGGTTCATCTTGCATTAATTGTTGGATGCTTCTACATATGGCAACAATGTGGGTCCACCTTTTCTCTCCTTCGATTCTTCATCAGGCATCTTCTGATGACGATCTTCATTCTCGGCCTGCATTTTGATGTCGTGGCCACTACTCTTTTATAGTCTCATGATTGACCGATCTGTATCTTAATAGCATGTTGGCTCATTATGCTTCTGTGCTTGAGCATAGGCCCACCAGTCTCGAAAATCGTCTAATCTAGTTTTCAGTAATGACGAAAAGCGCATTATGAGACTTATCAGAACGGTTTTATATCTAGACTTCTGAAAATGTGTTTAATTCATGCAAATATACCATTTCGTCAAAAAGTGTGTTCTATGCAGTAGAAGAGACTCTTACATAGAAAAGTGGATAAGTAGAGTAGTTTTACGTAGGAGAGTGCGATAACGTTAAAAGGATAATTGCTTAAAATAAGCACTTTTGAGCGAATATTAGTGCCCTACTGAACATTGATCGCCTCCAACTTATGTACCATCTTGGTACTGCTTACTCTATTGATCTACCCCGGTTCATGTTTAGAGTTATTTCTCGCATCAGTGACAATTTGGTGAGTCATCCATGTCTTCCATATCCATTATGTTCTATTCAGTGCTATCATGCTCCATCAAGATGTTCCAATTTGAGTCTGTAATCATAGCTAGACCTATGGGACCCATTGGGCACTCTACTATACGTAAGAGCTAGTCCTAAGTTCGACGAGTTCGAGGATGACCTCACAAGACAGATGAGAGCAGCGAGGACGTTCTCAATGATCTTCTAGTAGATGATGCAGAGATTCCTCCTGCACCAATAGTTGGAGAACCGCCTACAGATGAAGATATGAGACCTCCAGTCACGCTAGAGTCTCTTAATCACCGACTTGATATTTTTGATTAGAGACTTGATGGATTTGAGCAGAGGACTTCTCAGCACTTACAGCACATCTTGGACCATCAGACTTCTGAGTACAGAGGTATTAGAGGCTCTATATCTGGCTTGCAGATCTTCTTAGAGTTTCAGTTTGCTCAGTTTGGTTTCGGACCAAGACCTCTATTTCTAGAGCTAGATCCTCTGTGTGATGGAGTAGGCGGCTCATCTCATTGAGTTCTTCGAGATCCTTATGGAGTATTTTATGAGTTATTTGTCAGTTGATATATATTGTATTGTATACAGATAAACTCATGGATTTTATTTCTGGTTATACACTATTCTTTTTATTCCTTAATTTTACCACAGTATAAATCGTTCAGATATCTATGGAACTATGTTGCATGTTTATTTATTTTTTTATGTATTATTTGTCATTGTTGCACCTGTATTTTAATTACATATTTATTGCATGCTAGTTATTTAATTGTGTATTTTTGTACCTTTGTCATTCTATGACAAAACGTGGGAGAGAAAAATCAAAAGCTTTAAACAAGTAGATGTATAAGATTAAGGGAGAAAAATTTAGGGGAGAAAATTTTCTTCATGATTATATCTATTTTTTAATATACTACCATGTCTACTAATACAATATGATGTGCAATTCACACTCACTGCACTGCATTCAATTTTTTAATATTATTATCGATGATATTACATGGTATATGTTGTCGATGGATGTGCAGGAAACATATCGAATGAAAAACTTAATATATGTTTGTTATCTCCGAGTGATTGTGAGATAGTGAGTGACTCGTGTAAAGGGTTAGGATTTTATTCTTGATTTGTTTACTCTTTATGTGATTAATGCTTTTTGTCACGAAATTGCCAAAGGGGGAGATTGTGGGAATATTTTCATATTCTAGTTTGGCATATATTCCGTTTGACATAAAATATACATGTAACCGTCATTCCTACGAGTGATAGTGTGGCCTTGAGGATATCGTGGTACATATATTTCATCGACTACGTGAAGACTAAAAAATGAAGACTGCAAGAATCAAACGGTTGACGGCTGAGTCATCTGAGTAACTATTATTTGTCTGCTGAAGATCATGTCTGCTCACATAAGAAGGTAAGTGGCTTAGTGGCCATAGGAATAGTATTTTTAAGATAAAATATATTGGCTAAAACTTATCACAGGACAGACCCAAGAAAAGGCCATCTCTAGAGCCTTAATATTGACTAAGGCAAACTCCAATCGATTGGACCTCTGAGCACAATCAATTGGACCATATGGGACAGAACCTCCCAAAGGTACAATTCATTGGATCTCTGAGTACAATCAATTGGACATTACGGACGAAACTGCCTAAGAGTACAATCAATTGGACCTCTTAGTATAATCGATTGGACCATCTGGGATAGAACTTCCTAAGGGACAATCGATTGACCCTGAGTACAATCGATTGGACTAACGAATAGAAAACCCATTCAGATAGTACAATCGATTGGCCTTGTATACAATCGATCGGACCACTCAGAATGAGTCCAATTTTAGATCCAATTTTCGTGTTCCCATACCCCATCACTAGCACAACCTAGGGCTTCAATACTCTTATAAATAAAACCTCTCTTGTGAGTTATCAATGTTATTTGTATTTTAAAAAATTCATAAAATATTCTATAAAAATTTAGAAAATTGATATAATATTGTAAAAAAATTTATTATTTAAAAAAAATGTCTGAAAATTGTATTCTTATTATCTTTAAATTCTAGTAAAGAAAAATTTGATATAAGTTGTATTATGTTACATGACATTAAATTTTAATTGTTTCCATTTGATTTCATTTAGTCTTTAGTCTTTCACTGATTGACAACTTTGAAGTTCCTTGATATTGATATAAGAGGACCTAGAGGGGATGAATAAGTCTATTAATTTTAGCCTATATTAGTTATTAATATGCTTAATTAACTCAATCAAAGCAATAACTGTAAATAGACAACGGCCCACAACACAAGTATTTATAGTGATTCGGTGTATTAACACTTATGTCCACCCTCCAAATAGCTCCACTGAGCTTTAGCACCTTTTAATTCAAAACTTAAGAAACCTTACATTATTAAATAGGGTAATAGAATTCGGTCTCAATTGCAATTGATAATTAACGGAGTAAGGTCACAACCAAACTCCAACTCAGTTAGTTATTTTGTAGCAACATGTTACAGAACAGGAATTTTCGGATTAATCGCAAGTCTCTGTGATACTCCTTTGCCCTCCTATTTTTGGGTGGTTTTCATACTTAGGAGGAGTTATTAATTATTTATTTATGATTGGGCAAAAATTATAAAATAAGTGGGTAGTTATTGGTTTTTGTCCTGGCATTGACAAAGGGGGAGATTTAAAAGTCTCTATTGTCAATCCCAGGAAACTCTTAGTTCTTTTGTAATTTATATAACTAAGTTAGAAGTTTGCTAAAGATTAAAGCTCCAAAGATCAAGTGGACTTCATCAAATCAGAGAAGATTTAAAGCTAAAGAAAAATAATCCAAGTGTTCAAGCTTAACTGAAGACAAACACAAGCTCAAACATGAAGATTGAAACTATATTCATAAGTACGTTCGACTTTCAAGAAACTTGTGTTGCAGTTATTCACATACATCTAAGGGTACACCGAGCATTGCCAGCGGATAAATTTAACCCTAGATGTCTCTCGATTCTTTTGGTATCATTTGGAAGCTATCCTATTGACATAGGATAGTAATAATAAATTATTTAGAATTTTTCGGAAAAGGTCTGTGAGAACTGGCCGATCGGAGTCTTCTGACTCTGACCGATCGACCAGTCGAAAGGTGCGGTCGACTGGACCCCTCTGTACAAGTTTTTCTTGTTCTGACGTAAGCAGCTGATCGGACACATTGTGTGGCCGACCGGAGTGCGGTCGATCAGTTAATATGTGCGGACGACCCCACTCTTTCTTAATCTCATTTTGACTCAATCTTCTGTGCGAATTTTGGCGCACTCGAGTCATTCCAACGACTATTTTAGGTCCATTTTTGTTGGGAGATAATAAACTTATATAATAGAGCCTTTGCCCTCCATTAGAGATAACCCAATCAAGCTATCTCTTGACTCCCATTCTTTCATTATCAGCTAGTGAGTTTTGAGATTTGGAATTTGAGAGAACTTCACCTGAACAACTCTAATTCATTATTTGTGAAGGCTCAATTTGTTTGAGAGACTACAAGCTCATTATTTCCTCCAATCATCTTCTTTAAAATAAAGAAGATGATCATCCTTGGCAGAGTGTCTTTGTGGTGAATTCTTATTCAAAGATTCACTATTATATCAAATTCGTCAAATGTAAGTATCTCCAAGAACAAACATTTTAGAGTGAATTTAATTTTTATCAAACTTGATTATTTGTGATTGGTGGATGAATAAGTACTCGTTTAATTGAATTGAGGATCGTAGATCCATGAAAAGAGTGCTCTCTAAAGGACTACTGGCCTAGGTTGACTCTCTAGGTAAGCGAGAAACGATTCTCATTAGATTGAAACTAAGTGTTATCTTAGTTATTTAATTATTTATTTCGATTGAAAAAGTTGTAATACATAATTAAAATAATATAATATTATTCTTGTTGAGTATTGACAGTTGACGTAGGTACGGAGTCGCTGAACCACTATAAATATGAGTCTCGTGTGATTGTGAATATTTGCACATTATGTCTCAAATTTTCCTATATCTATGTTTTATGGATGATTCGTATTTTGATTATTTGATCCTTTTCCGCCTTGTGTGATCATTAATTTTTAATCTATATAAAATTCGCAGAAAAATTAAAAATTATCCTATTCACCCGCTCTAGGACATAACGTGGTAATTAAAAAAGAATTTCAGAATATAGTTTTGATGTTGTTCAAGCTTTAACCGAGGCTGCTAATTAAAACTGCAGCGCATGGCAATCACTCGAATCGATTTAGAACTGAAGAACACCGACCACGAAGCCGATCTCCCACAAGACACGATAGAAAAATTGTTAAAGCAAGCAAGCAGAGCAAGCAAATGAGCAAGAACAAATCTCTTGGAGATGAAGAGCTCAAGAGAAAGCTAAATGAATTGGAAAGTTATGAGTGAAGGGGAAGGGTATTTATAGTCGAAGGGGAGGGAAAATGCGGGCTCTTGATTCGAGGGTTACAGGGGCCGACGACTGATCATTTACCACCGGTCTCCCGACTTGTCCAGACGCCCGGTCGATCGGTCATTTACTTACCGATCGCCCCATCCGCAAGGCCTATCGACCGTGCGTTTCCCTACCAATCGCCCTGTCTCTAAAGCCGGTTGACCTGTCTGCCAGTTAGGCATATTTGGGTGCCTGCGTGTGGGGGTTTCTCATGATATCATGGAGTGGGCTTCAAATATGTCTAAGTGGACTTCTTAGGGTTTTCCCAAGTCCATGATTCTTCAGTCCCCGCTGCATATCAAAGGTCTCGTCATTACCGCTCTCGGAATCATCGAGACACGCTTTCCCAAGTCTATGGTAATAGATCAATAGAGGTTACATAAATACCCAAGGTTATTCTGGAATTGACAACATAAGGAGTATACTTATCAAACTTACGGATTTATTTTAAAAGGAAATAAAAAGATTTAGATTTCGAGTTTATTGTGTAGGAACAAGTATGTCAGAGGATGTGGTGTGTTTGATTAGTGTCCCTGATAAAGATATATTTATTTGATTGGGTGTCCTATCTAGACCCAGGTTGTGATTATAAGGTATTGGTTTAGGTGATTGGGAACTCTTCTGAGACATACATTGATCTGAATATGAGTTCAACAAGTATTAGGTTTAGATTACCTATCTTATATATATACTAGTAAATTAGAAGGGTTGGTTAATTCTTAATAGACTCTATATATACGTGTTCTCTAGCGACATAGGCAGTTGTGAGAACTATACCATATTAGGGTTTATTATAGAATTCTAATTTCTTTTGAGAATCTTATTGATACATGTTTACCGAGAGTAGCAAAGGGTTACAGGGTAATTGCCTGATAGGCATAGGACGCGGGAGTATGAGTAGCTTTACCTTGAACTTGTCTTTGGATGATTAGAAAGTTGCAGTCGTCATATGCTTGGGCCAACATTTACCATTTTACTTACTTACCTGGCTATGTTTCACTATTAGTCGTGGCCTAACGGCGACCTGAGCCAGAAACGTGGGGTACAACATCTAACCCGCGTCAAATCAGCTAAAAGGGTGTTGTCGGCAGCTCCCACACCAAAAAATCAAGATAGGTTGAAGATCGCTTGGCCAATGCAAAAAGGCGAACAACGTATTCCAAATCGGTGAATACGCACTAAAAAAATGCCATTACCGGGTCTATATACCAGTAGTAACCTAAGATTCTCTATATTTTGCATCACATATTTAAATTACTAGTTATACATGTAGATTTGAGAATGTTATCATGTTTTGAGTTTTGGATCGTATATTGTTCTATCTTGATATACGATCCTATTTTATATAAATGGTTTAAACTAATGAAAATATAGTATGTATAAAAGTATTTATATTATTTTTCTTGTTATTCACTTATTATTTACACCTGTTATTAATCTAGTTTACTTGCTGAGCTTTAGTTGAAAGCTCAAGATATGTAATCTATTCTTTTTTCAGCTTACCCTGTAAAGGATATTGAGTACATTGTGGACCCTTTAGACTTTAACCACTACCTGGAGTTTATGAGAACGAACCTGTTCATAGACTGACAATATCCTTTTTTTGTGCTGAGTAAATGAGATGGAGTCGTCGCCATTTTATTGTGTTTTTTTAATCTTATTTATTTTTTGGGATAATTGTATTTATGTATCAAGCTACACAATTACTTATATACTATTATCACACATTGTTACGTTTATATTATGTTGGTCATGTATATATAAGCAACATCAATGGTTTGTCATAGATTCTTATGTCTTTAATCATTTAATTAAATAATTAGAATATAGATCTTAATGAATCAATTTAGTTTGGGGGAATTCTCGTTGCCCCGCTACTTTCTCTTATCTCCCCCCTTCTCGAATCTCCCCCCACCCATTATCATGTTTCTCTAAGCCCCTCCACCCTGTTGAAATCTCGAATCTCCCCGCTGTAAAAAATGAAAAGGTAAAACCTAGGTTTACCCTCTTCACTGTAAATCTCTCTCCCTTGCGCCCTAAGCTCCCACCGAAAGACGATTTGGTTTGTAGCTCTCTTAGCTACGTTACTTTCGACGCCTCCTCATCGAAAGTACATTGTAGAACTTCGACGCCCTTCAAAGTGAGTTCATGGAACAGTGGGTATTTATCTCTTCTTAGTTTTGATTTCTATCTTTATCACCGTCTGTATCTTCAGTTTCAAGTCTTAGTTGCGTGTTTTACAGGAAGCAAATGCCTTACTGAACAGCAATTGTTTGTTATTTTGTCTATGAGACATATTGAGAGGTGGGAAGGGCATTAAAAGCTATGGTTGATTCATGAAGAGTGGTGTAGGATAAAACAATATGGAAACACTGAAAAAAATAGGAAGTCTACCAAATAGGTTGATTAGCTTTGTACAAATTAGAAGCATCACATTTTGCATAAGCATAGCATTGCACCATGCACATAAGCATTGCACCATTCTCAAGAAACCATTTCCTGACATGCCGAAGAATCATTATTCCCTAAAAGAAAGCTCAAATTCTGTTACATTCAAGAAGAGGGCAATTGCATATGTTTAAATAGATGTATTGGACAGCACCCCTTAGTAACTTGTACTTAGATCAAATCTGTGATAAAAATAAATTATTTGCTGAAAAATTAAAGAAGGTTTATAAAAAGAGGATATATGATATTCGCTTAAAAGTGTGTATTTTCCACTGTTATCTTCTAAGCGTTATTGCATTCTCCTACGTTAAAATACTTTATTTATCTACTTTTCTACGTAAGAGTCTCTTGTGTTGCGTAGAACACACTTTTCTGGACGAAATGGTATATTTGCATGCATTAAACACATTTTCGGAAGTCTAGACATGTAGTCATTTTGATAGAGTCTCATTACGAGCTTTTTCTGTCGCAGGAAACCCCGATGGGACAATTCTCGAGACTTGCGAGCCCACATCGATCAGGAAAGCCCATTATCAAAGCTTAAAGAGCCCACATGCTATGACTAGAAGATATGGGCCAAATATGGGCTGAATAAGAGGACCAAAAGGCTGGCCCAAAGAACGAAGAGAGTAGGAGAGCCAATGACCAAGAGACGGACCAAAGCGTTTAAAGCCACATGAGTCAGAAAAGAATGATAGTCTACTCTACTGGAGAAGCATGAGGATGGTCACAGTGAAGACCAGGGTTCCAGACCCTCTGCCAATACTTTTCTCCATTTTTTTTGATACTTTCTCTCTCATCTCTCCTTATTCTCTCTCTTTCTTCATCTCTCGATCCTCGAATCTACTGACCTAACCCCAGAACTCCTACCCTTCGGCTCTATCTCATCTCCCTTAACTTTCTGACTGTTGGATCTTCCATCGGACCATTGGATCTTCAATCGGACCGTTGGATCTCTCTAGATCCGTCGATCTACCAATCTGGGTCCCAATCAAGTCACCATCCATCCGATCGCCATAAGACCGTCTGTCACATCATCTTGTGAGACAATGGACATCATAAATCCATGTGGGCCAGTAGCCGGGCCCATCATCATCGACCCGCTGTCCGACCAGTTAGTGGACCCCGTGAATTTCAAAATAATTTTAATTAAATGGGGGGTCCACTAATTGGGGAAATTCCCCATAGAAAAGTAGCATTTTACTTTAAAAATATATATATATATATTTATTTCAAAAATACCCTATTTCCATTAAAGGAAATAGGGAGCTTCATAAGAGGAAGGAGAAGGGTTCGTTCGAACCCTAATCCCCCTCTTTTCTTCTCCTCTCCTTCCACGAATCTTCTGCCCACCGTTTCCCTTTCTTCTTCTCCTTCTTTTTCTTCTTTTCGTTCTTCCTCTTCGTCATCTTCTTCACGCTTTCACCGGAGTTGCAGGCTGCAACTCCGGCCGACAACTCTCCCACGATCTCTTCTCTCCCCATCTCTTCTCTCCCTTCTATCCCTCTCTAGCACGTCCTCTTCTTGGGGATGTGTTCTCTATTGCAGGTGGTGGCGATCTCATCTCCAACACCCCCGAAACGTTGCTGCACCAACGGTACCGCCTCCACCACGCTTGAGTTGCAGGTCCGCCTGCAACCTCCGCCTGCAACCTCCACCGTTGCAACCTCAAAGCTGAAACCATCTGCACGTCCACTCCAACGCTTCACCAAGGAGCTAGCTGCCCCTCCATCGCCAGCCACCACATCACGGCTTGCAACTTGCAGGCCGTTATCATCTTCTCCGGCCATCTCCATCTTCACCACCGCCCGGAGCATCACCACTGATCTGCATGCCTACCCTTGCTGCCCCTTTTCTAACAGCAAAGGGGAACGCCCTTTTCTTCTTGATCTCCTCCATCTGCAGTGATCACCACCGAACCAAAAATTTCTCAATCTTCATCTTCAATGCATGGCAGTCCCCTCTCCATCTTGGAACGTCCCACCGTGATCGCCAAGGTGAGACCCGATCTTCAACTCTATCACCATTCACAGCACCCCACACCGGCCAGCATCCATTAGCACCACCGTGCTCTCCATCGACAGAGCCACTTCAAAACCGTTACTCTCCTCTCTCAATCTGCTCCTCATCTCTCTTCCAAAGAATAGAAGAAGAGGAGAAAGGAAGGAAGATGCATCCCTTACCTTGCTGGCTGGCTGTCCCTTCTCGATCTACCACCACCTAGCCCTCCACCGGTGTCCCTTTGCAGCAACCCAGATCCCCACATTCCACGGGTTGGGTGCACAACTAGCCACCACATCCGTAGTGTGGCCATGAGCCACGACTTCGCCATCTCAAACACCAACCCCGCATACCTTAATCCATGGCCAATTCATGGGCCAACCCAAAAGTTATCCAAGGTAAAATCTATTTTTCTTGTACTTTTTCTCATTTTCTCTCTCTAGATCTTCTCACCCCTTTCTCTCTTTAGGTTTCTCTCTCTCTTTCTCTTTTTCTCTCTCTAGCTACTCTCTCTCTCTAATAATTTTTCACTTTTGACTTTCTCTATCTAGGCCTTAGAACTTTCTCTCTCTAGATCATTTAAATTTTATGCTTTATCTCTTTAGACTATTCTTGATTAATGCTTTTTATTTAGTATTTTTATCAGATTATTTTATTGTAAGAGACAATTTTGAATAAATGGAATTAATTTAAATATGAGCATGTTGCAGTCTCTGAAAATTTTGTCATTTATGTATTCTTTATTGCGCTGATCCAACTAATCCCGAGTGAGGATCGACATCCGACACGAATCCCTATGCTAGAATCTCTGAATTTTGCAGGATAATCGGATAAAAATTACAAATATTATTGAGATTAGGATTTCCGTACCAACGACACGAAAAAATCTTACTTTCAATATAGGAGTTCCTATTTAAAACCAAACTCTACTTAAAAACAATCATAAATTACCTAAAGGTCTAAGATTTACTGCAACCATTTTTATAATATTAAAATAAAGAATTTTTGTGATAGAAAGAAATAGAAAGAAGGGAATCACAAAGGATGTCATTGCCTATGTACAAAAAAAGGCTAAGAGCATATTATAGTATTTTATAATCATATACTTGGTTAACATTTATTTTAAAGTGTTAGACTTTACAAGTAAGCTTAATTTATATTTAATTTAGTGATATATGTGTGTACATAGTTGTATCTGTATACTTATCAAAAAAAAAAAATCATCCTCATTTGCCTAAAAAATAAAAAAGATCCAAGTTGGTTTTCTTCTACTCTATTTCATTTTCAATTGAGCTTCTAAACTTCACATCCAACGACTGCTGCCCGTTCATTTATTTTTAGATTTTTGACATTTATTCACTACTTATTTGTAGTCTTGTATTGATTTTCTTATAATCATATAGAATGTCTCAACATTATTAAAGTTTTATCAACATAAAACATTCATATTTAGGTATTTCAAATGGGTTCATAGTGAAAATAAATTTTTTAAAGATTTTGCTTGACTGGTTACTATATTTCCTATAAACAATATTACTTTCCAAGCATTTATTTTGTTGCAGTAATGGGTAAAGCTCACTCGACTTTGACTTCTACTCGACCTGCACATCAGCCTATTACTGCATCTTATAGGAGGAAACGTGGAAGAACAAGTCAAAATGTTCCTCGTATCGTTGAATCTGAGGTTGTCGGCATAGTTGAAAAAGATTTGTCAGGGGTAGAGCCTATCTAGTCTACACAGGCTGTTGATGCCTCAGGATTTACTACTGGATTTCCAGGCGATCCTGAAGATATCGGATTACTTTCCAGTTTCAAAAACCACGTTGCTTTTGAAATTTGGGAGGGACAGGTATATATGAAAATTCTTTTATAATGATCAAAGTCTTATCTTTTGAATCGTATATTATTATTTGATATATTATTATTTGTAGGATCGGGGTGTCCTCAAATGTCTATATCATGGGACGAAGATAGCATCATGGAATATAGATAATGAAGACATCAGGTTTAGGCGTAAGGTTGAGAGTTTGGGTTTTCTCTCATTGGTCCACTCATACAAAGTTCTAAACAAAGCTCTGGTGTCAGCATCTGTAGAAAGGTGGTACCCAGAGACGAACACATTTCACCTTCCCTTTGGAGAGCTTACTATAACCCTCGACGACGTGAGTCAGATCGTAGGGTTACCGATTGAGGGGAGATCGGTCTCAGGCTCAACTCGACTCATAGAAGATGAGGCAGTTGAGTTGCTAGTTTCGAGTTTGGGAGTAAATGAGCAAAAATGTAGGGATGAAATAGATAAAAATAATGGTATTTATGTGAAGATGGAGTGGCTCCTAATCTAAGTGGGAAAGGTCCTGAAGATGATGATATGGCCATTGATTGTGCTGTCAGAGGTTATATTCTATATCTAATTTGATGTGTTTTATTTGTTGACAAGTCTGGGTCCAAAGTCCCCCGTGATGTACCTCCAGTCGTTGTTAAATGTTGATGAGATACGTAATTATGCATGGGGGGCAGCAGCACTAGCCTATTTATATCGTCAACTTGGATTAGCATCGCGGTCTGGTGTCAAGCAGATTGCTGGATTTATGCCCTTGTTAGAGGTATACATTTCTGTTAAAGTTAGTTCAATTCACATTGTTTAAATTTATGTACTAATAACTATTGTGGTACAGGCATGGATATACGAGCATTTCACTATCATGAGACCTAATCCAAATTTGGCGTACCTTCAAAGTCAGCCTCGGATGAAGCGGTGGAAACCAACTCCATAGCAAGGAGACGCAGATTCAAATTTGCAAGTGTGGAGAGAAACATTGGACACTTTAACTCCACAAGCAGTATGTTATAATTTGTTTTTTTATGAATTATGTTGTTTCATAACTATATGATCAAGTTCTTGAACTATTTGTAGGTTATATGGGACACATACCGAGGATCGAGGGAGCAACGTCCCATGCATGAAATTGCTTTCTACATTGGCTGCTTGAGGGTCTATCACATTGTTGAACCTTATCATCCTAATAGGGTTCTTCGACAATTAGGATATGTACAGACTATCCCTCATGCACCTATTCCTCCCGTCATGTCAAAAAGAGGTCCAAGCAATCAGGCCTACAAGGTTGTGTATGAAGTTTTAGACCACTACTGGAGTATGTGGTACAATCATGTTCTGGCTCCACAACAACGGGGACGTATTGTTATCCAACCATGGGATTGTGTCAGTGAATACCTTTCATGGTATGACAAACTTACGCAAAAATGGGTCCAGAACCCTGCAAAAAGAACATGGTATGGCTCGCGTACCCAAGAAATCACCCCGACTGCCCCCCCGACTACTTTAGAAGGCGACCTGGTAATTGATGTATTGTTTAATATTGTAGGATGCATTGTTTAATGTAATTTTATTATCTAATACATTTGTTTTTGGTGAAATAGAGACGGAATGTAGACTTGACAATCGAGTTATGCGATCGGAGTCTAAAGGAAGGCGAAAGTGCTGGTGCGGCATTCCTCTTGGATAAAATTAAACAAATCAAAGCATATCTATGCTTTGTGAGTCCTTGTGGCAATAATCCCAGATTAGTCCCTCAAGGTTCATGTCAAGTTCCTGGAAGTTCAGCACAGGCTGTTTCTCCTGGAAGTTCAGCACAGCCTACTTCACGAGGAAAGGCTAAGAAAGTAGCTAAGAAAAAAATAGCTAAAAAGAAATAGGCGTTTGTTGATTTTTGAGAAAAACTTGTTCGAGACTGTAAATACTTTGGCTTTAATTTTATGGTTGTACATTTTATGTATTTTTCATCTATCTAAACCTATCGTTGTTCATAGGTTTGATGGACTTGTTTAGTAATGGTTGGCATGGTTGGATCTACTTATGTTTTTTACCTCAAATAGTTGGGTTGAGGCTTTGACCTCAAAAGAAAAAAAAATTGTGTTTTTTACTTCAAATGGTAGGACTGGGTCATGTCTTTTTTTACTAAAATGGTAGGTACCTACCGATATTTGTATAAGAGATACGGTAAGAGGCTACTGTTTGCACCTACGAGCCTGGGTAGGTTCAAACGATAGGACAGGGTCGTATCTTTTTTCACTAAAATGGTAGGTACCTACCGATATTTGTACAATAGGATACGGTAAGAAGATACCGTTTGCACCTACCAGGCTGTGTAATTTCAAACAGTAGGACAGAGTCGTGTCCATGTTCAATAAAATGGTAGGTATCTATCGATATATGAACAATGAAAATGGTAAGAAGCTAATGTTTGCACCTACCAGGTTGTGTAATTTCAAACGGTAGGATAGGGTCGGGTCCATGTTCAATAAAATGGTAGGTATCTACCGATATATGAACAATGAAAATGGTAAGAAGTTACTGTTTGCACCTACCAGGCTGTGTAATTTCAAACGATAGGACAGGGTCGAGTCCATGTTCAATAAAATGGTAAGTATCTACCGATATATGAACAATAAAAATGGTAAGAGGTTACCGTTTACACCTACAAGCCTAGGTAGGTTCAAACGGTAGGACGGGGTCGGGTCCATGTTCAATAAAATGATTGGTATCTACCGATATATGAACAATGAAAATGGTAAGAGGCTACCGTTTGAACCTACAAGCCTGGGTAGGTTCAAACGGTAGGACAAGGTCACCTCTACTTACAATAAATGGTAGGTACCTACCGATATTTGAACAAGTGAAACAGTAAGAGGCTACCGTTTGCACCTACCAGCCTAGGTAGGTTCAAACGGTAGGACAGGGTTGGAACAAATGCATTGGGGAGCGGTAGGAGGGTACCGAAATATGCTATTGAAGATCGGTGGTTCAGTACCGTTTGGGTACTAAACAAGCCCATTTGATTTTTTTTTGCCTATGTTTTTTTTGCCTGATTTTCTATATCCATCACAAATGATATCCAAATAAATTGTCTTCTACACAAACTATGTATAAGGTTGTTGCCTACTTTAATGTGCACACTCAGAACACTAAGGAATTACAAAAATGTAATCCTTAAGTAACATGAAATAAAAATGCACCAAATCATACCCTAGACATTAAAGTCTCTAATGCAACAAAGAATGAATTGTAACTAGGGTGTGAGGGGTAGTAAATGCAACAAGTTTAAAAACTTGAGGGAAGCCCCAAGGTCGAACCACAAGGATTGGGGTATAGTGTTCTAAAACTAGGTTACTACATGCATGGTGTGATGAAGAAATGGAATGAGAGTGGTGTGTGCCAAGAGATGAAGTGTGTGAGTGAATGCAAGAAAGTTAAAGTAGTAGGTAGTGTGCTATAAAATAACAAGACAAGTAAAATATTTGAAGAAAAATCAAGAGATAAGAGTTTGGGCATTAAGATTTGGCCCATCCCATCATCTTGGTCCTTATGGAAACAACTCACAAAGGGAGAGAATCAACTACTAAGTTGTTCTTCCCACTAAAAATATAACAATGAAGCTCATAAATAACATTCAAAAGTAGGGTTTCCACCAAGAGGTATTTTCAAACTATAAAAGCATACTAGAACTAAGAAGTGTTCTAGGGGTAAAAAGAGAGCAAGTATGAGACTACAAGACTATGGATGCATGGCATACAAAGTTAAAAGCACTCATAAAAGATCTCACAAATTAAGATATAATAAAAATACCTCACTTCATTCATAAATGTAATCACAAACTACAAGGTGTACATGATACAACATGTGAAAGTGAAAACAATATAAAAAAGAAGTGGAGAAAGCCCTTTACAACAATAAGCTCATTCATTGGTGAGTTCCTCCATAAGTCCCAAGAGAGATGAGATGTCCTCCTCTCTATGCCCAAGTAGAAAACTAGCCAAGCATAATGTGGTTGGCCATGAAAAATAAGTAAAAAAGAGAAAGAGATAAGAAGAATGAGAATGGAGAAGAGACTTGCTTGGGATTTTTTAACTCTCTCAAGAAAACTCACAAAAGAAAAGAAGACATTCTCATAAGCTCAAAGTGAGCTTATATAGAAGATGTGAGGTGGTGAGGTGGAAGGTGATGTGGAAAATGATGTGGAAGAGTGATAAGTGGAGATAAGAGGTGGAGATGAGGTGGAAGGAGATCAATGGTTGGAAAATGGAACCAATGGGGAGGATTTGTACAAGGTTAGCCTTGCAAAAGGTGGTAGGTCTGATCTCCAAGGTGTTGGGTGTGTTGGCTTTTGGTTGGTTGGTCTTTCCACGAGAAAAAACGTGTAACTTTTCTATTGGTGGGTCTTCTCAAGAGAGATTTGACTTTTTTTGAATTTTGAAGTCTCCCATGTTGTGTCTCCATCACACATGTGAGGTCTAATATGTGGCTTGGAGGTGGCTTAGATGGCTTGAGGAACTCCCATGTGGCTTGCATTGCTTCAATGGCTTGGTGGCTTTCATGGCTTCATGGCTTGAGAAACTCCCATGTGGCTTGCATGGCTTGGTGGCTTTTATGGCTTCATGGCTTCATCAACCACTTAGTTATGGCTTGCATGGCCATGATGCTCCATAAAGCTCTCAAGAATAATCCAATGGCTAGGGAGCTTCCATGTGGCACACATTTGGAGATGGTCTATGGGGAGTTAGATCTTCCTCGATGATCCTACGCATCCATGATAATCTATTGGCGATCCACCATTATCCTACAATTATTCAATGTACGCGTAATAAGGGTTTAAATCGGATATGATATGCATGAGACATCTAGGATGCATTTTAGGCATAAATGCGGAGTTATAAGCTAATGAAGTCTGATAATGTCCTAAGGTTAAAATGAATAATACGCACAAAATTGACATTATCAACACCCCCCAACCTGAATATTTGCCAGTCCCTTGGCAAACAAAATAGGATAATTTTTTTTTTTTTTTTAAATGCTTAAAAAAAATTGGAATGGCTAAGAAATCTAGACAAAATATTTTGTAAATACCCACACCCCCCAACTTAAACAATTCATTGTCCCCAATGGATAGAAATTTTGGTTTTCAAAATAATGCATGGTGATGATCAACATGAAATGATTATGCATTCAGAAAAGGGAAGAGATAGGAAGGGGTATACCATAGACTTCTTCAATATCAGCTCAAGACTTCATTCCACGCATACAAAAAAGACAAACAAACAAATTAATCCTGGTAAACAGGATCTTCTAAGGCCATGGAGATGGTCTCAGGATCAAAATTCTCAAGGTATGATTTCAATCTTTGTCCATTCATCGTGAATGTGGTGCCAGTTTTTGGATTCTCGACCTCGACCGAGCCATAAGGAAAGACACTCCGGACTATGTAAGGTCCAGTCCACCTAGATTTGAGTTTTCCTGGAAAGAGATGAAGCCTGGAATCATAAAGAAGCACCTTATCAGAAGGTTGGAAAGACTTCCTGAGATTTTTTTTATCATGAAAAACTTTTGTTTTATCTTTGTAAATTTTTGCATTCTCATAGGAGTCTGTCCGAATCTCTGCTAGCTCATTCAACTGGAGCTTTCTTTGGACTCCAGCTTTGTCCAGATCAAAGTTAAGCTTTTTTATTGCCCAATAGGCTTTGTGCTCAAGCTCAACTGGCAAGTGACATGCCTTCCCAAAAACTAAACGGTAAGGGGACATTCCCAATGGAGTTTTAAAAGCTGTACGATAAGCCCAGAGTGCATCAGTTACTCTCAAGGACCAATCTTTGCGGTCTGGGTTTACAGTTTTTGTAAAATATTTTTGATCTCCCGATTGGAAATTTCCACTTGTCCGCTCGTTTGAGGGTGATAGGGGGTAGCAACTTTGTGAGTAATACCATATTTGGCCATTAGGCTCTCAAAAGGCTTGTTGCAGAAGTGCTTCCCCCCATCACTAATGATGGCTCTAGGGGTCCCAAATCTAGATAAGATGTTCTCTTTTAAGAATTTTAAGACAACTCTATGGTCATTATCTTTACATGCTATGGCCTCTATCCACTTGGATACATAGTCCACAGCCACCAAAATGTATAGGTTGCCAAAGGAACAAGGAAAAGGGCCCATGAAGTCAATGCCCCACACATCGAATATTTCAATGATGAGAATGGGATTTAAGGGCATCATGTTTCTACGGCTAATGGTCCCTAACCTTTGGCATCGGTCGCAAGACTGGCAGAAAATGTGAGCATCTTTAAAAAGAGAGGGCCAGTAAAACCCACATTGTAATATCTTGAAAGCTGTTTTCTTTCCAGAAAAATGGCCTCCACAAGCACTAGAATGGCATAAGGTCAAAATCGAGTGATGCTCATATTCTGGGACACATCTCCAGATGATTTGGTTTGGACAATATTTAAACAAGTATGGATCGTCCCAAAAGAATTTTGTCACCTCGGAATAAAACTTTCTTTTATCTTGGGTGGTCCAATGTGAGGGAACATGTCCTGTAACTAGGTAATTGGCAATGTCTGCATACCATGGTGCTTGAGAAATTTCAAACAATTGCTCATCTGGGAATGTTTCAGCCACAGGAAGTGTCTCAAATGAGGACTCGAGGACTAGTCTAGACAAGTGGTCTGCTACAACATTTTCAGAGCCTTTCTTGTCTCTGATTTCTAAATTGAACTCTTGTAAGAGAAGGATCCATCTAATAAGTCTGGGCTTCGCATCCTTCTTAGACAAAAGGTATTTGAGAGCCGCATGGTCAGTGTAAACTATCACTTTGGATCCAACCAAATAGGATCTAAATTTGTCAATGGCAAACACCACAGCTAGCAACTCTTTCTCCGTGGTGGAGTAGTTAAGTTGGGCATCATTCAATGTCCTGCTAGCGTAGTAGATCACACATGGTAACTTATCCCTTCTCTGCCCTAAGACCGCACCTACGGCATAGTCGCTGGCATCACACATTACCTCAAAAGGCAATGACCAATCTGGAGGTTGAATGATGGGTGCCGTGGTCAACAAGGTCTTAAGCTTCTCAAAAGCTTGTGTGCAATCTTCATCAAATTTGAAGTCTACATCCTTAGCAAGGAGATTGCACAGGGGCCTAGAGATTTTACTAAAGTCCTTTATAAATCTCCTATAAAATCCAGCATGCCCCAAGAAAGACCGAATTTCCCTAACACTTTTAGGGATAGGCAGGTGAGAAATAAGATCAATCTTAGCTTTATCTACCTCAAGTCCTTTAAAAGAGATAATATGGCCTAAGACAATCCCTTTTGAGACCATAAAGTGACATTTTTCCCAATTAAGCACCAAGTTTTTCTCTTGACATCGAATCAAAACCAACTTCAAGTGCTGCAAGCATTCCTCAAAAGTGTCTCCAAAAATGGAGAAGTCATCCATGAAGACTTCTAGGAATCGCTCTACCATGTCAGAGAAGATACTCAACATGCATCTTTGGAATGTAGCAGGTGCGTTGCACAGGCCAAAAGGCATACGCCTATAGGCAAATGTTCCAAAGGGACACGTGAATTTAGTCTTCTCCTGATCTTCAAGAGCAATCTCAATCTGGTTATAACCAGAATATCCATCCAAGAAGCAATAGTAAGAGTGTCCAGCCAATCTCTCAAGAATCTGGTCAATGAAGGGTAATGGGAAGTGGTCCTTCCTAGTTACCGAATTTAGCTTTCGGTAGTCTATGCAAACTCTCCAACTGGTTGTTTGTCGAGTTGGGACAAGCTCATTATTGTCATTCTTAACTACCGTTATTCCAGATTTCTTTGAAACAACTTGGGTTGGACTTACCCATTGGCTGTCAGATATGGGGTAAATGATACCCACATCTAAAAGTTTGAGGACCTCAACCCTAACTACATCTTTCATGTTTGGGTTCAACCTCCTTTGAGCCTCACGAGTGGGTTTGGCATTTTCCTCTATATGTATCCTATGAGTGCAAATGGTGGGGCTAATACCCTTTAGGTCTGCTATGGTCCAACCTAAGGCTGTCTTATGTTCCCTGAGGACTTCTAACAGTCTAGCCTCTTGTGCTTGAGTAAGCTCAGAGGAGATGATGATAGGGAATGTTTCCCTCGGGCCAAGGTAGGCATACTTAAGCTCTTTGGGCAAGGGCTTAAGTTCAAGTTTGGGGAATTCTATGGATGACGGGATAGGTTTGGTCTCATTAATAGGTAGAGGTTCAAACTTGGACTTCCACCTTCCCGTGTCCAAAGGAGGTGCAGAGTTCAAAAGAGATCTCTAGTGAACTCTTCATCGTCATCTAGCTCTTTAAAAAGGGCCAAACAAATTTCTAATGAGTCCTTAGAAGTAATTTCTGATAGAGTAGCTTGGACAATTGAGTCAATCATGTTGACTTCTTGGATGTCTTCAGTTTCAATGGGATACTTGCAAGCATTAAAGATGTTTAATTCAACTGTCATGTTCCCAAAAGACAATTTCATAACACCATTCCTACAATTAATTAGAGCATTAGAGGTAGCAAGGAATGGTCTACCCAAAATAACCGGTATTTGAGAACTAATATTTGCTATCGGTTGTGTATCCAAAACAATGAAATCCACTGGAAAGTAAAATTTATCCACTTGGATAAGCACATCCTCTATAATGCCTCGTGGGACCTTAACAGATCGGTCCGCGAGCTGAAGGGTAACACAAGTTGGCTTTAACTCTCCAAGCCCTAATTGCTCGTAAACTAAGTAAGGTAGCAAATTCACACTAGCCCCTAAATCAAGCAATGCTCGCTCAATCCGGTGGTCCCCTATCACACATGATATGGTAGGGCACCCTGGATCTCTGTATTTAGGGGGGCTATTGTGTTGCAAGATGGAGCTCACTTGCTCAGTTAGGAAGGCCTTCTTTTGCACATTCAACTTTCTTTTCACAGTGCATAAGTCCTTCAAAAACTTGGCATAAGAGGGGACTTGCTTAATGGCATCAAGCAAATGAATGTTGACAGTCACTTTCTTAAAGATCTCTAAGATGTCATTATTTTGAAGCAACCTTTTCTCTTGTTGAATCCTAAGAGGAAATGGGGCGGCCACTGGGCAAGGCTTAGGATTGGCTTTAGTGGGTGGTTCATCCTTACCATCGGCTTCATCACTCTTGGTTTTCCCTTGGGTAACCGCACTTATAGGGGTGGTGTTGGGATTTTTATCTATAACTTTCCCACTCCTAAGGGTAGTAATGGATTTGGCTTGTTCAAGGTTGGGATTTAGATCATTGGCTATACTAGAAGATCCTACCTCAAATTGACTTTTAGGATTTGGAAGTGGTTGAGCTGGGAAGGTTCCTTTCTCTCTAACACTAAGGCTAGAGGCTAGTTGGCTAACGGTGGCTTCCAATTTTTGTATAGCTTGCATAGTGGATTGGTTGATGGCCGTTTGGGCTTGCATGAAAGATTGTAGGGTTTCCTCTAAGGACTTCATGGGTGATTGATAGGTTTGGTTAGATGAAGGTCCTAGGGGGTTTCTATTGCTTTGCCCACTATTTTGCCCGTTTCCTTGCCCATTGGCTTGCCCTTGTCTCCAACTAAAGTTGGGGTGATTCCTCCAATTTGAATTATAAGTATTGGAATATGGGGAATTATCATAAGGCTTCTTGTAGGCATCCATAGCATTGGCTTGTTCATGGAGTACTTCTTGAAACACCGAGATTTTAGGGCAACCCTTAGTCTCATGAGAAGGACTCTCACAAATAGCACAAGCTTCTTCAATCTTTTTGCCTTTGCTTTCTATGGCCTCCAACCTTCTAGTTAGGAGAGAAAGTTTAGCATTAAGGTCAATATCTTCTCTAACTTGGTACATGCCTCCTTTTGAGGAGGTAGGTCTCTCATTAAATCTATCTATTTTCTCCACCTTTTCCCAACTTTGGGCATTCTCTGCTAAGTTTTCAAGAAATTCCCAAGCCTCATCGGGTTCTTTCATGATGAATTCTCCATTACTCATTGTTTCCACAAGTTGCCTCATAGAGGGGGTAAGTCCATCAAGGAAGAATCCAATGAGGTTTGGCTTATCATAGCCATGATGGGGGCATTTTCGGAGTAGGTCATTGTACCTCTCCCAACATGAAGAGAATGCCTCATTCTCTTTTTGAGAGTATGTCATGATGGCTCTTTTGAGGGTATGAGTCTTTTGAGTCGGGAAGAATTTCTTCAAGAATTCTTTAGACATATCTCCCCATGTCCCAATTGATCGAGGTCTAAGGGAGTGGAGCCATGACTTGGCTTTCTCCTTTAGAGAAAATGGGAAGAATTTGAGCCTTATGGTATCTTCGGCTACATCTTGATAGTGCAATGTTGCACAAATCTCCTCAAACTCTTGGAGGTGAAGATAGGGGTCTTCCGACTCAAGGCCATGAAATGTGGGGAGTAGATGGATCACTCCCGGTTTGATTTCAAAATTATGCCTTTGATTATATGGAAGGACTATGCAAGAAGGTGCACTAAACCTAGCCGGTTGTAGGTAGTCTCTTAATGTTCTAGGTTCTTCCATATTAGGTCTATTGTTGGCCTCATTTCTTAGAACTTGGGGATCACCTACATTGCCTTCATGCACCGACATGGTGGGTGAATAGGTAGAGTCATCTTTAGAATGTTCAAAGAGATTATCTAAGAGATCTTCAAGAGTGTCTTGACCCAAATTCCTTTGTAACCTATTGGTATGATCACGTGTCCACGTGGTCATTCAAATAGATTCAAGTGAATAAATTTTAAGTTCCAAAGTCGATTGTGTGGACAAGTTAGATGATTAACACTCAATGTGGGTGCACATCCACAACACCATACAAACAAAAGAAAAGAAAACACACTAGTATGCACCTAAACACAATGTGTGTGCATAAAGTGTATACATGTGTCAAATTAGACTAAGAAAATAAAGATAAACATGCATTAATCTAAGAAGAAAAGCCTAAGCATGCATCAACTAATAGCAAAAGAACACAAGCAAACAAACAAATCAAAATACCCTAAACTAAAAAAATATAAAAGATTTGGTAGATCTTACATTGGGGTCCTTGATCAAGTCTTCTCGTACAAGTGTGAGCAATTTACATACCACCTCCACTTCCAAGTTACGATTGCTCACACTTGAGGCAAGTCCTATATCTATTATTACAAATTGGAGTTTAATACAAATCACTCCCTCACCTTCACTCAAGAGACCTCGCCATCACTCAAACTTACAAGTAGATGAAAATACAAGTAAATGTATAACCTAACCTAAGGGGGTCTAAAGAGAAGATCTACAAGTAAACATGAAACGTTAGTAACAAGTATAAAAAAATATTAGAAGTTAGTTACAAGTAAAGTAAACTACAAAGAAAAGAAAAATTAGAAAGAAATGGAAAATGTTAGTTGCTTGAATGTAAAGAGTTAATAGCAAGAAAGTAAAGAGTTAAAAAGTTAGAATGTTAGCAAGTTAAGATGTTAGAATGTCAGAACAAATAGAGAAAAAGAAATAAAAGCAAATGTAGCAATCCAAAGTTCTTGAACACCTATTGCCAATCCCCGGCAGCGGCGCCAAAATTTGTTGCCTACTTTAATGTGCACACTCAGAACACTAAGGAATTACAAAAATGTAATCCTTAAGTAACATGAAATAAAAATGCACCAAATCATACCCTAGACATTAAAGTCTCTAATGCAACAAAGAATGAATTGTAACTAGGGTGTGAGGGGTAGTAAATGCAACAAGTTTAAAAACTTGAGGGAAGCCCCAAGGTCGAACCACAAGGATTGGGGTATAGTGTTCTAAAACTAGGTTACTACATGCATGGTGTGATGAAGAAATGGAATGAGAGTGGTGTGTGCCAAGAGATGAAGTGTGTGAGTGAATGCAAGAAAGTTAAAGTAGTAAGTAGTGTGCTATAAAATAACAAGACAAGTAAAATATTTGAAGAAAAATCAAGAGATAAGAGTTTGGGCATTAAGATTTGGCCCATCCCATCATCTTGGTCCTTATGGAAACAACTCACAAAGGGAGAGAATCAACTACTAAGTTGTTCTTCCCACTAAAAATATAACAATGAAGCTCATAAATAACATTCAAAAGTAGGGTTTCCACCAAGAGGTATTTTCAAACTATAAAAGCATACTAGAACTAAGAAGTGTTCTAGGGGTAAAAAGAGAGCAAGTATGAGACTACAAGACTATGGATGCATGGCATACAAAGTTAAAAGCACTCATAAAAGATCTCACAAATTAAGATATAATAAAAATACCTCACTTCATTCATAAATGTAATCACAAACTACAAGGTGTACATGATACAACATGTGAAAGTGAAAACAATATAAAAAAAAAGTGGAGAAAGCCCTTTACAACAATAAGCTCATTCATTGGTGAGTTCCTCCATAAGTCCCAAGAGAGATGAGATGTCCTCCTCTCTATGCCCAAGTAGAAAACTAGCCAAGCATAATGTGGTTGGCCATGAAAAATAAGTAAAAAAGAGAAAGAGATAAGAAGAATGAGAATGGAGAAGAGACTTGCTTGGGATTTTTTAACTCTCTCAAGAAAACTCACAAAAGAAAAGAAGACATTCTCATAAGCTCAAAGTGAGCTTATATAGAAGATGTGAGGTGGTGAGGTGGAAGGTGATGTGGAAAATGATGTGGAAGAGTGATAAGTGGAGATAAGAGGTGGAGATGAGGTGGAAGGAGATCAATGGTTGGAAAATAGAACCAATGGGGGAGCATTTGTACAAGGTTAGCCTTGCAAAAGGTGGTAGGTCTGATCTTCAAGGTGTTGGGTGTGTTGGCTTTTGGTTGGTTGGTCTTTCCAAAAGAAAAAATGTGTAACTTTTCTATTGGTGGGTCTTCCCAAGAGAGATTTGACTTTTTTTGAATTTTGAAGTCTCCCATGTTGTGTCTCCATCACACATGTGAGGTCTAATATGTGGCTTGGAGGTGGCTTAGATGGCTTGAGAAACTCCCATGTGGCTTGCATTGCTTCAATGGCTTGGTGGCTTTCATGGCTTCATGGCTTGAGAAACTCCCATGTGGCTTGCATGGCTTGGTGGCTTTTATAGCTTCATGGCTTCATCAACCACTTAGTTATGGCTTGCATGGCCATGATGCTCCATAAAGCTCTCAAGAATAATCCAATGGCTAGGGAGCTTCCATGTGGCACACATTTGGAGATGGTCTATGGGGAGTTAGATCTTCCTCGATGATCCTACGCATCCATGATAATCTATTGGCGATCCACCATTATTCTACAATTATTCAATGTACGCGTAATAAGGGTCTAAATCGGATATGATATGCATGAGACATCTAGGATGCATTTTAGGCATAAATGCGGAGTTATAAGCTAATGAAGTCTGATAATGTCCTAAGGTTAAAATGAATAATACGCACAAAATTGACATTATCAAAGGTGGTAACTTGTATTTCAGTGTATGGCAATTTCAACAAATGTATAAGTAAGTTATATTCCAAACTATGTATAATCATGACACGCAGGCCCAAAAAAATTATGGCATACAGGCCCAAAAAAACTAATGGCATACAGGCCCAAAAAAACTATGGCTCGCAGGCATATCTCAGTCACTATCCAAATTCACTGGAAGTTCTTTTCTATTTGCAGTGAGAAGAGGAACCATATCTCTGTAGTGTTGTAGCCTCTCACCATAAAGGGTTCCCCATCTTGCAGCAATAGACTTGCGAAATACTTCCCACGAAGTATGAATGGGTGGGATTGGGCATCTAGGAGTCATCTCAAGCCTTACAAAATGGTCGGCGTTAACATAACCAATTACTAATTCATTAGGTAAATCAAACATTGGTGATGATCTCAATGGTAACAAAGTAATTGACTCCTGCCACGATAAGAAAATCATAGGAATGTTGTAGCGAGATGCTATAACAAAACCCATATCTGGCATCGACATCCATTTCGTTGTCTCTACTACAAGTGACTGAAAGCAATCCAGACTTTGTAAAAGCTCGTTGTATCATTGGAAATCACCAAATATTTCTATGTAATCCATCATGTGCAACGTCAGCTCATCCGTTAAATCTCGTCTAACGATTTTCCATTTGTCCTCTTTTCGAAATAAAAATTAAGCGACCACCCTATATCCACAATGTCCATCACCATGAACATCCTCGATTCTATCAATGAAAGAACCCATCTGTGAGGGAAGCGCCTCTACAAAATTGTCAACGGTAGTATTCTTAGTGTGCACCAGCCTGGGCTTGCTCACAGCCAATTTCTTCCGATGTGGTTCTTTAAGTTGGGATTGCTTGCCTTCTAATATAAGGACATACTCGAATCTTGATGGATTCTGTTTTGTTGATTTCTCGACCAATAATTGTTTCTTTGCCTCTACAGTTCTTGGCCGACCACGAGTCTTCTTTTTCATTGTTAGTTCTACTAACAACGTTGATAATGGATTAGATACTTCCTTGAACTTCTGTAAGAGATCTAACTTCGAACTTGGAGCAACCTCCACATATCTCTTTATAAAAAATTGAATATTTGGCACACAATCTATATCATCTACTGGAGTCACTGAAGGTTGAGCTGATAGTTTCTTCTAGTGTGGATGGATGCATGATAATGGAATGGATTGCCCATCACGCCTGTATTGATAGCAATCTCATGGGCGCACAGTAATCCATGTGTGCGGCAAAGACAGCATCCACAAGCAACTTTATCATCTGGACCAACAGAATCAGCTCGGTTCAACTCATCAAATATGAAATCAAGTGCAACCTTGGAAATGAATCCCTCAACTCATTAAACTCATTCATTTTGTACTTCTACATCACTATGAATAGGCTTCTCTCAAATGATGATGTTATCTCCACATGCTGCACCAACAACATATTATTCACAATGGTCCAAGATGTATCGAAATTACCCTGTGAAGATCCAAGATGCTTCTTCAACTTACTATGTGCACTCTCTGCTCTGTCTGTTGTGTTATTTCCAAAGTGAACAATTACATCGGTCCACGTTGCTACAAAATACTCTTTATAGTTATCCAACCAGCTATTCTTCACATAATCAATCAAAGCTTCATAAGCTTGGAATTTCATTTCAAAATTAACTAGCCTGTTTGTGTACTCCTCTTCGGTACTGGATAACACTAATTCATTCCACATTGAAATGAATGTTTTCCACACATTACCATCAGAGAATGCTTTTTTACATGACTTTACTACATTTCTTGATATGTGAAATCGACAAAGAAAATTGTGCATCCCAGGAAATACCTTCTTCACTGCATTCATTAAAGCCAACTCTTTATCCTTCACAATGATCAAAGGAATCATACCAGGATCGAGGAGTAACTCTAAGCATTGCAACACCCATACGTAATGCTCTTCTGTTTCAGCTTCCAAGTAAACAAAAGCAATTGCAAACGTCATATTTGTAGAAGTAACACCGACAATCTCCAAAAGTGGCATCTTATACCTATTTGTCTTATAGGTACAGTCCATGAGCAGCACAGTGTTAAAACACTTGAGCAACTTTATCGAATCTGGATGAGCCCAAAACAAATCAACAATCTCGTTATCACTGTTACTTCTATGACATTCTATATATTTTAGTGCACACAAATTCTTGAATAACTCTTGAATCTGAGTTTTGCCGGCCATTCTTGCAATTTTCATGTGATAACAAAAATTATAAATAATACACATCGTAGACACGTTGTTCTTGTCTCTTCCCTTTAATGCAACTAAGACCTCTCGAGGCTTTATACCACTCAACATATCTGTTAGTATTGATTTCTCTTCATCATTCAGTCCACCAGCAAATGAATGTCCTTCATAATTTTTGGCAAGGAGATGGTTATGAAAACCACAAACCACTTCAACCATCCACTGATCCTCGTACGACATCTTAATACCCTTCAATGCAAATGGACAGCCACACCTTTTCGTTCCCGTTTTGCGAGATTGCACCTCCTTCACATACTCTTTTTTAACTTCTTTATAACTTCCACCTCTCTCGCAAGCAAATATGATTCTGGGTCTTTTAAAACAAGTACTAGAATCAGACTTGTTGATAACAACGATAGTCCCAATTTTTTTACCAACATCTCGAGTCCAATCAATTAGTTCTTGACGAGTGTTGAAGACCTACATTTCAAATTTCTATACGTTATTATCTAGTTTTTTTATATAATTGCAAATAACGAAATAAACGTGTAAAAATTTAATTCAATAAATAACATACCTTCTTTGTCATAAAGTAATCCGACAAATCCAAAATTTCGACAGACTGTGGGTTGCTAAAAGAGCTGATTTGTTCCTAATTAAACAAACAATAGAACAATTTTTATTACACGTAAAAAAATTGATGGAGTAAAACCTACAATGCATAAAACAAATGGATTGAGTAGAAACTAGTTAGTTTATGCATTTATTCATACACTAGGCAGTTTATCCCACAAATTGTGGTACCGAAACTATAGCACCTTATTTTGCTTTGTTCAAAAGTTTATGCATAAATTCGATAGCTTTACTTAAAAAATTCATTTAACTTTCTTTACACAAATAATTAAATAAAATACATACCTCCATTGATTGTTTTGCAAGGAGTTGAGAAATGTGTGTAGAGAGAACCCTAGATTCTTTTGGTTGATACCGAGTTTGTCTCGGTAAGAGATTGCCGAAGTAGAACCAAAGAAACAACAAGTTTGTTTCGGTAGGAGAATGCCGAAATAGATCCGAAGGAATCACGCATTTGTTTCGGTAGGCGATTGTCGAAATCCAAAGAAACCACAAGTTTGGTTTGTTTTGGTAGGAGATTACCAAAATAGAACCAAAGAAACTAAAAATTTGTTTCAGTGAGAAATTGCTGAAGTAGAACGCGAGGAACCACGAGTTTGTTTCAGTGGAAAACAACCGTATCTTCTTTCTAATAACAAAAGGGATAGATAGGGGATTGAGAAATGGGGGAAGATAAGCAAAAACGAAAGGGCAAAGATGGTAGTTTTAGTTTTTTCATTGGGGGGGGGGGGGGGGGGGGTGATAAGAAAAAACGTTGGGACACAATAGTCTTTTTATTTATTGTTTAAAAAGGGGGAGATAAGAGAAAACGGCAGGGCAATGAGTAATTGCCTTTAGTTTGGCCTGTTTGTATACCAAAGCTTGAAGTTATCCTAATAGTTTTGGATCCTGGTATTCGAATGATTAGGTATCAATTAGGTTACCCACTCACCCTCTATTCGCATGTCGAGAATTGTGAGTCTCACAGAAATTACCAATAAACCCCTAAAAATCATTTGCTTTGAAAAGTTATAGATAATTAATTAGTATAACTATTCTAATGAACATATTACATATAATAAGGGAAAAAGAAGAGTAAAAAATCTAAATTCCCCTAATGAGGAAAATTACCGAACTACCCTTCCCTTAAAGTTTATGTGTAATTTGCATTTTAGTGATCATAGTTGGTGAAATTACCAAGCTACCCTCAACCTAACAAAATTACCAAGATGCCCTTGTAGCCAAAATTTCTAAAATACCCCTATGATCCAAGTTACTAAATTCGCATCGTGTGTAAATTATCATAAAACAAGAATGCAAGTGAGTGGAAATTTATGAATTTTAATGTATGGTCTTTCGATCATCAACGGTTGGCTTAAAGGAGTGTATATGTATAATGGATTGTTTTGGAAAGTTTGGCAACAACTTTAGGCATAAAGGAGTGTACATGTATCCCACAAAAGTATGTGCATTCAGTTGTAGGGCAGGCCTGGGCTTTGTAAGTGCTTCATGGGCCTGAGTTTGGGTGTTTTGGCCCAGCCCAGCCCATTGACAACCCTAATCCCCCAATTATAGGAAAACTAGTGGGTGCCCCGTGCCATCGGCACTCCTCGACAAAGAATTTGACAAAATCAGGTGAGTGGCGGAGATCCACCGTCCATTTGGGGGAGGATTAGAGGAGGTATAAGTAGGGAGACAACCAATGTGTTTTGTTATATAGAATAGTAAATGGCCCATGCCCACGGCACTCTCCGACAAAATCGTTTGTAAAAATTGGGTGCCGAAGCGTTTCCGTTTTTTCCATTACAACGGCTGTTATAATGGATTGTAACACACAGAGGGAGAAATAGTAAAATAACAGAAATAACAAAAAATAACAGTGTTGAAATTCAAATTTTGAATAAATTGAGGTCAAATGAGGTGGATTGAGTGGCTGAAATCTAACCATCCGCATTAGATCGATGGATTTGATCTCAACGACTCTTTATCTAACCGTCCACATTAGATGGATGGATAAGATAAGAGAATACAACTGAGTTGTCTTCTTATATGCGTGGGTGGCCCATGCCCGCGGCACTTTCCGACAAAGTGTTTGTCAAAATCGGGTGGGAGTTACTCTTAGCCATCGATATGAAGCATAGTGGATCTCAGCCACTCATTATTGAAGCCATATAAGATAAGACGGGGTATAAGAAAACCACAATCACTTGTTATATTGATAGTGGGTGGTCTTTGCTCACGACACTCTCCAACCAAGCGTTTGCCAAAATCGAGTGTGAGTGGCTGAGATCTACTGTCTATTTTGGAGATAAGATCTTGGCCCTTCTTTGTTGAAACATATAAGAGGGGGTATAAGAGGGGGAGACAACTTCCTTGTTTTGTTATATAGACTAGTGGGTGCCCTGTGCCATCGGCACTCCTCGACAAAGAATTTGCCAAAATCAGTTGAGTGGCGGAGATCCACCGTCCATTTGGGGAGGATTAGATCTCGGCCCTTCTTTGTTGATGCTTATAAGAGGAGGTATAAGTAGGGAGACAACCAATGTGTTTTGTTATATAGAATAGTAAATGGCCCATGCCCACGGCACTCTCCGACAAAAGCATTTGGAAAGATTGGGTGCTTTCGGCACTCAAACTGTTTAACGGACTGGGGCATTACCGTTTTTCCATTATTACGGCTGTTATAACGGACTGTAATGCACAGAGGGAGAAATGGGAAAATAACATAAATAACAAAAAATAACGGTGTTGAAATTTCAATTTTGAATAAATTGAGGTCAAATGAGGCGGATTGAGTGGCTGAAATCTAACCGTCCACATTAGATCGATGGATTTAATCTCAACCACTCTTTATTTAACCGTCCACATTAGATGGATGGATAAGATAAGAGAATACAACTGAGTTATCTTGATATATGCGTGGGTGGCCCGTGCCCGCGGTACTTTCCGACGAAGTGTTTGTCAAAATCGGGTGGGAATTAATCTCAGCCATCGATATGAAGCATAGTGGATCTCAGCCACTCATTATTGAAGCCATATAAGATAAGAGGGTATAAGAAAACTATTAAATTTTCGTTAAATTCTTTTTTTTTTTAATTTTTTAATTTTTAAATTTGAATTTCAGCACCACTTTTTTCCATTAAAATCCATTTTTGCCCTAGCCGTTTCAATCCATTTAAACGGTAACACCCCTCTCTAGGCATAAAAAGTGGGGTTCCTGAGCGTGACCCTTGAGCTATATGTAAATCCAACCCATTTCATTCCTTATCAAAATAGTAGGTTACTCGTGCCTACGGCACTCATCAAAAGTGTTTGTCAAAATTAGGTGTGAGTGGCTGAGATCCACCATCCATTTGGTGTGATAAGATCTCGACCATCCTTTATGAAACCGGATATGAGGGGAGACAACCGTCCTGTTTTGTTATATAAATAGTAGGTGACCCGTGCCCACGACACTCATCGACAAAGCGTTTGTCAAAATTGGGTGTGAGTGGCTGAGATCCACTGTCCATTTGGTGTGATAAGATCTCGGCGATCCTTTATGAAGCTGGATAAGAGAGGAGACAACCGTCCTGTTTTGTTATATAGATTGCCATAAGATGAACCCATTTTAATTTCCAAAGCCAGCTTTAACATAACTTATCTTGAGCTTCTCTCTCTCTCTCTAACTTTTACACATTTTTACACACAAAAAAAAAAAAAAAAACCTCAAGCACACGTCAACAAGATGTTGGATATCTGATCATCGTGATGTCCGCAACCTGCATGCGTGATGAGGAACCGCAGTACAGCCGAAACAAGCTCTTGAACCGCGGCCGGTGCCGTGGTGTCGAGGACGAGCTTCGGAACATCACCAAAATCGAAATCCGAGCAACCAACGTAACCCTCAATCAGCATCTGCAGGTCTTGCCACGTAGCAGGCTTATGCCAACTGGCATCATCATCTATGCCCCTCTGCTCAAGACGTCGGCGCCACTCGGCTTCATCGTGCGGCCTACATTCGACAACGAGGACACTGGCCCCAACGGAAGCTGCCAACTGTAGCACACGATCGAGGTGGGATCGGCGAGATAGCGGGGAGTCGATCACAACGCTAAGACCCAGATCAAGCTGGGTCCGAGCAATTCGCCAGATGACTTCGTAGGAGAGGTCGTTGAGCAGTTTCGTGGCACTGGAGGAAGGTACAATGGATTCTTGGAGCGTTTCCGTGCAATCTCGAATATCGTCTTTGTCAATCAGAGGGCATCTGAGGGCCGTGGCTATGGCGCGGGCCAGGGTGCTCTTGCCTGTGCCAGGGTGGCCCTTCATCGCGATGATCTGTTGACCCACCAATTGTGCTTCCATCTCCCTCTCTCTCTCTCTCTCGTTTAACTCCACTGGAAGAGTTATTAAGGGTTTACAGAGAAGTCGTGAATGAGGTGGATCCTAACAATATTGTGGATAAGCTTTGCAAACGTAAGCAATGTGGTCAGTTGAGCTTACCTTAGTAAAACTTCTACCACACGAAATTGTAAAATCACACAATCACAAGCCAATGAGTTCTCGGCACGTACATAAGAGCTTGTGCAACGTACCATGTGCTTGTGCTTTTAGGTGTACGTGCCGAAAACTCATTTGCTGTGATTGTGTGATTTGCAATTCGATTGTGACAGAAGTTTTGGTATAAACTAGAAGTGTAGTTTGGAGTCTCTGGACTTTGGAGGGGACGAATGGGTAAACTATGGCAGACGCAGTTACGTCCATATGAAAATGTTATATAGTCACCCGTGTTGGACACTTAAAACGTCCAACTGTGAATAATAGTTCCAGGCTGCCTAGGGTACTCTTATCCCTTTTTTAGGGTCAGCATCGGGGCACAACTATTTTTGACAACCATTTGGCGTACCCACATAGATGATGAATCGATGGCTGATTTTTGGCCACTGGTTTAGAAGTTGAAGAATTATGGACCGTCTATTTTTACCGTGTAACTTGAAAACCACATTTGATGGGGTTAGAAATTTCAGAATGAGCTGATTTTTTGTTGGGGTGATCTATTTGGTAAGAGATCACCCTCACAAAAAATCTGCCATTGATTAATCTTCTCTGTGGGTACGCCAAAATGGTTGTTATTTGTCCCCCCGATTCTGACCCTTGTTTGAAAAACAAAACAAGCAAAAGAAGAAATGGGGAAAACCGGTTAGCATGGTCTCCCCATTTCCTTAGGTATACCTGTCATGATTTTATTGGTGTTGGAGACTATTTAGTCCAACATATTTGGATACTAGTGTTACCCTTCTGAAAATGCCCATTTTGTTTCTTTTCTTTTCTTTTCTTTTTTAAATTTATAACTTTTTAACACGTGGTGCTTGAACTACTACTTTCCACAAAAAAAAAAAAAAAATGAAGACGGACGTCCATCACCAACGTTGATGATGTGTTATAGTGTGAGCCACATGGCACACTACTAGAGGACACTAACCGTATAGATGTTTGGCCATCCTTAGGTGGACTTATAAAACAAAAATCTGCCTGATTAATGATTTCCAACTTTCGGATCTGAGTACACCAAATTGTGCTTGAAATACACGATAAAAAATAAACAATCTAACGAATAGAAATTACTAACCAGGATGAATTTTGGTATGTAAGTCCACCTAGAGATGGGCCAAACATGCTTCCGGTAGGCACGACAATGCACGTGCGGTCCCACTTAGTTTAACCATCATTTGACTAACATTAAAACGTGTGGCACCTGTCAATGCACCTTTGCAACTAAAATGCTAGCAGTAGTTGTCTGTTTGAACTTAAGTCGACCACTGTTAAACTAGGTCAAGGAGGGTAATCCTAAAGTTTAAAATTATTAAGGGGGTATAACTATGTACTTTCAATTTTCAAGTTGTAAATAAAATACCCTACTATTTCTTTATCCAGTTTTGGGGCAACGGCGTTTGGGAACAAGAAGTAAAAGTAGAAGTGCTAGTTGATTTTTTATCTCCAAAAAAGTCAGAGAAATGAAAAGCGTCTGGAGGCTTTCTAATTTTTGAGAAGTCTTTCTCTTGTAAGTTAAAAGCTAAAAAATTTAGCTTCAGTTTTAAGTTAGTTTTAAAATATGAAACGCATCAAAACTAACTTTTTTACTTTTTGGCTTATAAAAGTTAATGAGTATACTTATTTTTGTGTTGCCAAACGCCCCCTAACCATTTTGTGATCAGCTTCACTAATGGTCCAGTTTAACCTGAACCCATGCCAAAACCAACCCACTGCCAGATGCCACCTTTCATGTCAATTCAACGGGTTCGTTGATCCGGGACCAATCCAGTACTAGGCCTACTTGCTTCAGGCCCAATAAAGTATCAAGAGATCGGATTAGGGTACCCAGCATTGAGCCAATCTGATTGATGAACCTGCTAAAATTGATCTAAAGAAAAAAGGGAAATAACAAATAGGAAATGGTTTGATCTATATATACATTCCGATAAAATCCAGAAAGTAAGCAATAACCTATCTATCTGATAATTATCCCTAGATTCAGACCGATCTGATGGACCGACGCTACAGATCAGATTGGCCCATCAGGTCTGACCTGATCCATTGACAGCCCGGCCCCTACACAACGGGGCCCATGGTGGGTCCTTCCCCTCACATCACATGCTAATGTGCTATGTTATTGACACGGTTGCCGCCGAGATTAGATTTAAAAAGGTAAGGATAAGAATCCAGCAGGTTTTTCTTTTCTTTCTTTTGGCAACCCAATTGGGTTAACATTGGCATGTGCCGGTAAGATTTTCCCATTGAACAATGTTAACATTTGCCTTCGTCCTTAACTGTTCTTATACAAAAGATGGATGGCGTTGCGCCATCAACCGTGTGTTTCACAGAGACGTCATCCATGCTATCCATCTCCATTTCCATGAGAACTCCCTATGTAAACCAGTTGCCAACTTTTAACCTGTCCACTCGTCTCCAAAACTTGAACACAAAATCAAACCCAAAGATCAGTCTTACCGGGGGGGCCCACTTCCACGGCGCCTCTTAGAAGAATCACCCCTCGGGTACCCACCCGAACCCACACCTTGAAACTGGGTTATCTGGCACGGGTTTCTACCAATTGGCATATACGGCGGCTGTATATTGTGGCTTGATGAGTCATTACGATCGGTACTGGTAGGTACTGGCATCCTGTGTTTGTGATAATGGGAAGGAGAGAGATTTTGTGTGTCGTCACTCATTAGTGATCTCAGAAAACTGTTTGAATGGCTACCACTCAGTCCCATCCCCCTCCGTCCCCCTGAACCCGGTGATCGGAACTCTTTCCCTGGAGACTTGTTGATTCCAGCCACATTCACCATCGACGTCAGCGAGTCAACAGAATACAAGGATGGAGAGATCCCAGATAGCCCGTCATAAGAAAGAATGCAAGCTATAGCATAAACAGATGCCCCAAGAGCTGGAGGTAGAACTTTTCTTGGGTGTTTTAACTACAAAACAGATTTCATGGCCTTGTGATCAGATTGAGAAAAGAACAGTTTGGCCATATTAGGTCAAAGAGATAGAGACCCCAAAATAATTAAAAGACATAATAGATCGATGGGATTGAGAGAGCATTGAAACAAGGTGAATTCACAGAATTCATAAACTGAAATTATAACAGTTGCCTAAATGACTCCAAAAGATAGCACAATGAAAGTCCACAGATTCTTAAGCATATCTACATCATTCCTAAATTGTAAGAGTTTTAAGGCAGTTAAATGAATGTGAAAAGCTAACAGAAAGGCTTGAGAGGCCACTAAGAGGCTTCCCAACGGACATTTTTAGGGTTTTAGTTTGCAGCAGCAACTCTAATTGAATAGAAATTAGTGGGTTAAGTGGAAATCTTCTTTTATACCCCAAAAACTCAAAAACATGTTTCTGTCAGTCTGTTAAAAGGCGTTTGAGGCTTATATCTTGAGGCTCGCCACAGGGGCGGTACTTTTCCAGAACACCTCAAGGCTTACTAAAAAGGCTTAAGAACTTATGAGGCATACACCTCGTCTAGTGAAGCTTTAAAAAAGACTTCTGGCTCAAGCCTTTTACACCCTTTTTTTAAGGTCTTGCATTAGAAGCATGCACCTCACATGCAAATGCTAGTGGGGGCAACCGTACCTGAATAATTTAATTTATTCTTTTTTTTCCTAAATCATTGTTAATATTAATAAGCTATTTGAGATTAATTAATTGCAAACAAAAAATCTCTTTCCCCCATATGAAACAGATTAAAGTTCTTTTTTCACAAATTTATCTTTTTAATTGAATTATCCTTTAATTTATTTATTTCCTTATTTTTATGTTCAATTTAAAAAGCATGTTCGTAAGGATTACGCCCCACGCTTTGGGCTATTGAAGCACCTCGCCCCAGGCCTTCGCATTTAGAATCATTGGATTAGAGTGGTTCCACTAAGTATGAAACTTTTTTTTTGATCGATAAAAGAGATATATTAAACGGGGCTGAGGGGGCCCCCAAAAGATGTGATTGTAGTACTCTTTTAATTTGATTTTGAAATTTAGATTTAGATATATTTTTTTATATTATTCCATGATTTTCTCTTTTGCAATTATTTATTTTTATATTTAATTATCTATCTACTTAAAAGTGCATGATCGAGAGGCTTACGCCTTAAGGCTTTGGCTAGTGAAGTGCCTCACCTCACGCCTTAGCGTTTAAAAACACTAGTTTCTGTGCATTTTCTAGGTGTAAATGTAATACCCTCAACTTTTCAAAGGTATTTTTGACTTTTTATGAGATTTGACCAAGGTTGACTTATTTACTTAACCTTATAGATGATTAATTGAAACCCTAATAAACTCTTATACTTAATTGGTTTTACAACACTAGAGTTATCTAGACCCCGATATAGCTTATTTCTGACTTTTATCGTATTTAGGGCATTTCGGATATTTTGCTTGTTTCTTGCATTGTGTGGGTCATTGTGTGTGTTTGAACCATTAACCATATTCTAGTTAAACCCTAGGAGAGGTCCACCAAGTTATGGAACCTAACTCTAAGTGTAGGTTAAGTTTTAGACCATTTAGTGAGGTAGGTGCACAAACCCTAATTGGGGTGTGCCCTGACTGAGAGATGTATGTGGTGAGACTTTATTATTAAGCTACATAGGTTATATATTATATTAATAATTATGTACCTAATGTTTTATAATATTATTTTATATTTTAGAGACTTTTGGGGCTTATAAATAATCTTAAATGAGGCCTAGTTGATACATATGGGCCTTGGGCCCATTTTTAAACCATAATTAGCCTAAAATATAAGTTTTAGAGGGTTGAAAAAGTCAACCCTAGGAGAGTTACGAAAATCACTTAACCCTAATCCTTATGAGGCCTATTCCTTCATGACCTTCTATTTTATTTAAGCTCTCTTCCTCCATTATTCTCTACACCTAAAACTCAAGCCTTCATCTACACTCTTCTACCATTAATACCAGCTTTTCTTCTTTAATCATCACCAAACCCTAGGATAGTGTTCATCTCCTTTCTCTCATAAACATATAGCACTTTGGAAGCAAAAGATCAACAAAGAATAGACTTTTCAAGCCATTCAAGAAACCTTAAGGTAAGTGTGTTCGATCCATCCTATACTTGTTTTTCTTCAAAATTTTGTTTCTCTTTCATTATGTAATGGTTGATATTCATTATAAATTAATTTTAACAATATTTACTTTATTCTTATTGGGTTAATCTTTATTTTGTTCCACCATGATGGGTTTGGCCATGGTTTCTTTTGTACCTATAACGGATGACTGTTCTTTATCATTTCGTTGTATTTTAATGATTTAAATATTTTTATAATTAATTTTCCTAAACACCTCTATGAATATATTTTCTAAAACCATTTAGTTTGTATTTTTCGGATTTATATTTATTTAATTATAATTTTTCTAAGTTGTTAGACTTTACAAAAAAAACCAGAATTCCAGATTCTGTACTATCCACTTCACTTGGGATTTCGATCTATATTTTTAACCTAATTATTTTTTATAGATACCTCTATCAATCTAGTTTCTATAACCGTTGAGTTTGTATTTTTCTGATTTATATTGATTAAGTTATGATTTTTCAAATGTACTAAACTTTTCTGTACAACCCAGAATTTCAGATTCTGTATAGTTCATTCCATTAAGGATTTTGATCCATATTTGGAAGCTGAATATTTTTCTAATTAATTTTCATAGATACCTCTGTAAATCTAGTTTCTATAACATTTGAGTTTGTATTTTTCTGATTTGTATTGATTAAGTTATGATTTTTCAAATGTGCTGGACTTTTCTGTAAAATCCAGAATTCCCGATTTTGTACGGTCCACTTCACTTGGGATTTCGATCTATATTTTTAACCTAAATATTTTTCTAATTATTTTTCATAGATACCTCTATAACCGTTGAGTTTGTATTTTTCTGACTTATATTAAGTTATGATTTTTTAAATATGCTGGACTTTTCAGTAAAACCCAGAATTCCAGATTCTGTCCGACCCACTTCATTAAGGGTTTCGACCTATATTTTGAATCTGAATATTTTTCTATTTAATTTTCCTAAAAACCTCTGTGAATCTAGTTTTTAAATCCATTGAGTTTATATTTTTCTAATTTATATTTATTTAGTTATGATTTTTACAAGGCAGTACATTTTTTTGTAAAAACCTATTAATTATTAGTGGTTCGGTCATGATTATTAACTATTAAGGTTTTAACCTTGTTGTTTGACTTAGACTTGTATACATGGGGATTCCATCCATGTGTCTTGGATCCCTCATAGGGTTCGGCTAAATGTCTTGGATCCCTCTTTAGTGTTCGACCTTGTGTCACGGATCCCTCATAGGGTTCGACCATGGAGTGTTGGATTCTCTTGTGGTTCCCACTAGTATTGTCCATCCGTGTTAGTCGTGATATTTGATGCTTGTTTACATGTTATTCATGTTATTTAATTTTAGTTCTATCCTTATAATTACTTTTGATGTTAATGCGTTCATTTTTTATTCTTATTAAATGTTAAATAAATGTGTTGTTTATGCCATATAACCCTAGTGTCATATTGTTGTCATACTATAATCATTATGTCATTTCATATAGGGGGTGCATAAGGGAACGGGATTGAAGTATATTATATACTTTTATATTGGTTTTATCAATTAATCAGGGTTCGGTACTCTAGGGTGAAAGGCCCCAGACGTTATTATATCCTGCAGATGGGTCGATGAGACCGCTCCCAGTGCGGGAAGGAAATGGAGACCCTATGTGGTTATGGGTACTAGTTGCATGTGCATCCTGCATTCACCTTGCATTTACCCTCATTTTTATGGCATCTTTATTATATGATTGAAATGCATATCTTGATTAAAATCTTATATAGTATGGATCAGATGGCTCCTGTCTCTGGAAGAGAAGCTGGAGAGAACTAATTTGAAGGGGGAGTATCAGCATTTGGTGAAGATGGAAGAAATCAGTTGGAAACAGAAGTCCAGGATCAGATGGCTCAAGGAGGGAGACCAAAACACGAAATTCTTTCACGAGGTGGCAAATGCCAATAGAAGGCGGAATTATATCTCTCATCTCAGTATCAAGGGGGATATTATGGAGGACGAAGAAAGTATAAGAAAGGGTGTGGTTGATAACTACTACGACATGTTCACTGAGAAGGCCCCCTACAGGCCCCTGGGCCAGATGGCTTCACTATAGCCTTTTACAAACAGTGCTGGGAGATTATTGGTGCGGATTTATGAAGATGGTAGAGGAATTTCAAAAAGAAGGTTTCTTGGACTACTCCAATAGTACTTTATTAGCCATGATCCCAAAGGTTACAGGAGCAGAGAACATCTCGGATTATCGCCCAATCAGCTTGGTGGGTAGTGCCTACAAAATCTTAGCAAAGATCCTGGCCTTGAGATTTAGAGAAGTCCTTTCCTCAGTGATATCCCCCAATCAAGGTGCGTTTGTGAGAGGTCGTCAAATCCTTGACGAAGTCCTTATAGCCAATGAATGTATTGACTCGAGAATTAAATCGGGTCAATCGGGGTTAGTTTGCAAGGTCGATATGGAGAAGGCTTACGACCACGTCAATTGGGGTTTTCTCGACTATCTTCTTGGGAGGATTGGGTTTGGAGATAGATGGAGAAGGTGGATATGGAAGTGCATTTCGTCGGCCTCCTTCTACATTCTTGTTAACGGCTCTCGTGCGGGCTACTTCAAGAGCTCAAGAGGGTTACGCCAAGGCGACCCTTTATCCCCCTTCTTATTCATTGTGGTGACGGAGGCTTTAAGCCGTATGATATCTAAAGCAGTCTCCTTGGGAGATGAAGGGCTTCGATGTGGTCGTGGGGGTTCCTACTATATCCCACCTTCAATTTGCTGATGACATTCTCATCTTCCTAGATTCGGACTCTTTCTCAGTTGAGATTCCTTAAAGGAATCTTGTTTTGTTCGAGGCGGTCTCGGGCCTTCGGGTGAATCTCAACAAAAGCAAATTGTTTGGAGTTGGAGCAGTTGAAGATTTGGAGGGCTTGGCTAACATCCTGGAGTGCAGCATTGATAAATTCCCCTCCACTTACCTTGGCCTTCCATTGGGGGCAGCCTATAGGTCCAAGGAGCTTTGGAGGCTGGTGGTTGAGAGCTTCGGGAGAAAACTAGGTTCTTGGAAGACTAGTTACTTATCTAAAGGGGGGAGATTGGTGCTGATCAATAGCTCTCTCTCGAGCTTACCCATATACTATATGTCACTGTTCCTTATGCCAAATAGAGTGTATCTCACTTTGGATAAGATCATGAGGGACTTCTTGTGGGACGGGAATTCGGATAACCATAAGATTCATTTGGTGAGATGGGGTAGGGTAGGGTGTGTACGTCTAAGGACAAAGGCGGATTAGGGATAAAGCATCTCAAATCCTTGAATATTGCCCTCCTGGGCAAATGGTTATGGAGATTTGGGGAGGAAAGGACTAGCATGTGGAGGAAAGTTGTGGCGGACAAATACGGAGTTTCTCTCTATGGATGGAAAAGCCTCGAAGTAAGAAGTCCTCATGGGTGTAGTGTGTGGAAAGGGATTCTGAAGGTGTACAAAGAATTTGAAAAAGGGGTGAGTTATGAAGTTGGAGCGGGTGAGAGAACCAGTTTTTGGGAGGACACTTGGTGCGGTGATAAGCCGCTTAAAGATGTTTATCCGGTGTTGTTTTCCATCTCAGAAAGGAAAAGAGGGGCTATTCTGGATTGCTACAGGAATGAAGGGGAAGTAGGTGGGTGGAATTTGGGCTTCAGAAGAAATTTAAACGACTAGGAGATCGATCCACTTATTAGTCTTTTAGCGAGATTGCAGAATGTTATCCTTAGACCGACGGTGCAGGATAGAAGATTGTGGGCTTGGACTAAGGGAGGAGCCTTCTCGGTGAGATCTTTTTATGTGGAGCTCCAAAAATCCGAAGGTAATATCTTTCCAGTGGCTTCGGTTTGGAAAGCCAAGACTCCCTCCAAAGTAGCTTTCTTTGCTTGGGAAGCTTCCTTGAACAAGATCCTTACCTTGGATCATTTGATGGCTCAAGGTTTCACCTTGGTGCAGTATTGTTGGATGTGTCAATCCAATGGGTAATCAGTGGACCATCTTCTCCTTCATTGTGAGAAGGCTACGGAGATCTGAAGCGCTTTGTTGTTAGATTTTGGAGTGAGATGGGTAATGCCGGGTTCTCTAAAGTCCCTCTTTCAATGTTGCAAATCTAAGGCGTTTTCATCTAGAGGGAAGGTCTTATGGAGAATAACCCCTCTGGCGATTATTTGGGGAATTTGGAAGGAGAGGAACCAGAGAGCTTTTGAAGATAAACACTCTGATATGCGCTCCATAATTCTTAGTATCAAGGGTCTGATGTATATGTGGTCAAAGGCGGTCTTGGAATGTAAAGGTTTGTTCTTTGAAGATTTTGTATTCAAGTGGGAACACATTTGTTCTAAGAAGGGGGTTAATAGGGGTCTTGGGCTTTTTGTTGTGTCTTGTTAGGTTCGGGTTTTGGTCATCTCGACCATCCTCCCTTGTGCTTGTTGTTTCCTTTGGCTTTGGCCCTATTAATGCATTTGCACTTATCAAAAAAAAAAAAATCTTATATAGTATGACATCATACCATACACACTGTTGTATTACTGAGCCTCGGCTCACGGTGTTACACCGATATCATTTCAGATTTTGAGGAGCCAAGTGCGTAGGAGTATTTTGATACGAAAGACTCCGACATACTTGAGGAGACCGGCGAGGATTCGGGAGTCGATCCCACACTTTGAAAAACTTTATTGATCATTTTAAGACATTAGTTATTTATTTTTCGGGCATGTATGCCTTTGATTGAGAGCATGTTTTCACCCTCTTCTCCCCATACTTAGTTGATTTAATTGTTCATTTTCTGCAATGGATATGCTTATTACTGATTTTAATACCTCAAATAGAATTGTAGTTAACCTTAGGACACCCGGTCGATCGATTAAACTTTCTTTTGATTCTTTTGACTTAATTGACCTAGTTTGACTATGTGGATTTCTTGATCTGTGTTGACCATTTTTTAATTAACTTTAGTAGATTCATTAACTTGATCATGATTACTTAATTGGACATAGGTGAATACAACCCTATTGCTTAATTGAATCAATCGGACATGATTTGACGATTAGAGAACGTACTTAAATATCCTCTCATAACTGAATCTCACATAGGATTGTTTTAGAGCCGTTAACGCTTGAACATCGATTTGTTTCTTGTTTGTGGAGTATGCCTTGATGATCTAACTACATCATGTGGACCATTAGGGATCATTCATAGATCACCTCCTAACTCAGGTTACTGGTCGGCCCATGGACTTTTCGGGTCAAATCTAGATAACCGGGTTCGGGGCGTGACAGTAAATTTATTCTCTAGAGAAATATGGTACACACTTAAACCCCACTCTCGACTCAAATAGATTATCATTCAAGTTGAAAAAAAAAATTTCAAACAATAATAGTGTCTACTTGTCCATGTGCTTGTACATGGACTATGGACTAGTACACATATACATAAAGATGGAAGAGCATCTAGGCTTCGATGCATTCGCGCTAACACCGAATAAAACCTCTCAAGAGAAGAGGTGGGCCTATAAGAGGAGAAAGAAGTAGGTTGTTGGACAGTCCATATTCAACCCATCTAGAGGCCCATCATTTAGTTGTTTCATTTCTATTAAAGTGTCCTAATTAGTTCCTTAAATTTGAGTCCTTGATGAATATGGCCAAGAACTAGATTCTAACTATATGCATTAACAATGACTTCTCTAATCCACACCCCGATCGAACAGAGAGCTTAATTCATTGGGAGTTCAGTCACCACCACCAGTCGCTTACTATGATGTGCGAGCAATACCCAACTTCCAACAAATATTAAATATGGCCAGCGGAAATATGATGATCATCAGGAAGACATGTCAAAAAGGTTAAATATTGAAGTTCTGGAATTTACAGCAAGTTAGATGCACATGTTTTCCATGGTTGGCTTATTCTTGTAGAAGATTACTTTGACTGGTATATAATGTCAGAGGACCGTCAGGTAAGACATTTTAAGATGAAATTAACAAGTTAAGCCTGAATTTGGTGGTATAACGAGGAAGAAAGGCTCCACCAACTTGGTCGTCCCCCAATTAATACTAGGAGGAGATGAAGTTGAAAAATACTTACCAAGAGATTATGAAGAGACATCTTTGAGGAACTTTTCTTACATCGGCAAGGTACACGTCTATTGATGAGTATATGGAGAAGTTCTATGATCTCACCATTTCTAGGTGGTGGCATGGAAACAGATCGCCAAGCTCTTGCTAGATATAATGCCGAACTTTAGATATAAACAGTTGGCTCTTAAACTGGAGTCACAATTGAAGTCTGTTGGCCTTAGCCGATTTGTCTCACAACCAGTGGAATGACCGTACAGTGCTCCTCTTTTAGTGTTGACCGCAACATGAAAATCCATCCAAGGGAAATAATGCCAATGCAAGCCAATGCTGACAAGAATGGCAAGACTTCCAAATCTGACAACCGCATGGCGAGAAGCTAGTACACTTGCTATAGATGTGATGATGTGGGGCACTTTGCCATAACATGTTCTTCCAAAGGGCTTAATTTCATAGAGGACGAAGCTCATGAAAGTGTCAATGTGATATTGATTCTGACTTGGAAAAGGAAGTAGAAGAGAAAGAGACTGGGGAAAGTCTCATTTTCAAGAGGCTCTTAGCAATTCTGAAAGGTGAAAAGGAAGACTAGCTCCAAACACATATCTTTCAAACTCAGGTTGATTGCCAAGGAAGGATCTGTAATATTATCATTGACGGTGGAAGTAGCATGAATGTTGCCTCTCAAGAGTTAGTTAACAAACTTCAGCTGAAAGCCTAATAACATCCTCAACCGTACAAGGTGACCAAGGTAAATGACAGTTCCATCCCAATAACAGCTAGAAGTCTTGTTAACTTTACTCTGGGAAATTATTCAAATTCAATACAGTGTGATATACGTGGTATTAAGAAACGAAAATGTGTACAAGGAAGAGTTGATGGGCGAATTTGATGAAATGGATGCGTCAAATTGTATTATTGACGCGAACTGAACCATGGAGGCGAAGGTGACAGTTGAGGTGAAATCCTTCAGTTTCTCGCTTATTAACAAAAGGGGGAGATCCTTCATTCGCATTAGGGAAGAAGGTAGAAGGTGGGTGGAAGAAGCAGATGTTCCGGTTGAGTCTGGACACTGGTTGGTGTCACCGTTGAAGGAGGCCATTACTACTCCGCCATCAAATTGTATCTGGAGGAAGTCAGTGCTTCAAGGTAGGACGTTTATCGCTGAAGTAAAGAGGAACGGCAACGGCAAATTCGTCCAGTTAGCTGAGTTCACCTCCAAAAACAGGAATCTAGTCTTCTGTTTTCCAGAAGGGGTTCATGGAGCTGGGTGGTCTTCGGTGGTGGATACTATTTCGTCTATCCTATCCAAGAACGCTGGTAAATCAAACAACCTGAAGATAGCCCCGGTAGAGGGTAGAAGGGAAAGGCACCCCCAGATAAAGGAGCAGAAGGACCCTTGGGTTTCTTCCCTCTCTTCATCACCCATTGTAGCAAGCTCAGACAGTTGGTCAGAGGAGAGATGGCGTTACGCAATCATTTGTGAGTCCTCAGCCAAGGAATCAAACTGGGAGGACATAGCGGTGGCGCTGACATGGATTTCAGGAGCCTCCGACCTCTTCTACCTCATCCCTAGCGGTGATAAGAGAAGACTTATGTTTGTGGAAGACAGGGAGACATTGGATTTCTTATGTAATCTGGTTTCTATTCGGGTGGGCTATAACATCATCTACTTGTGTAGATGGTGGCCCTCGCTCAACTCCAACCCCGCGTACTGGTTCTCTTCTCCAGTGTGGGTCCTGGTACAAGGATTGCCTTTCCATCTCTGGAACAGAAAGACGTTTGAAGATATTGGAGGCAGGACGGGAGGATTGATGGATGTGGATGTCGCATCGTCAGCAGGAAAAGACTTCAGTGCCCTTCGATTAATGGTTGGAGGTACTGCGAAGGATATCCCTAGAACCGTCGTCGTGCAGGACAGTAACACTCTTATCTCCCTCAGCCTTGAGATTCTCTTCGACAGGACGCCGTCCGACAACTGGCCTCTTCCGTACAGGCAAAGGGAGGTCTCATGGGTGAGAAGAACTTTGAACCAATTGAGACCAGCTATGTGTCTTTGCAAGGACGACTATCGACAGAAGGCAGGGGCAATTGGAATTCGAGTTTTAAATCTCGAACCGACTTTCGTAGAGCTAAGTCGTCAGGCGGGACCAACCCCAAACCATACATGTGGAAGGCGGAGAATATAAAGAACAGGGAGTTTCGGTGTAGGAAAGGAAACAGGGAAGCAAAAAGATTTAAAATCAAGGCGGTGCAGATAGGTGGGTGTGGTAAGAACAGTAAAAAAAGGCATAATGGGTCGGGTTCGTCAGGTCGGAGGAGGGATCCACGCTTTAACGACTTAACTCCCAACCCTAAAACTTCTTCTTCTGCCTTTTCTCCTAAGAGACTTAGTTCTCTGCCCAGAGAACTTTCTTCATCACCCTCAACTGCAGAAACAGGTAGGCAGAAGACAAGCCAATGTAAGAGCAGCATGAGGAGAGATCGTATCAAAGGTAAGGAAATCATCTCAGCTCCCCCTCCTCCTCCCTCATCTTATTCTGGGTTTTTTGAATTTCCGCCTATCCTGTCTGAGGGCAGTTCGCGGTTTGGGAATATGGAGATGGGATCTTGCAGTGCCCTTAGCCACAATAGGGCATTGGGGTATTCGGGAAGGAATCCAAGAAAGCGTGGCCAATCGAACCGACAGTATCATAGAAAGGGATCCAGTAATGGGATCAGCGGTTTTTCTACGACAGAAAATTTTTTAGGGCCTTCAATGGCTAGCGATCTTGACAAGGTGGCAGAATCTCAGGGAGAGCCAGGTAAAAAATAGGAAGGGCTTAGGTTCTTACTTAATTCGTTTGGGAACAATGAGATTTCTCAGCCGATCGCCTCAATTAGTCCGTTGGAACCTGAACTGAACACTTGGTACAAACGGAATATTTTAAAACTTAGGGAATCATTGGGCTTAACTTTCAAAGGATACGAAAAAGAAGTTAAAGATTTACTTTTGTCCATCATAGGAATTACCAAGGATCCTAGCAGGCTACCGAAGAAAAAGGGTTACAGCAAAGAGGGAAGGAGTTTGCGATGCCTTACGGATAAGGTTACCAACTCAGATAGAGTTCATAACCATGCTGTTCCAGAAGAGACTGAACTGGAAGGTGGGACAGGGGAAGGAATCCCACTCAAAGAGAAACCTGGGGTTGAAGGCTCAGAAGTTAGGAGTGATTCAACGCACCTGGCCAAATCCTCCAAGGTCCCTCGAGAGATTCTACGCTTGGGGTGCCCCTTCAATTCAGGAAAAACCACGGTGTATAGGAGTAGACGTAGCGGGACGAAGCAAGTGGTTGATAAATGAAGCTTAATATAATGTCGTGGAACGTTAGGGGGTTGGGTAGCAAAGAGAGAAGGACTGTTGCCAAGAGCTTGTTCAAAAAGTGGGATGCTAAGGTTATCATTCTCCAAGAGTCAAAGTTGGAAAGGTGGAGATGAGGGATATCAAGGACATTTGTGGGATGAAGGACTTTGGGTGGCAGGATCTCCCAGCAGTAGGGACTTCTGGGGGTATTATTATTGTCTGGGATAGGAATTGTCTTGAAGTGGATGACGTTCTGATCGGAGCTTTCTCGGTCTCCATTAGATGTAGATGTGTGGGGGAGCAGCTATGGTGGATTCTTCCAGGGGTGTATGGCCCTTCGGAAAGTAGGGGCAGAGCCCAGTTTTGAGAAGAGTTGGAAGACATTGCTGGTCTATGGGACGATCCGTGGTGTATAGGAGGCGATTTTAACGTTGTCCGTTACCCGTATGAGAAGAATGGTGGAGGGAGAATGACCAAAGGCATGAAGGATTTCGGGGACTTCATCAACAGGAATGCCCTCATGGAACTTCCTTTGGGAGGTGCCAAATACACGTGGACCAATAATCAAGCCTACCCTACTCTTTGTAAGCTGGACAGATTTCTCATTTCCCCAAGTTGGGACGATCACTTCCAGAATGCTTCCTTGGTTGCGATCCCAAGACCGGCGTCGGATCATTCTCCCTTGCTGCTAGATTGTGGGGGCTTTAGATCGAGGCCTTCTCCTTTTCGGTTTGAAAATGTGGTTAAGCAATCCCCAGTTTAAGGAGAAGGGGGGGGGGGGGAGTGGTGGAGGTCTTCTTCCTTTGAAGGAAAGGCAGGGGTGGTTTTCAGACGCAAGCTCAAAGCGCTAAAAGAGAATATCAAGATCTGGAACCGGGAGGTGTTTGGACGCATCAATCACAAGAAGGGCTTAGTGCTTGACAAGATAGCATTGATTGACAGGAAGGAGGAAGACACTAATCTCTCTATGGAAGAGCAATTGGAAAGAACTAATCTGAAGGGAGAGTACCAGCACTTAGTGCAGATGGAGGAGACGAGTTGGAGACAGAAATCCAGGGTTAGATGGCTCAAAGAGGGAGATCGTCACACGAAGTTCTTTCACAAGGTGGCCAATGCCAACAGGAGAAGAAACCACATTTCCCGTCTTAGTATCAAGGGAGTGACCAAGGAGGATGAAGAGAGTATTAGACAGGGAGTGGTGGGGTACTACTCTGAAATGTACACTGAGTCGGTTCCCTTTCGTCCCTCTTTGGAAGGGCTCCAGTTTGATCAAATTAGCACGAGGGACAGAGAAAGATTGGACAGATCCATTTCAGAGGAGGAGGTGGTGAATGTCCTTTCTATTCTGGCCCACGATAAGGCTCCAGGTCCAGACGGCTTCTCCATATCCTTTTATAAACAATGTTGGGAGACCATTGGCGAAGACTTTATGAAGATGGTGGTGGAATTTCAGGAAGAGGGCTTCTTGGACTTCCCATCTAATAGTACCTTTATCGCTATGATTCTCAAGATTACCGGGGCTGAAAACATCTCAAATTATAGACCCATAAGCTCGGTGGGAAGCACCTACAAAATTATTGCAAAGGTCCTTGCCTTGAGATTTAGAGAAGCCCTGTCCTCGGTGATCTCGCCTAATCAAGGAGCTTTTGTGAGAGGGCGTCAGATTCTAGATGGAGTCCTTATTGCTAATGAATGTATCGACTCAAGAATTAAGTCGGGACAACTGGGAATCGTTTGCAAGATAGACAAGGAGAAGGCCTATGACCATGTCAGTTGGGGCTTTCTTGATTACCTCCTTGGAAGAATGGGGTTCGGGTCCAGATGGAGAAAGTGGATTTGGAAGTGCATATCGTCAGCATCCTTCTCTATCTTGGTGAATGGGTCTCTAGCGGGTTATTTTAAGAGCTCAAGAGGTCTGCGCCAAGGCGACCCTCTTTCCCCTTTTCTATTCATTGTGGTAGCAGAGGCTTTAGGCAGATTGATTTCTAAAGCAGTGTCCATAGGGGAGATGGACGGGTTTTGTGTGGCTCCGGGGGTGCCTACCATCTCCCACCTCCAGTTTGCTGATGATATCCTCATTTTTCTTGCTCCGGAGAAGATTCAATTGAGATTTCTCAAAGGTATTCTTGGCTGTTTTGAGGTAGTCTCGGGCCTCTGGGTGAATCTTTCTAAAAGCAAACTGTTTGATGTGGGAGTGGTTGAAGACTTGGAAGGATTGGCGACTATTCTGAATTGTTGCATTGATAAATTCCCAACCACTTATCTAGGTCTCCCTTTGGGGGCAGCATATAGATCCAAGGATCTTTGGAGGCCAGTGGTTGATAGTTTTGAAACGAGACTCGCTTCATGGAAAGCCAGATACTTGTCTAAAGGGGGAAGGCTGGTGTTGATGAAAAGCTCTCTATCGAGCCTGCCAATATACTATATGTCCCTGTTTCTGATTCCGAATAGTGTGCTTCTTACCTTAGACAAGATCATGAGAGATTTCCTGTGGGATGGGAATTCGGAATACCACAAGATCCATCTGGTGAGGTGGGACAAGGTGTGTATGCCCAACGGTATTGGCGAACTGGGCATTAAGCATCTCAAATCCATGAATCGTGCTCTCCTGGGCAAGTGGCTATGGAGATTTGGGGAGGAAACGACAAGCCTCTGGAGAATGGTTATGGCTGGAAAATATGGAGTCTCTCCTTTTGGCTGGAAAAGTTTGGATGTTAGAAGCCCTTATGGTTGCAGTGTGTGGAGAGGGATCCTGAAGGTGTCTAGAGAATTCGACAAAGGGGTGCGCCTCAAGGTTGGAGCGGGTGATAGAATTGGCTTCTGGGAGGATATTTGGTGTGGAGATAAGCCACTAAAGGAAGACTATCCGGATTTGTACTCCATTTCAGAAAGAGAGGGGGTCTATTCTCGATTGTTATCAGACGGAAGGGGAGGGGGGGTGGAACTTGGGCCTCAGAAGAAACTTAAATGATTGGGAGATCGATCCGCTGGCTAGGCTGATCTCGAGACTGCAGGTTGTTCATCTTAATCCTTTGATGAAGGATAGGAGAGTTTGGACCTGGACCAAAGGGGGTTCTTTCTCGGTGAAATCTTTTTATGAGGAGTTGCAAAGAACAGGAGGAGTTCCATTCCCTGTATCCTTGGTTTGGAAATCTAAGACTCCCTCTAAAGTAGCTTTCTTTGCTTGGGAAGCTATTGGAAAAGATCCTTACTGTGGATCACTTGATGGCAAGAGGGTTCACTTTGGTGCATTATTGTTGGATGTGTAAAACTCATGGGGAATCAGTGGATCCCTTGCTTCTATGGCTACTAAAATTTGGAGAGCTTTCTTATTAGAGTTCGGGATGAGTTGGGCTATGCCGGCCTCTCTCACGGACCTCTTTTTCAGTTGGAATTCTAAAGCCTTCTCTACAAGAGGGAATGTTCTATGGAGGATGACTCCTCTTGCGATTTTTTGGAGTATTTGGAAGGAGAGGAACAAAAGGGTCTTTGAAGGAAAGCAATCGAACCTAAATTCTATAATCTTAAACATCAAGGGGATGTTGTTTATGTGGTCTAAGACGGTGTCAGAGTGCAGGGGTTTGTTCTTCAAAGACTTCGTCTTTAGATGGGAGAATATATGTACTCGGGAAGGAAATAGCTAGAGTATTGGTCTTCTTTTTGCTTTCTTGCCGGGGTCTTGTGGAGGTCACCTCGACCTTCCTTCCCCTGGTCGGTTGTATCTTTTGGCTTCAGCCTTTTAATAGATCTTTTGCTTATCAAAAAAAAAATATAGTGTGATATATGTCCTACGAAAGTTAGTCATATTTTGCTCGACAGACTGTAGCTTTATGATCAGTGTGCACCATGATGGTAGAGCCAACACATATACCTTCATGTTCAATGGGAAGTGTGTCAAATTGAATCCAACATGAGATCGAGATTCAAAGAAAAAAGCTGAAAGGATTAAGTTCCCTAAACAGGCTAACCTATTGACTATACGGCAATTTGTGGATGAAAGTAGAGATCTAGGCATTATTTATGCTTTGGTTGAAAGGGCAAAAGAAGATAAGATGCCGATCTCAGAAGACAAGCTTGTTGAACCATTGTTGAGCTAGGACAAAGACATGTATCACCTCATGAAGAAAGTAGAGAAAAATCTTCAACTCCAACAATCGTGCCCTAAGCTACAAAAATCGAATTGTAAGAGGAACAATGGTACGACTCCGAGGAGACAAAATCAAAATCGCATAACCTTGAGGTCTAGTTCTTTTGAATCTCTGGGGATTGATGCAGGAGCATCTAGGCTTCGATGCATTCGCACTACAACAAATCAAACCTCTCAAGAGAAGAGGGGAACCTACCAGAGGAGAATGAAGTAGGCTACTAGAAAGTCCATATTCAGCCCATCTGGAGGCCCATATATAGCACTCAACAGGCACATTATTTAGTCATTTCATTTCTATTTTAGTGTCCTAATCAATTCCTTAAATTAGAGGCCTAGATGGTTAGCTTCTAATTTTAGTTAGTTTACAATGCTAGTAGGACTAGAATTTAGAAAGTCTTTAAGAGTCAAGTCTAGTTGTCTTATTAAAAGGTTCCTATTTATAGAGTTTCCATTTAAGGAGATTCTATTTTTGGAGTTCCTAACTGGGAGGGGTAGTTGTTTAATTAGTAGTTACTAGGATTTAGAAACTTTAACTTATTAGTAGTTCTAATTTTAAATTAGAATGTTAAGTTATTTTAGAAGTTTGACTTGTTTTAGAAATTGGAAAGGAGGGAATTCATATACCTCTATAAATACATGTAACATCTCTTACTTTAATCAATTCAATGAAGAATTTATTTTATTGATCCGTTGCTGTAAACAGAGGTGAGACTTCTCTTATTATTTCTCGATTGGTGCGACTCCAATCAACTAAAAGTTCAAATCATGGTGAGACTCCATTAATCTGATCTCCAAGGACTGTGTGACTCAGTCCAGTTATCCATCCAATCTCCAAACCATCTGGTAAGTTGCTGATTCAGTTTCTATTCTATGCCCTAAATTTCAGACCCTTTTGCCATCTGTTTTAGAATAGTTTGACAGCCCGAATAAACCCAAATCGAACCCTCTATTGCTGTCCCTATTTTACCCAAACACACTAATAATATAGACTATCTACACTTAATTACAGCTATTATCAATTGTTCTGAACTGTGCTACATCACATCCTGACCCAAGTAACAAGACGGCCATTTTCCTTTATTTAGATTGTGTCCACACTTATCAACATGGATACATGTATCAGTACATCCAGACACATTCCCAGATACATTCAGCAGTGTCAACCTTTATTTTAATGAATTTTTCTAGAAAGTAAAATGATATCAAAAAAAGGGCTGATGTGTTCAATCTTCCATAAACTATTAACACAATTAAAGATATTTGATAGTCTAATCCCCTTCTTGATGTACTTATATTTATTAAGTTATTGAATAGCTCAATGAAGTATTGAAATTTCTTTTATTTTTTAAGTATTTCTTTCCTTTTTTGTTAAGAAAAGCCTTCTAAATGTAACTCATATATTATATTATGACACCTGCGTACGGACGTGTGTACATTTCCGGCTTCTCAAAAGCACCATATCAGACACCTCATACATTTGTCAGACACCTATACACGCTCGTGCTATTGTGACATAGATATCCACCGTGCATGCGTGTCTCTGTGTGTCTGCATCACACTAATTTAATACCCAAAACTAAAAGCAATGCAAGGAACTTACTTTGAATAAGACTGCTGCATGCAATCGCTCTCTCAAGCAGTAAATCTGAGCAGCATCAAGTGCCGTTGACTCGAACGTAATCCACCGATCACAAACAACCGATACAGTATTATCAGGGGAGGACATGATTCGATCTCCTTGTTGTCCAGTAGATGCTGTATGCATCTCCGTTCCATCTTCATCACTTCCAGACACATCATCATCTTCATCACTCTCCTCATCCTCATTATCCTTTGCAGGAGCAACAACCATCTCCGTCGCAAGCAACAGTAAGGGGTACGGCCCCACAACGGTACAGTTCCTTATGTGCATACCTCCATCCCCACGGGTTATCTCATCATAAATGATCAGTGAACGACTGTTAGATTTATTAAACGATAATTTAAAATTAGAGGAATGAGGGTGTAAGCGAACTTTAGCACCACTAGCAGTCTCCACCACAGTTCTTTGTCCACTTTTATGAGGTGGAAGCAATTTTCCCACCATAGGATACAACCCCGCCACAAGGACTGCATGAAGGATGCCTGGGTCCCGTGCATTCAAGCTACAATTAGATAGGTCGTCTGAGATAAACCCATTCTGGATCAGCTCATTTTGGAGCTGCTTACGCATGCCAAACAACATGTTCATGGTGCTTGAAGAGAGAAAATACTGAGAACAGAACCGTGCTTCTTGACCCTTATCCTTTGCACGTTTCCAGCACTCAAATGCTGCAATGACAATTAGCTGATCACTGTGCCCACCATAAATTGAAGCAAGCTCAGCTTTGGCCGTCGCGGCTCTCTTCTTATCTTCTGGGGCCATGGGCAGAATAAAGGGATCTCTATAGTCTGAAGCACATGCTAGAGTCAAAGCTGGGTCGAGGCAGTTCATCAATATGGCAAAGAAAAGCATCTTGCTTGTTGATGGATGCACTGGTAGAGCACCCAGTTTTTCACCAAGTTCAGTAAGCTTCTCATCAGGTGTCAAGGCTCCAATTTCCTGAAGAACCATAATCGCATTGCGTATGGTTTCAAAAACTGGAGGATCCAAAGTCTTCTGTAAGAAATCTACTATTTTGCAATTTGGATGAAGCAACTTCACCTGTCAATCAGAAAAGATCAAATAAGCAACGGAATGCCACTGGAAAGTTTTCCTAACATTTACAAAAGTCACACCATGTTCTGCTATTTTGAACAAAAAATTTATATGATAGTCTTATTCTTTAGAAATTAATTACATAGGTTTCAAGAAATTGAATTTTTCTATAATGAAAACCTTACAAAATTATTTGTGATTTTCATGAGATTTTAAATTATAACCTAATAAGTAATAAATGAAATTATCAACATCAACATCATCTATGCCTTATCTGTTCGATTTCTGCATTAAGATATTTCGCCGTTCAACTCGATCTAATTATTTTATTTTTAAATAAATACTTACTTTTTAAGTACACTACTTTTCTATTCAATGCCCAATGTATTTTCCCATGACCGCTGAAAACTAGCGGAGATTAAGAGGAAAAAAGGATTCAATACATACCTGCAAGCAGAGTTCCTCAATTGGCATCCGCTTGATTTCGGGAACTTGGAACTCTGGCAGAGATGCAGCTCGAGTTTTTGAATAAAGATGGTAACAAATTCCTGGCTGGCACCGTCCTGCACGTCCCTCTCGCTGCTTTGCACTAGCTTTTGAAACCCAAGAGGAATGGAGCGTCGATACATTATTATAAGGATCATAACTTTTCTCTTTCATACGACCACTGTCTATAACATAAACAACATCATCTATGGTAACTGCGGTCTCGGCAATGTTTGTTGAAAGAATGATTTTACGGGAACCACGAGGTGGGCGTCTAAAAACCTTTTTCTGTTCAACAGACGGAACCATAGAATGAAGAGATATTATCACAAACTTCGAAGTATCTCTGAAAAACGGGGAAGCAAGTAATCTCTCTCGGGTTTTATTTATATCATCCCATCCTGAAAGGAAAACAAGGATGGCTCCTTCTTTGGAATCAACACATATTTTCCTTAGCAAACGCTCTATCAGAATAATATCAATATGTTCTGGATTGACACTCGCTAGATATTTCTCGAGTAGCTCCTGTTCTTCTGCCGACTTGGAAACAGCAGTCTCAATATGGTGTTTGATAATTTCAGATACTTCCTCCTGGTGTTCTTGTTGAGCCCACTCCAATGCTGTTGTTCCATCCTTGGCGTGTAGATGGGAATCCGCACCAAGTGAGAGGAGCATGCATACATCACCAACTCTACCTTTTCCAGCAAACACCATCAATGGCGATGCTCCAGTCAACGAATGCTGGTAATTAAATATTTTTGGGGTCGCTTCGGAAGAAACTAGTTCTAGGAGGGGATCAAACTCATCACTTGACCATGCCAAGTTAATAGCTTCATCCAGAGCAGCTTTATAATCCTCTGTTAACTCAGGATCTTGCACTGTGTCACTCAACGAAGCAGAATCAAGATGATCACCCTCTGTCGATTTCAGGATAGAAAGAACATCGTCCAAAAAGAAAGTCTTGACCTAAAGCAAGAAAGATACAAAATTACAACAGACAATAAATCAACTACGAAAAAAAATGAATTGATACCTCAGAACCTCATAGGAAAAGTTTTTACAGGATAAGTAAAACCAGGGACCCGGATAATTGGGCAGCCACCAAAATATTGTGAAAACCGTTCGGCATCAATAGTAGCACTCATAAGTATCTGTTTGCTTGAAGAAATGGCAGGAAGGGTCATCAATTAATAATAGATATGTTAAAGAGTATTAAGATTTAACTGTTGAAGAAAGGAACAGGAACATCACTACAAAGCTATAAATAGAACATAAGGATATATACTGACCAGACGCAGATGAGGATATGAAGGGAGCATGTCTCTGCAGAGAAGTGACAACAGTCAGAAAAGATAATATTTGAACCTATGATACCATGGTTACTTAAAATGGGTGCCGTAAATGTGTCGTATCTGTATCAGATACTTCCATTTTAAGTGTAAATATCATAGGAAAAGATGTAACAAGCCATACCTCACACTTTTTGTCGTGTGGAAGCACGATTTTTGCTACTCACCACTCCCATCTGGGCCCACTGACCGCATGGATGTTTAGCCCACCCCTTAGTGGATATACAAACCAAAAATCACCCTGATTGGTAATCTCTTTAGTACTTTTTAAGGCCTGATTATAGCCGTTGGATTCAACCATTATTTTTTAGTACTAAAACAGACGGCTAAAAATCAACAAAACAAGCTGATTTTTGGTATGACTGTCTACTAAGGGGTGGGCTAACATGCGGTCAGTGGGCCCAGATGGCAGCGGTGAGTAACAAAAATCGTGCTTCCGCACGCCAAAAAGCGTGAGGTATATAGCTTATGACATTTTAAGAATGCTCATTTCTTCTTCTTTTCCTTTTAAATAACATATGCTCTATATCTTATTTAAAGGGAAGTAAAACAAGAGGCTCTGATGACCAAAAAAACATAAAAGCCCAGAGAAAAATAAAATCACAAGATGCATATTTGAAAACAGACTTCCAGATTTAGCACTGTAATTTTCTTATCAAAATCCAGGTCGATTCGATCATCCAAATAGGAGTCTAAAGTCAATACATTTTTGAATTCTGCCCTTTTAAATCATTAAATAAATTAATATTCTTTGTAATATTATATGCATTTCTTTATTTTAATGAAATAAATTCATTCGATCGTCCTAGGCTTTGTCTCACCCAAGGGACCTTGTCGCCTAACGGTTTCAACCACACTGTAAGTAAATACTAGTGGATGCATACTGCTAATGATTCCATGTATCATATCCTCTATTACACAAAACCCATACCGGACACCTTGTATCCATGTAAAACACCAATACATACATATATAAAAGTAACACCAATACATGTCCATGTCCATTATACATACTTAAATAAAAATAAAAAAGAAAAGAAAATCAAACAACTAGATTCTTTTCTAAGGAGTACCTGAGAATTGCCAGCATAAAATCAGAAAAGCGATCCCTTTCATGAATTTCATCCTATAAAGGTAAAAGGTAATGAGCAGAGGTCATACACAATCACCAGTCATTGGAAACTAAACAGAAAGCACACGGGTTGATTACATGTTAAAGGCAACAAAGACAATGTGGAAATGCATTCTCAACACTACAAAAGACAGCTGCAAAAAAAATGTATATGAAAATAAGATGGAAAGAAGCTTAATGGAAGTCTTCAAATTAATATCCACAATTCCACAGAGAGATTTAAACCAATAAATAGGCATCACTATACTAATGAGGAAAACCTTAGGCATGTATTTTACACTTGAACAATATGACCAAACTATAGGAGAGCTAGAATTTATTTTGAATGGAAAATGGGAAAAAGGGGAAAAAGAAGAGAAACATTCATCTCATGTGGATCCCCAACGTTCACTGAAGTTCGAAAAGAGCCACAGAAGAGTGAATCTCATTGGAACTCTTCAATTTGGGGTCCAAAGACAGAGAATAGTCCCTTCCGCCGGGAAAGTATTTTCTAAGTGCACCATTGCTTTCAACGTACTATAAAACACCAACATAGCACAGACATTTTTATTATTTAGAAAATAATCGAGTATCTTGGTAAAGTTTCAAGAATTACTTTCTTTTTGGCAGATAACTACTGGAATTTCTTCAGAAAGTCCAATATAACACTTGGACAGAGCCAAACTCCAAGCCTACCTTGGTATAGACAAAAGCCTGTGAGGCTATGACTTTGATATTGCTTCGAAGATACGAGAGGCTACATTTCCGTTTATCAAGGACCATAAATAGGAGGCATGGATCTACTTCTTAAGGTATTAAATTTCGTTTATTTTGCGCAATATTTCAATTTGAACAGAGGTCAACAGAAAATATAGCATACAGGTCAAAATTTGCATTATTTTGTTAAAGTGTCGAGCTATAGTAAATTTTGATGCAATTGACAGTATAAAAGTGCCTTTCGGTCGAATATTTTGATCAACTGAAAACAGTTAACTCTTTCAAATTTAATTATCATTAATTATTATTATTATTTTTTAACTTTCACTCCTCAGTCCTACTTAGACCTAAAACGACAATCCCACTTTGATTATTTGTTCAAAAAACTCCTCATATTGATCGATGAAGCAGATTGAAACAAAATTTAGGGATTTTAACAATTTCAAGGTAACAACGAATTCTTTCAATTAAACTCAAATTTGAAGTTTCATGTTAGAAATAGAGTCTAGATGTGGATTTATGATGCACTTACATCGGTTTGTGCACACATTTAAAGAGAAATTTTAAAAATTTGGGGAGAATCCTAACTTTTCACCTCAAGTGTCCTTGGTTGTGCATGAATGAATTATATTCTGTACAACTTAGCCCAATCTATAACTTCACTGGATTACTTTTTTCCTAAAATGTATTCTATTTTTTCTATTTTTACAAAATTATTATTTATTTCTAATCGATTTTAGTAATACAAATATTTTAATTACAAGTAAATTTTAAAGAAATCCTAATGCAGCAAATGCATGATTTACGATGCATACTTTTTAATTGTCTATTTTTAACTAGTTTAATATATTAGTATTTTATTTATTAAATTAAAAAATATATAAATATGCTTGAACGTAATTGTTAATTGTCTATCATTTAGGCATGTGTTTTACATATTTTCTACTCTTTAGGGCCTAGTCACAAAAATCTCCAATTTTTTGAAAATCTTCAAAATTCTCCGATCTTTTGAATTCACAAATCAATCATCGATTAATCGGCAAAATCGATAAAATCTCCGATTAATCAAAAAACTCAGCGATTAATCAACGATTTTGACGAATTTTTCTGATTAATCGACTAAGACCCATTTTTTCCCCTTTTGATTTTGATTTTGCTGCTTTTTGGAATTAAGAATGATAGATGATGCTTATAAATTATGACTTACTATCATGAAATTATAGATGTGTTTTTCATCATATAAATGTGTTTTGTTAAAAACAACATTTCTAACTTAAAATGCAATGATATTTTTTTTTTTTTTTTTTGCCGATTTCTTCCAATTTTTACAGAATTTATCCGAATTTTCCCGACTTGACTCCTTGCCGATTTATTGCCGAATCCCGACTTTGTGACTATGCTTTAGGGTAGTTCATGTCTTCTACGAACAATGGATGCTTACTTGGTTCTTACTTTGTTTTATGTTTCTAATATTACAGTAGTTTTTTGTGACATCAAGATACCGCATAGTCAGATGGGAGCACGGTGACTCTCTAGGGATAGGCAGAAGACAAATTCTAACTATTGTGGGAAAGAGATTAAGAGTAGGGGGTGTCCCAGTTGAAGCAACACTTGACCAATGCTTATCCTAATGTGGAAAATTACAGAATACGTCCAAAGGAGATTAGGTATGTGTCTTTAGCAGCAGCATAATGTCTAAGATTACCAAAACTGGTACCACAACATCATGGCATTGGCCCAATACTTTAATTATATAGGGCATCGATGGCGGCCAAAGGTCTATGTGGTAGTGACCTTCCTATGTGTAATGTAAAGTTTTATTTGATACAATACACTTAATTATGAAATGATTTGAAAGTTATAATCATTTCCATATGCAATTGTAGCTGGTTTTAGCAGTCAGGGTCTAAGATACCTACATCAGCATGTAACAGAATGTTGTGAACACTCATTTCCACACTCCATATGGTTGTTTGTTTTAGTACGAGTGTTTTTAATTTGTTTTATCATTTCCTAAATTTCAGCTAGAATTTCTGCATTGTTTCCATGAAAGTTGTATCATCTCCATGCTGGTCAAAAATAATACTACATTTCTTTTATCTCCAAGCTGGTCAAAATATATCCCAAAATCAAAATTTAATACCTTGCTTAAATATAGTTTGTACTTTGTGCAAAGGGAAAAACTGTTATGGTTGTTTAATATAAGTTTAAGAATGTCCCAATTTTGTAGCTACCATTTAATAAAAATTTCAAACTAGGTACATCATGTCTGTTTATACATGGGCATCTCCCTCATTTATTTTCACAAATAGGTGTAAAGTACATGTTTCCAAAATCCAAGATTTTATTTACATTGTCAGCCTTGTTCAAGGTTTGCCCATTAATATTTCTTTGTTGTCATTTTCATTTTGCTTAGCCTATGTTCCATCTAAATAGTTAATAATCGAAAACTAACTTCACATATAATCATTAACCCCTCCACTGACATTGGCTACCCTTCTCTCCTATCAAAACAATTCTCACCGGCCTTTGTCATCCAAATTCCAACCAATCTTTTCATTTAAGGTAAAATCTTCACTAAGGGTTTACATTGCTAACTTGGGGAGTGACTGCTTAGCTTCCACGAGTCAAGTTCGCTCCTAGGCTTGTCAATTCATGTTGATGGAATATCTCCCATGTTCCAAGTATCGACAAAATCAGTTTCTTGACTCTCTAAATCCCTATGTTAACTCCTGCGATTTCAGCCAAGACATATAATAAACTTGGCAGAGTAAAAATTACCTGAATCTGACAAAAAGAAGTTTAACTGGCATTTCATGTTTTTCACTGCATATTAGAGTATGTTTCGGGGTCCAATATCTCCCATGTTCCAAGTATCGACAAAATCAGTTTCTTGACTCTCTAAATCCCTATGTTAACTCCTGCGATTTCAGCCAAGACATATAATAAACTTGGCAGAGTAAAAATTACCTGAATCTGACAAAAAGAAGAAAACCATAACTGGCATTTCAAGTTTTTCACTGCATATTAGAGTATGTTTCGGGGTCCACTGATCCACAAAACTTCATCACATATGACCTCCACACACATCACTCTAACACAAAAAAGAAAATGCGAAGGATAAAAAAAATAAATCAAATCTTTCAGTAAAGGAAAAAAGGGAACATGTCTATCAAGAAGCTTAAAATCCTTCAGGCTTCTCGAAGAATGATGGATTTCCTTTTCCCAGTGATATAGTCCTATTATCCCCAGAATTAAAAGTAACTATGTATTTTAATTTTTCAAGTGGCTAGAAGGGGCTAAAAGGGCGAGGGGAAGGCCAAAACGGACATCGATTGAGGTTTTGAGAGGAGATTTTATGAAACTTGCCTTAAAAGGATTAGGATTGAATTATAATCTTGCTATAATTATTCTTTTATTTGTTTTCTTATGTCTTCTCTTTCTTAGCATATTTCTTGTTTTCTTTTGTTTTGCATTCAAAGAGATTATAGATACAATGACATTCAGTTCTCTTAAATTTTCGGGCAGGCAAGGGGCATAGATTTTAAACATATGTTGCAGTATCAACACCAGAAATTACAGCATAATAAGCTGGCGACCTCGATATGCTTAAAATGTTAAAGGTTGATTGAAGATCAGTACTTTGTAATTGATAATACAGAATAGCAACTTATATATAGCTTCTGAGTAGTGGATAATTTTCCTGATTTTTCTACATTTTTTAAATTAGAAAGCAGAAGTGCTTAATTCCCCAAGTCACTCTTATTCCAAGTTAAAACATTGGAAAAAGAAGGCCATAAACATTAAACAATAATTGGGCTGTTCTCTCATATACATATTTAATTAAGAAACAGTATTAGTTGATCCATCAACAGTACCAAATCAAAATCAGTTCATATATGTATATGGCTAGTCAGTTAAACGAAGTATGTAATGCAAAGAGGACATGATCCTTGATAGGTTAAGCATTCTTGGGATCCAGAAGGCAATCTAGCTAAACCTATAATAATTAAATTTTACAAGTTATACGAGCAATAGGATCATTACCACAATAATGTGGGTTATCTCAAAAATGTCACCCTCCGGAGGTTTCTTTTTAGCTCCTGTATTTGATGTACCAGTGCCTTTGCCAACCAGCACCCTCAAAAGAATTCCATTCGTGCAGAACATTATAGATGAGTGCTTTCCACCTTTAGTTTCCAACCGTATCTATTGTTGCAAGAAACAAATAAAACCAATAAGTGGAATATAATACAGCTACAAAACAAACATTGTCCAAGGAAATTAACAGGTAATCAGAATCCATATTATGCAGTTTTCTAAGAAGTGAACAATAGAGATGTTTCAAGTATAAACATAAAACTATTATTCAACTATGGAAGAAAGAGAAAACTCTATATATGTAGATGTAGCATGTATGCATATGTCTGTTTCGCTAGACTAGGTAAAATTCTATGTTGCATTGATATTTTGATACAGGTACGGGTGTTGGTAATCTGACACGGGTGTGGAGTGTCTGATTCAGCGAATCTTGAAAAATATGATTCAGAGACTCAGCAGTTTAACTTAAAATAATGTGAAACAAAGTGATTATTTTTTTATATAATAAGGGGGATGATAGTGGATAATAGAGCCCCTACCTACGCCAAATGTTTGTTAGTATCTAAAGGACAAATTTAGAAGTGTTGCACCAAAATCTGTGTCGTGTCAGACTCCAACACATGTCCAACATGGGTACTTCACCTGTTTAGAAGAGTCCATGCAACATGGGTAGAATTCTAAAGTTTCTACTGATGGGGAAACGGATTTTGTTAGCGGTTCTCCAAGAGATCCACCATAGCCCATCCATGATATAAAGGACCGATACACCAGATGAGTTATAAAATGATGTGTATCACAACTGCTGCAGTCGTCATCATCATCGCCATAAGCCTTTCCCAACGGTATGGAGTCAGCTAAATGAATCATGTCCCTCCATTCAATCCCGCCTAAAGTCATCTCTTCCATTAAGGCAAGTTTTTTAAAATCTCCACCCAGAACCTCACTGCACATCCATTTTAACCCTTTCTCTCACCCTTTAAGGCCTTTTCAACTTGCACATTACTCCTCACTAGTGCTGTCATTGGTCTTCATTGTACATGACCAAACCATCTCAATCGACTTCCCCTCATTTTGTCACTTACTAGAGCTACTACTATATTTTCACGAATGGCTCATTTCTACTTGTCTTACCACACATCCATCTCACCATCCTCATCTCGGCTATACTTATTTTATGAACATGTTGTTTCTTGATTGCCTAACATTCTGCTCCATTAAGCATCGCCAGTCTTATTGTCATCTTATAGAATTTTATTTTTTAGTCTGATTGAAACAAGTCAATCGGATAGCACTCCGGAAGGCATATCTCCACTACAACGCCTCTATAAATATTGAAAGAATCTATTAAGCACCACACAGGCAGATGCTGGCAGTATTAACATTCTGGTCAAGCCATATCTACATTTCTAAGGGCTGTGTTGCTCTTTTCATAATTTATCATACCATTTCGAATTTTTTCAAATGCAGTTCCAGACAGTGCAAGGTAGAGAATTTAAGTAAAAAGAAAATGAGTCCACTTGGTTTTCTCAATGTCAACATATTGTTCAAAAGAGTTGGTTCTGTTTTTTTTCCAGTGGATAAAAAGGAAGGTATGTTACCAACTCAAAGTGGATTAGATATATTACCTTGTATCCAACACTCTCTCCAACATTTTCTCCTCTTTCATACGAGATTCTCTCAGCAACTATACACAAAAAATTTCCAAAAATGAGTAGACTCGTGTACCAGCTGAAAGTGGAAGGCAAAAAAATAAGGAAAATGTAAAGAATGTAAACAAACTATGAACTTCCATGCACCTGATATCGCTGATATACGTCGAGGTTGAGTGCACACTATTTTACATGCCTCGCCCTTCCCCCATGTATAGTCCAAAAGAAATTGTGGGACCTGGATTATATTGGTGAAAAGAACGGAAATCAACGTAAATGATTAAAACAAAAATGTCTGACAGAAAATGAAACAGTAACGCTTCACCAGATATTACAAAACTTCAACCAAATCTAGAATAGCAAAACCAATCTCATGAAGCATCAAAAGCTTGTAAAGTATATTTTTGGTAATAGACAAATATGAGCAAGCAATAGAAGTTATTCATTAACCCTTATAGCCAAGTGAAACTGTTCTTCCGAAAGAGCCCTCTTTTCTTTCCTTTTTTGTGGATAATTTAATACTCAAACTTCTAACATGAAGACCAAACATATGTTAGGACAGAGGGTATTAGAAGAAATGTGACCTAGTGAAGTAGTGAATTCTGAGCATGTGTCACTCATGCAGACATGCACAAAAGTAGCCATTATTTTATATATATATATATATATATATATATATATATATATATATATATATATATATATGATATATATATAACACCTTCTAAATCAGGCCTAAGGACTTGCTGTGTCACAAACCCATAGTAATTGTTATAGTACTTCCCAGTGATTTTAAATGCTAAGGCGTGAGGCGAGGCGCTGCACTAGCCACAGCCTTGACGCGTAAGCCTCACGCGCACGCATTTTTTTTTTTTATAAGTGAAAATTTTATTAATAGCGAAGGAGGGGAACAAGAAGCAAGGCTTGAGAGGCCGAGCCGCCGAGGTGGCCTGAACAAACCAAACACCGACCCAAAAAGGCCGGAGGACCCCTACTATACAGCGTCCCTAAGAGGCTAAGACAGGTGTGGTCCCATCGGCATACAAAATCCTCAAAGAAGAGCCCACTGCACTCCATATACACTTTTGACCATAAGAAGACAAGACCCTTCATGCTAAGGACAATCGTAGCCAAATCTTCACTCGTCTTTGAACACCCTCTGGTTCCTTTCCTTTCCACAAGCCCCACATGATCGCAAAGGGGAGCAGCTTACAAAGGATACGACCTCTTTTGGAGAAGGCAGGGGCCCTCCAGCACGCCAGAAGGTCCATGAGAGAGCTTGGCATTACCCATCTCACCCCGACTTTCTTAAAGAAAGAAGACCAAACCTCCCATGCCACATCGTAGTGCAACAGAAGATGAAAGACAGTTTCTCCACTATGCTTACACATGGAACAAAAGTCAACGATAGTAAACCCTCTAGAATTAAGAGATCCACCGTCAGAATCTTATTCAAAGTAGCTGCCCACGCGAAGAAGGCGATTTGGTTGGATTTTTTATTTCGACACCAAAGACTTAGGGAATCGATATCTGCCTTCTCTATTCATCGCCTCATAGAACGAACTAACCGAAAAAATCCCACTTTTAGCCCATTTCCACACCCTCTTGTCCTAGACCTGAAGAGGAAGATGAGGCTCTTGGAGACGAACAATCCGTCTCGACAGAGGCTCCCCTCTCCCAATCATTGAGATGGCTCCTGAAGCCAACGTTCCATCCAACCACCTCCCCCCTACTGACAATGCAACCTTGAATGGATCATTGCTTCCTCTCTGAGATGGAATAGAGCTTTGGAAAGTCAACTGCAAGGGGCCTTCTCTACACCAAGTATCCTCCTAGAATTTAGTCATGTTCCCCAGCACCGGATCATATCGAATACCTTTGGCAAACTCCTCGGCGACCTTCAAAAATCCCTCGCCAAACACGGCACCCATACGACCTATTATGGGTCTAGTTTCTAATGCAGGACAAATGTGATGGCCTCCAACTAAAGGCTGAGATTAACAGAAAATTATTAAAAATAATGAAATAGTAAATTTTCATGCTAATCACATTATTTATGCTAATGGCGAGGATCTAATGGAAGATGGAACTTCCAACAAGCTTAGGAAATCAGTTAAGGGATGAAACAAATCTGAAATGGCTTCATTTCCCAAGAGATTATAAGTTCTTTGAAGTTCAGGAAGGTTTCTGGCAAGTTTCAGGGCTTTTTGACAAGTATCAGATTTTAGCCAGGTTTCGGAAGAAAAATGAGAACTGTGGAAAATTAGGGTTTATAATGGGGTTAGGGATTCCTATGGTTACCGCGAGGATTTGGAAGTGTCTGGGGGTTGTGGTAAGGGTTTTGGGAGGGTTTAGGGTGCCAAAGGATGAACTGGTGTAAGGAAGTTACTATTCACGCAGTACTAGTCAGGCAACACTATTCACAGTGTTGTTCAATGGTTAGGGTTTAGATATGGAAGAGATATGGTTGGGTTTTCTAGGTCAAATTTGATCCAAAGAAAAGGAAAATAAAGAAAACAAATATGGAGAAAAAAAATAGAATAAGAGGAGATAGAGATAGAACTTACCTTCGGATTCGCACCGACTAGCTTGGATTCGCACCGATTAGCTTGGATTCTCACCAAGGAAGAAGAGAGCACTCTACAAGAGAATTCTCAATAGCAAGATTTAATATATTTCATCATTAATTAAAAATTACAACTAAAAGAGTTTATATAATAAGTCAAAATATCATAATCTAATCTTAGCCATCAATCTAATCTAATGGCTATAAAAAAAAACAACTTAAAACAACTAACCAAAATAACACTGAGCCTCCTAAGTTTGGACTAATTGCAAAGACACCCAAAACTCTAAAAAACGTCAAAATAAGCCTAGAAAACAAATAAAAACTCTTCAAAAACTCCCTACGTAGCCCACATGCATCTTTCCAATGTGGAGTCTTCATGATGCACAATGTGAGGTCTTCAAAATCTTTTTTTCTTCCACTAGTAGAACCCATGTGATGCATTGATGTCCGCATCAGTTTCCCACCCAAAGTGATCAGCCTCATACCTACTCTCAATGGCCTTCACCCAAGGTCTAGATCCCTCCTTCCCAAAACCTCCAAAGCCATTTGCCCCCGAGGGCCTAATTCATCTCTTTCAGTTTCTAAGCTCCCAATCCACCACTTTCCAACCCACCAAATGAATTTTACTAGCGTCCATCCTATCGTTCCACGAAAAATTCCGCATAAGCTTCTCCAATTCCTTCACTACAGTTTTCGGAAGCCGTGAAGAGAGACAAGTAGTAGATAGGAAGACTCGAAAGAGTGCTCTTTATCAGTACCAATTTTCCTCCCTTAGAGAGGTATTTAGCTTTGCAAGAGGCAAGCCTACCCTGAAACGCTCAATGACCTGGCTCCAACAAGGCTTTGGATATATAAGATGCCCAAAAGGGCAATCCCAGATAGGTAGTGGGCAAACTATCAACTTGACATTTCATAGTGTCAGCTAGGTTCGCTAAGTGATCAACCTCCCCGACTCCATAGACCTTACTTTTGGCCAGGTTTACCCGAAGACCTGAAACTGCTTCAAACCAGCCTAAAAGGCCTCTGATATATCGCGCCTGAGCTATTGAGGCGCCGAGAAATATCAAGGTGTCATCGGCGAACTGAATGTGAGAAATCGGCGAGATGTCCAGCACTATCTGAAAGCCTTCCAACTCTCCCAAGCTAACGGCTCTAGAGATCATGCTCCCCAAAGCCTCCACCACCATAATAAATAGGAAGGAGATAACGGGTCCCCTTGTCTCAATCCCTTGGTACTCCTAAAGTAACCGGTCAAGGATCCGTTGACCAGAAGGAGAAGGAAGCCGTTGAGACACATTTCTGAATCCAGAATCTCCACTTGTTACCAAATCCCATCCTTCCAAGCATGTAGTCAAGGAATCTCCAGTCTATGTGGTCATAGGCCTTTGCCATGTCGATTTTGCAACTAATACCCGGCACCCCTGCTTTGATTCTAGCGTCCAAGCACTCGTTAGCGACAAGGACCCCAGCAAGAATCTGACATCCTCTAACAAAGGCCCCTTATGTAGGCGAGATAATATCGGGCAAAACCCCACGAAATCTCGTGGCTAGCCTTAGCAATTATCTTGTAGGCGCATCCCACCATACTGATGGGCCTGAAGTCGGCTATATCATCAGCCCCTTGAACCTTCGGGATCATGGCTAAGAAAGTACTATTTGAGTGGTCCAAAAACCCGTCCTTTTCAAAGTCCCGAACAACCTGTAGAAAATCGGCCCCAATGATATACCAGCATTGATTGAAGAACGCTATCGTGAAGCCGTCGGTCCCCCGGGGCTTTCTCTGATGCCAAGTCAGAGATTGCCTTCAAGACTTCTTCCTCAAAAGGCTTTTCCAATCTTTGTCCCCATTGCTGATTTGCTGGAACTACAAACCATCCAACATAGGCCTGTAGGCATGTGTCTCTGTGTATAGATCTGAGTAGAACCCCACAATGCCATTTCTAATGTTGTCTTCATCATCCAAGGTGCTTCCATGGATATAGAGTCGAGCTCTATGGTTTCTCCTCTTGTGGGCATTAGCAATTTTGTGAAAAAACTTGGTATTGTTGTCTCCCTCTTTCAACCACCTTATCCTCGACTTCTGCTTCCAACTAATCTCCTCCAATTTAACCATCTTTTGAAAATCTGCCTTTAGGTTCTCTCCTCACCTGGTCCTCTTCGGAGAGAGGGGTATCTTCTTCCTTCTTGTCTATCCTAGAGATCTCTTTAGAACGATGCCCTTTCGGAGATCAATTCTGCCAAATTCCTCTCGATTCCATTGTTTAGTCCTTTCTTTAAGCGCTTTAAGCTTTCGCCTAAAGACTGGCCCCGGCTAAAGACTGGCCACCACTCCCCCACCCTTTCCTTAAAATGAGGACAACTCAGCCACATGTTCTCGAACGGAAGGGGATGGGCCTGGATCGAAAACCTCCACAATCTAACAACAATGGTACGTGGTCCGAGGCTGGCCTAGGAAGGGCAAGAAGAGATATCCCCAGGAAGTGGTCTTCCCAATCCGCAGAAACCAGAAATCTATCCAGGCGGCATAATGTTGGCTACTCTTGCTTGTTTGTCCACGTGAATTTGCCACCCCCATAGGGATATCCATGAGAAAATGACTATCTACAAAGTCCCCAAAAGCCTTCATTCTTCTGTTGACTGCCTATCACGTTCTTTTCATGTAAAAACCTCATGACATTAAAATCCCTACCAATGCACCAAGGGTCATACCACAGACCCGATATGCCATCCATCTCCTCCCAAAACTGATCCCTAGAGCCATTTCCAGATGGGCCATAGACACCGATTAGAACCCATAAGAACTACTCCCCCAAACATCTGCATCTCAGCGACACTGTAAAGGCGACCACCAAAACATCCTCCAACTAAAGGCAATTGCAGTCCCAAATGATCGGAATACCTCGTGCAATCCCAATCGAAAGAAGGTCCTACCACCCGCAGTCTCTAAAGCCACAGAGCTCCTTAACCGTAGCCCAGTCCACCTTCTCAAGCTTCGTTTCTTGAATCATCAACACTGATGCCCCCCATCTACGCATCATACTCTTCACCATAGCTCTTCTATCCTTTGTTAGCAATTCGGATTGCGGCAAAAAATCGATACACGAAAAATTCGAGTTTTATTCGATTTTGAAGTTTAAAAATCCGGTCAAATATTCAGTCAGAAAATCACTAAACGGTAAATATGTTGCATACATTTTATACGTATCACGTCAAAAATTCGGTACATTTCCAAAGGGAGTGAATATATTTAGTAATATGATTTCCATACTCCAATGTTTTTTTAAGGTCGATAAGGTCCAAAGCAAATCCAACTGAGCATAAACATATCCCATATTTTTCCTGATCGCCCACAGAGCATGACCATGCAATGTGGTCAACATTTTAGTATTAAACCTATCGCATCGTAATCTTATCATTGATTGACCTTCATGCATACGTGAACATCTGTGGGTTCTCTATATCTTACCGTCTATGAGAGTTGCACCATAGAATGCCTCTTCTTAAAGTATACTAAATTAGGGGTGATCCCTGAATTTCCAAAAACATAAGGAACTCCATTATTGTGTCTATATATGTCCATTATTTAACAGAGAGCTCTTCAAATATTTTCTTCATCTCGAAGATAACCGGCGACAAGTCAATTTTCTTTCTTAATTTTTTATCATGAGGAAATATCTCACGGTGCTATGCACGTGGACAGTACACATGACCTACTCTGTCCAAGATCCAAACCGTTCAATTGGTGGGCTATCACTTATCGATAGTTCAGATGCTAAAATATGTGGTGATCGAGTACGTAATACAATTTTTCGTGAAAGACAAACTTTGAAGAGCTAAACTTTGAGGTGTGGTGTGCACACCAAGCATGGTGTGGCACCACAAACCAAATCAGCCCCCAAAACCAAATCTTCTTAAACACGCCTCTCCTTTTTCTCTTTTGTTGCTTTCTTTCGTTGGTTTCCTTTTTCAACTTCTCTACCTTCGGCGGGGTGGATGGCAGAAATTGATGGCGGCGTCCAACATGGCTTAGCTTTGACGGAGGTTTTTTATCCCACCCTTCTCTTTTGTTTCTTTTCTCTTCCATCCTGCTACATGCGGTGTTGTCGGGGTGGTGGTGCTGGCATTGAGGAGGTTTTGGCCACCATTTGGGGGCGATGTAGGTCGGTCAAAGTGGAGAGCTTAAACCCCCATTCTTTCCCCTCCTTTCTTCTTCTTCTTCTACCTATCCTTTTCGCTTTTTTTTCGGTGGAGGGTGGCACTGCTACCGAGGGGAGGTTGGCCATGAAAGCGGCCGGCCATGGAGGTGGTGCAGGTTGCACGATACAGTTTGTTAAGCATTTTTTTGGGTCGAATATTCAAGAAAAACGTCAAAACGCGTTTTATTCGATTGAGCTTGAAATTTTCTGATTCGGGCGAGTAAAACTTATTTCTGATTCGTTATATTCGCAAATTGAACGCGAATTAATCACAGGATTGCTAACAAGGCTTCTATCCCTATTCCCAAGTCCGCGGACATTCCAGACATAATCTTGAGCTTCATGAATGACTGGTGGTTTTCCTCCCTCTCCTACGGCTCCCATAGACCATCAATTCCCCTGAATTGAAGGGACACACCAGTCTTTGAATTTCTCTGGGTACCTTATGTGCTTTAACCTGCTGATTTGGACCCTCGTCTAGGAGTTCTTCCCCTGCCTCTGCTCCATTCCTTAAGTCGTCCCCTTCATCATTTCGCTCTTCAACACATGCCATATGTGTGTACCTTACCTCTGCTTTGTTTGCCTCTTTCCATGAGTTGGCTACCCCTACATCATGCTCGGCTAACAAGTGTTCCTTGCTAGGACTGCTATTCGGTTCCTTAGGGCACCCCCCACTAGATAGCAATGCCCTGACTTCCTCCTCATGTCCTTCGGCTGAAAGACCAAGGGAGTAAGCCATCCTCGTAATATTACGCCTGAACCACTCAAGATTCTCCTCCTCGGTTGGTGTGACCGTTGCCAGAGGTACTGGACCCTTCTCGTGGTGCTTAAGGGTGAGGGCTTGCATTGTTACCTCCTTCCCCTTGGCACATTCCACCCTCATCTCACTAGGTGCCCCTCCCTGAGTGTCTGCCTGATAAGGCTCCACCTGCTCCTTCCCAGAACCCTCCAGACCTCATCACCGCCTCTTGACACAGAGACCCTTGTTGGGAGGCAACTCCCTTTTCCTAATCCAGGATCCCTAAATGCTGAAACCTCCAATCCCTTCATGTGGTGGGTGAACCCTCTCCTTACACCTACAGAAGTCCCATGGGTATCGTCTGGCACGCCCCTAGGAGGGGAAAGAAGCAGAGGAGGTGGGGGAGAAGAGGATATAGGAGATGGGGGAGGCCACTTACCGAGCTCGTCGTCTATCCCCACCGCTTGCAGACGCTATTGCTTGGGTCCAGCACGTCAGTGCTCGCCGGAATATGCACAGGGCTTCCCCTCAGAGGCCTTCCCTGGTAATCGGCGATCTCTGGCGCACCAGTAAGCTTTCCGGAGTAGGGCCGATAAGAGTTGTAGCTGAAGAAGCCAAGCTCCCTCTCTCAGGTAGTCGGTTGAAAGAACTTGATGTTCTGTTGATAATGTTGGAACGTGACCCAAAAACCCACCCCAATAGTGTCGGTTCGATTGCCCGCCCCAAGAGCCTTTTGACCCAGGCAGATAGGAGTCCTGTTTTGACCCTATTATGGGTCCGCCTTCTGATCCTTATTCCATATCCAGCTTTGGCACGTGGCAGTGCTACAGATGGTCTCTTCTTGGTGGGTCCGTTCCACGTGTTCGCTCGGGGTTGCATCCCGCCAACCGACAAGGGGGCGCTTGCTCCCATTTCGAAATTCGAATTGTCTATGACCGCTATCGATGAGGTGTCATCTATTTCAAGTACGGTGGCTGCCACGCACCCCTTATTTATGTACATCCCCTCTGTTCACCCTGGCCACCCGCCACCTCCTCCGTCGGACTTCGACCGCTGAGTCCCTGATACTCCGATCCCTGCACTTCAGCCAAGGTTTAAAATTTCGTTTCGGAGAATGTCTCAATCAAGTGAAAAACTGAGACAAAACTCCAAAACGAAACAAAACATTCACGGAATATTGAAAAAACGAAATTTCCGAAACATTACAAAATATTTCCGAAACATTACGAAATATTATTAAAAATCATTAAATTATATTTTTTATTTTTTTGGATTCTATCGGATTGTCTCGGTTTGTCTATGCGAAACATTACAAAACGAAACGAAACATACGAAACATTCGAAATTTTAAACCATGACTTCAGCTAGCGGCCCTTGGCAGTCCATGGTCCCTTGTTGTCCCTCCTGCACTATCTCTGTCGGCTTTTCCTCTGTCACCTCCTCCAAACTAACTTGGATCACCACGCCCATGTCCTCAACGGACATTTGGGTGGTGATGTCCGCTGAACAGCCTCTCACCTTGATTCAAGCTTCACGGAAGTCCAACCCTAACAACGCCTCTGCAGCAATCTCCAATAGACTGCCCGCGACATGCCCTATGCTTTCAATGACCTCGTGGGTCCATAAGTGGAAAGGTAGCCAGCACACGAATCCACCCCTGAGAGTGTCTGTTGACAGACGGCAAAGCATTGTAAGCCGGCCACCATTTACAAATGTAAATGATAATTGTTCCAACTCTAAAGGAAATCAGTTCACTCAAGAACTTCAAAATGGTTGGGCGTCTACGAAGAACAACCACTGTCTCGGACCGCATGGGATGAGATAGAAGAGGGAGTTTTCGAAAATAAAGGAAAGGGACACCGCGATGTCTTCCCAATCCATGATGTCTTCCGACGACTCACAAACCATAGCATGTCTCCACCGAACCATATCGTTCGGCGATGGCCCACGATAGTTGGTGCGAATCCGCGGGTGAGCCTAATGGTCGCATAGATCCTAGAGTTCCCCTGTTTGCCTCCACCCTTGCTCAAGGTTGT